>VZRF01006272.1:122978-425115 GCA_013396875.1 Vireo altiloquus
CGCACCCCTGCCCGCACCCCTGCCCGCATCCTCGTCCTCATCCCTGCCCGCATCCCTCCCCATATCCCTGCCCGCATCCCTGCCTGTAACCTCGCCCGCATCCCTGCCCGCACCCCTGCCCGCATCCCTGCCCATATCCCTGCCTGCATCCCCGCCCGCATTCCCCGGCAGCATCCCCCGCCCACAACCCCAGCCGCGGATAAGGCAGAGGGGCCGGAGGTCGACGCTCGGTGCCGGCGGAGCTCTGCTCCTGGAGCCCAGGTGCGGCTGGACGGGTGTGGGCCGCGTCCTCTCGCTACGGGGCCGCAGGGCGAGCGGAGCCTGCGGGGAGCCAGCCCGGTGCGCGCAGGGATCATTCACCTGGTGATGAAATGCAGCTACTTCTGGGACAGAGCCCAGCAGCTTTTCCGTGCCAGCAAATACTACAGGGGAAGTGAAAAATCACTTCATGCATTGGAAGTGCAGAGATGAACTTAGTGAGGCAGAGTATAAATTACCCGGACCGAGGGAGCTTGTGCCCAGTTGTTTGATTTACACCATCCTGCTTGCAAAAGTATCATGAGATTTTTAACAACCGTAAGGACCTTGGCCCATTTCCTTTCAGGCCACACAGAGCAGCTTTTCAGAAAGGGAAAATATCCACACACACACACACAGATCTGGCCTCTAAACAGATCCATGGACCAGGGTTTGGTCCTGCGGTTCTCCCTTTTTCCTGGAAGATGGCTGCCAGGATGCTGAGGCTGGCTGAGCAGCATGCCGAGTTAGGGAATGGGATGAGTCAGGGCAAAACATCTCCTCCCAGCAATGTGTGGTACTCCAGAGTGTTCTTGGATGCCAGGGAAGGTTTTATCTGCTTTCTGTGCCTCTGCATGGCCACGTCCAGCCGACATGCTGGGGCTGGAGCACGTCTGGCCAGCACTGCAGCAGGCTCTTGGCTGCAGTTGGTGTGGAAAAGGGAAATGTTATCAAGCAGAGAGACCCGGGGAAGCAAACTGGGTATATCTCCTAGGTACTTCTGTCTGGGGAGAGGATAGGCAGAGCTCGACCAGACAAATGAAGTGACATTCCCAGGGTTTGGAGTAGGCACAGGACAGCTGTTGCTGGCTTGATGAGCTAAGCTATGCAGTGCCAGGGAAGGAAAAGTCTTTACTTGTGGGAGTGAGGAATGGGAGAAAGAGCAGAAATCAGAGGAACAGCTGATTTAGACTGAGCTGAAGGCTACTGAAGGACTTAAGTTTATTTCAGTAATGCTGGATCACATCCCAAGTGGAGGTGGCATAAACTGGGTATATGAACATGTCATTTTGGAAAGAAAACAAGAGTCAGGCCCAGGATTCCCCTGAGCCTGGGCTGGTGAGTTTAACACAATGCTTATAGCCCCCTACTCAGGAAGCTGTTTTCTTGCAGCCTTGAGGCAGGACCTGCAAGCAGCTTCACAGGAGAAAGATGCTTATTTATTTTTGCTATTTGTTCTTCTGAAGTCATGTGTTCTACATCCATTTCATTGTTGCCTGCATGGTGCAGCTGTCAGAGCTCAGCTCTGCACAAAGCTGCTGCTGTGTCCACTGCAGTGCTGGGTGAGAGTGGGACCCAGAGTGACACCAGTGGTGGTGTCATGTTTCTGGGTGTTGACATAGCATTCTCCAGTGCTTGAACTCTCACACACATGATTCCTGGCTCCTGTTCCAGAAAATCAACCAGTTGCACTGCTGATGGATCACCTCTTCCAGTGGCAATAGGAATAACAGTAAGTCATAGAGGAGTGAATAATCTAAACTAGCTTCAGAGGGTGGCCTGCAGAGGAGGATGGAGTGAATTGCCTTTGCCAGACACATGCTGTTGCTCCCTGTACTGGGGATGGAAATGCTGGGCAGAGGTAGAAACTGAGGTGCCAGTACAGCTTTGAAGCCCTAGAACAATTCTCTGTGTGTGTGCTAGCAGTGGGCACCATTCGATGGAGTATTTCCATCACAGAGACATCTTCCCTACCAGAGAGTCATGAATTACAGCAAAGTCAGCTCAGGACTGACACACACCAAGCTTGCAAACCAAGCTATGAGAGGTTCTCACACCTAAGGGAAGCTCCAGAATACCAACAAAACCCCAACAATTTGCTCCAGGGCTTTAGGTTGGATATCAAAAGAGAATATAGGAGTAGAAGGACCTCCCACTCCCATCCGGTCTCCTTTCTCCCGATTTCCAGTAGAGAAGCTCTGGATCTTGTAGTCTTTTCATGCCTGGGACCTGTGTCATTGCTATCCTGATAGGAAGCACGTCCTTTACCCTGGTATTTAGAGAAGGTACATCCTGAAACCTTGTGACAGGTCTTCTTACAGCCTGGAGTTTTATATCTTTGCATCTTAATAGCTGGAATATGTTGTACAAGCGAGTTCCTGTGAAAAGCTCACAGCCTCTTGCTGTAAATCATCACAGCCTGTTGAAGCCAGGGCTGTTAACTGGCTCCGTGGTGAGTGAAGATCTCTTTCTTAGGCTTTGATTTAAGGAGTGATTTAGGACCTGGCCTGTGCTCTGGACTCCATTGTGTCCATCATAGTTTTGGATGCAGTTTTGGCCAAAAGTCCTGAGTCGGCACAACTGATCTCATTTAGCCATTTCTTTACCCTGCCCTAGCTGCGTGTGTGGTTGTCAGATACATTGCTAACTCTGGAGACCTCTGTGGTAATTTATCTTTTCAGCTGTGGATGCTGACTTGCTAAGCAGGGTGGAAGATAGGGAGGGTGAGCTTTAAAACCATCACCTCACGCAGGTGGCACATTCCAGATGAGGCTGCAGGAACCAGAAAAAGAAATAAAAGGAGTTTCTGGAAAATTACAAAGAAACTAAAACTAACCAGGGAAGAATGAGCAGAAATGAGCTGTGAGGCCGGGGAGGAGGCTGGGGATTCAGAGCAGGCAGGAGGACCAGGATGAGCAGGTGTGAATCCTTAGCTGGACTTCTGGGATCAGTGGAACAGACACCAGCAAGGCAGGATGCGGGTGCTGGAGCAGCCAGGCTGCTCTTGGCACGTGGCTGCTCTTTAGGCAGGTACAGATGGTGAGCGGGTAAGCAGAGCCCTCAGATATACACTGGGTACATATGTGGCTCTTGGTCCCTCCTGGCTCAGACCACCTCCCTGCTAGGAACAGGAGTGTTATTCCAGCCATTTCCCACACTGCTCTGTGCTGGGTGAGGTTTGCAGTCAAAATCAGAGGTGTGTTTTGAGGGAGCAGTGAGAGCTTAGGAGGTACAAACTGAAAAATGCCTAACAAATACTGAGAAAGTCAAAGGAAAGAACTGACAAAGACAGCACAGTGTTTGTACTAAAATTGTGAACAGAGAGAAGAAAGCAGCAACAAGGATCCCTGTAATGTAGCCTTAAGACCAGCAGCTATTTCCAGAGTTGCTTATTGTCATGTCATCCAAATCGTAGTTGCTTCTGCAAAACAACTCCAGGCTTCACTGATTTTTGCTGGAGAATGCTGATAATGTGGTTTAGCTGCCATTTCCACTCTCCTAAAAGAGAACTGTAAAGTATTTGAAAATGATGGACCGTGTTTTAGGCCAGTGAATAGATAAATCTGGTCAACCAGGGAAAAGAGACCAATTAGGATTTTCCCACAATATTTACCTAAAGTAACCAAAGAGTGGAAATTTGAGTTTTAGAAATATTTAGATAAAACTCTTTCTGTGCAATTAGAGATACATGTGAATCAATCCTTTTATTTGCTTCTTGGGGGAAAGAGTTAAGGTGAAAAGACTGATTGGAACTGGAAGTGTCGCTCAGGGAATTGGCTGGAGGATGAGGGATGAAGGAGGGATATATTTTGCTGATGGAGCTGGATTGAGCCTTGTTAAGACTGGAAAACTCTGGGAAGTGTTCTAACCACAACAGTAGGACACTAAAGGGATCAGAAAGACATGGATGAGGCGCTGTCACTCCTGGGACAACCTTTCAGCTGTGTGGGGATGTGCACAGTCAGTTGTCTGAGGACTGTCATCTGCAGTGCTAGATGGAATATCCTGTGTGTGACTATTTCTTTATCGATACCTTTCGTGCTTTGTGTTTTCATAACATTCTGGAGTAATGGAGTAAGTTACGAGTCATCTCTGGAAGTATTTTTTGGAGGAGATTTTAGATCTAGTACCACATAATTTCCTTGGGTGTCTCCTAGCTTTCTAGGGGAAAGAGAAGGGGTGAATAAACATATCTCAATTCTCTCCCCTCTTTATGACTAGACAGATGTCAAAATCACTCCTCTTGTCTCAAAGGCACTGCTGCTGCAGGATGTGTCACTGAGTGCTCAGATATTGCTCAAAGTTTATCAAACACAGACTTTTTCACACCTGGGTTCAATTGCCACCAACCCGGAGCAATCACAACCACAAAGAGCCTGATCCTGCAATTGGAATCACACAGACAAATGTTTATTACAGCCCCATGGACATAATGAAACTGATTTCCAAGATCAAAGCCTAAGCAACAACAAATTCATACATACGCCTAGTGCAGAGTGAATCATGTTTATGGTCCATCAGCGTTCAGCTTCTTTGTTCCAAAATGCTGGTCAGGAAGGCAGAAGAAATATTCCCCGGGATATTATAAAGACTAACATATCATCAGAGGGAGAATCAATGCAGATTAATGGCAAATTAGATGGACACTTGAGACATTAAAAGGAAGGATGGAAAATAGAAGTGATATTATAATTGGACCATATTAATACATTTTAAATTGCTTTACAAATATTAACAAGTTAAATAAGGGAAGCCTGGAAATAATAGTTCATCTAGTCTGGGAAATCTGGGAGTGAGAAGGGACATTTGGGTTCCAGTGCAAAGGGATATGAAGGTTAAAATGAAAAGTGATCAGAAGCGTTTTAACACTTTGATGATACAAGAACAAGAGGACACATCAAAATTAAAGGGCGCAACTTTTAAAGCAAATTAAAAGGAAATAGTCCTTTCTTCAGTGTATAGAGAAGGCACACAATTCCCTGCTGCAGGATGTTGCTGAGATGAAAGTCTGGATGGATTTGAAGTGTAAAAGGCTACATAACTTTGTAGCAATTAATAGCATTTGCAGCCCTGCAATCTGGGACAATGGTAATCAGATCTCAGGCTTCAAAGCAAAGGATGACCATTTTCTGGGGTCAGGAAGGACATTTTCTGTCTGCATAAAAAGAACATAATATGGTTGGCCAGGTAATGTGTCTGCCTATGGTCGATCCCGCTGGAAGCTAAGTCAGCAAGAGATTAGCAAATTGCTTCTGTGGGTGCTGGATTAAGGTATTATAAAAAGGTTTTCATCAATGCCAGACAGAATATCAATCCAGCAATCTCTTCTTATGTGTCAACTCCCACAAAAGTAATTTCAGTGATTAGAGTAGATATTGAAGTAGGACATAAAATGGGTGGTTATAGGCAGCAGCAGTGACCCTGAGCTGCACAGCTCAGTTTCCTCTATCAGAACTGGTATCTGCGGGCTGGTGCAGAGCTGAGATGAGCTTGGAGTCTCCCAGCACCAGGTTCTGTATGGATACAAGCTCCCTGACCCTAAGGGCCTGCCATCTTGACAGAGGAGGAGGAAAAGAAACAGGGAATGCTGTCACCTCTACTCAGCACCGGAGGAAATACAGCACAAGGCTCAGAGATCAATTCAAATCCTGTCAGTAGAAGCATTTCAGTTTGCAATTTTGCCTTGAGGGATTTTGAAAGTAGTTGGGGGCAAGGCAGCAGAACATTATAGAAAGCAGGACCTTAAATACTGCTGTGGGATACAGGGGACATTTGGAAAATGAGCCTCCAAGGTGTTTGTAAGATGTCACCTTAAAGAATCTGCCCAAGCTGATGCAGAGAGGCTGTGACAAAGATAAGTGGGTACATGAAACCTTGAGACTTAACCAAATCAGCCTGGTAGGAGTGACAGGGTGGACAGAGCTCAGCTATGGAGCTGTGTCCTCTCCCCATATTTTCCACACAGTCCCATCCCCCTGAGAGTTACAAGTTTGCCTTGTGTTGGGCACAGTCCTGCCTCCTGTGCAGGGTCATCTACATCACCGTGCTGGTGGAAGGGAGGAGGAATATGCCTTTCTCCATAACTTTCCCATCAGCCATTCTTTTCCTGCTGCTGAAGACAGAGGTTGGGTGAAGAGAAAACAAGGCTGTTGAGTAGAGACAGGGAAGTTCAGCACTCAACAGGTGACACTTACTGAGGACCACTTCTGCAGTAGCCACGAGCATCTCTAGGTGAACAGAGAAGAAACTACTCTGCCATGGTCAGGTAATAAAGCAGTGCTTCCTTCAGAAAGATGAGAAGGATGGGCAGCTGATGGCTGTGAGGAAAACACATCAGTAGATGGGACAAAGTTCTGACAGATGGAGGGGGGAGGTGGGAGCTGGCTGATGGGAACACACTGGTGGGGCAGGTGTGGATGCTCAGACAAATTGCCACATCAGGACAAACTATTCCTTTGCTTCCTGGATTGCAAACAAGAGGGGGATGTGAGAAG
This sequence comes from Vireo altiloquus, assembly GCA_013396875.1. NCBI lineage: Eukaryota > Metazoa > Chordata > Aves > Passeriformes > Vireonidae > Vireo > Vireo altiloquus. Next base: position 129,491 of record VZRF01006272.1, read on the forward strand.
CAGGTGCAAATCTGCCAGTGAGGTGTTATGTAGGTGTAATGACTACTGTGCTGATGGCCTGAGCTGGGAAGGATGGACAAGGGAGTTTTTGTTCGGCAAAATTCACCAGAAGGATGCATGCAAAAAAACCCCAGCAATAAGGTAGGATTGCAATTTACCTGCACCATTGGAAGATTGGTTTCTGATGAAAGGAGCAAAAAAAGAAGGTGAATAAAATTTTATGGATGGCAAGAATGGAGATCAGAGGTCTAAAATGGCAGCTGTTAGTATTCTTGAAGGATTGGTTCAAATGGGACTGCAGTGACCAGTGCAAGCTTCTGATTTCCGACCATCTGCATTTAGAAAAGAGAGGGAGACCAGCAGGCTGGCCTCGGTGAAATTCTGCTGGATTTCCCCTGAGAATCAGAATTGTCCCTGCATTTCAAGTACCTGAAAGCCTTAAAACACTGGCAAGGCTGAAAGGTGAGGTGAAGGTTGAAAGCGAGAACGGCTGACAGGAATAAGTAGATTGTAGTCTTGGCTGGATAATTCAGGGATCTGTAATAAAACTGCCCAGTGACGGATAGTGAATAAAAGACTACAGGTATATAATGGTTTACGGAGCACAGGACAGATGTGTCTCTAAGGAGGATGAGATAAGAAGGAGGGGAAGGCAGCAGAGGACTGGGAGCAGCAGCTGTTTTGGGATGCAGCAGCACTGTGTGAATAAAGCAGCACTGTAGTAAGATAGTTCAATCGTGGTACTGTCACTGACGTTATATATGACCTTGAGCAGGTCACTTAGGCTGGGAGCTTTTCTGAAGAGCTTTTTAAATGCATTTGTTTCCATGCACAGGAGCTGAATCTCTTCAGTGCTGCAGCTCTGAGACATCCACTCACACAGCGGATGGGAACTACCCAGAGAGCTCGGATCCAAGTTTGGCATGAGGAAAAATGTGGATTTTTTTAAAGAATTCAGCAATCCCTGTTCTCAGAAAACATAATCCCCCAAAGACTGGTAGTCAGCAGTGTTGACTCTTTATGTTTCCAGTGCTGGGCAAAAGCAGTACTGGTTTGCCTCTGTCTCCCCTCCCCCCCAGCAAAATGGCTCTATCTTCAGAAATCTGGCCTGAATTAATTTCTCTCCTCATTGCCTAAGATCACTGGCAGAGTTGGCCTTTTACTGGAATAGATTAGGGAAGAAGAACATGCTCACTGGATCTGTTTGCCTCCCTTGCACACAGAAATGAGTATTTCACACACACAATACATAAAATGGAGTTTGCAAGTGCACACACACAGAGACGTGTGCATTGTGCTTAAGAATGCTGAATCAAGGCTGCTGTTTCATATTAATCTTTTTACCAGCTTCAGCATTTGCAGTAAATAGCAATTAATGATAAAGCTGCTTGCATTAAATAGAAGAGCAAAAGAGGCTGATAGGTCCTTCCTAACAGTGGATCCTACTGCAGTACTTCTCATTACTCTGTTAAGTTTGAAGACGGATTTTTATGCAGTAAAATGCAGTATTTTTGTGTTAGGAGACTCAGGATGGATTTTCCATGCCTCACATGCAGAGTGTTCAAGCATGCAGTGTCTGCTAGGACAATGCTGCAGGACTGTGGAAGATGACAATAAACCACTGGAGGATTTGTGCATGCATATTGTTGTGCATATTGCCCAACACAGATGTTAATAAAGCAAAATATACCCAGAACTGGGTTATTTCTGAGGGAAAGCTTGTTTTCTCCTGAAGAAACTCCAAGAGCAAACTAATACAGGGAGCTGAGATCTTTGGCAATGTGGAAACATCCAGAGATATTTAGATCTTCAATTCCTACACACATATCTAATTTTCTTTAAATCCTCTGGATGCAGGAAGCTGAGCAGGTGCTGCTTCCCTAAATACCTCTGGGACCAAAACTGCTGTGAGCAGGGTCCTGTGCTAGAGAAACCAGACACAAAAATGGGTGCAGATACTGCAGGAGGAGCAGGAACAGGCTGTTCCCATCCCTGTGTCTCATTCCGAGTGCTCTTCAGGGGTTTGAGTCAGGGATGGCTGATGGAGGGAGCTCCGCTGCTTTTTTTTAGCTTAATGTCTTAGGCACTTGGACATCACACATTCCAATTTTCTGTAGGGACTTTGAACCTGTTTGGTTCTGTGGTGATTTCAAAAAAAAAGGAAAGCCAGGAGAAGTGAAAAGGAAGAATTCAGAGAAATAGAGGGTGAAATGGGATGGTGTCACTGTCTTAAAATAAAGCAGAAGCATATGGCAATTTCTAATGGAAAAATCAATTCACTCTCAGATTATTTCCAGGTAACTTTTCACTCATTTTTGACACAGGGCTTTGCTCATCTATTTTACTGTAAATCTAATTATTTCATTTTAAGGTCTCTGTTGAATGCAGGTTTAGACTAGAAGTGAGCAAAGGACTCTAAAAGTCGTCAGCTTAAGGAACTCACAGAAACTCAGCCTTGCTGAGATCCCTCATGTTGTTATGAAGATCTGACAGACAGTTATTGGAATTCCTGGTAGGAATACGTGAATAATGATTTCTTTTTTTTTTTTTTTTTTTCATCAGTTAATTCTGGAAGGAAAAATGAAGGGAAAAAAGTTACTTTCAGGTATTTAAATATAATTAGTGTGGCGGAGGAAGAATGAAAAGATTTATATTTGAGACTAAAAGGAAAAGGGAGTGGAAAATCACTTCAAAACTTAAATTTTTCATAGATGAATAACTTTCCTTTCACAACCATATTATTTCACTTTTGGTTGGTTTTGGTTTTTTAGCATTTTCTTCTAGATCCACTTTATAAACACCTCATTATGAAGCATTTAAGTTAAGAAATAATGCAGCCATGTCCTTTGATTATTTTAATTTTTTCCCATCCTACTTTTTGACAGTAACTATTTAATGAATTCAGTCTGCATTAATAAACATTGGCAGACAATCCCTAAGCACTTTCCTGAGCCTAATTTTAGGATGTGTTAAAAACAATGTCTTGCATCCTTTAGTGCCTGTGATTGCAGTTTCCTTTGTGCTGTACACGGTTAAAGACAATTCCTACCTCAAATAACAGATACTCAAAGGGTCCAGAGTGATGGGAGATAAAAGGAGAAAGTAAAAAGATCTGTCTGAAGTCAGAGTAAATCAGGAGCAGAACCATTCAGAGCATGGTCTTGACTTCATTCCCTGCTTTCTCACCAGCCTGGGGATTAATTATAAATCTCTTTCTCACCCATTAGATTTTCCTCAAACTCCTTCTACTCCTGCACTTTCTCATTCACAACTTCAAGTCTTTGCTACTCTTCCTTTAATCCAACTTTCCTGACTCCCCAAGCTGTGCACACTTTCCTCTTTTCTCCTCTGCTCCTCCTGGAGAAGATTGCTAACCAAGTGGCAAGTGTTAATAACGTGTCTTGGCTGCTTCTGCTGCGATGGAGAGAGGAGAAGCAAGGTGGGTGAAGGAAAGTTGCAAAGAAGGAGGGAGGGGATGATCTGAACTGATTTCAGACTCTGGACAAAGGTGCAGGAACGCAGAGGAAGCTCCTGCACATTCAGAAACTTCATTGCAATAGGAGCAGAGTCTGAACTGGATGTCTCAGAGGAGAACATCTGCAAGTTGGGACTTGTCTCCTCAGGGATACAGGGGCCAAAGCAAAGACTACCAGGACTAGGAGATATGTAAGGGGAAGCAGCAGACCCCTGCGATGTGCTGTGATAGGAGCTCAGATGGCAGCGTCCTGCACTTGATTTGTGTGGCTGGTTTTGTGCACTGGGAGTTGTGTTACTGGAGTAAAACCAGCTGTGGATGTGCATATTCAGTGAGACAGGGATGATGGTGCTCCCTGTGCTGGCAGGGGTTCCACAGCCATCTGCTCTACAGGGCTCTACAGGGTCCCACCTGAACTTGGACGGCTTCCTCGAGTCCTGCAGGATCCCCTCTTTGTCACTGGAGCCTCTGCCGTGTGGTTACTGGGAAAATCTGGGCAGAACTAGACAACTGAAGTGTTTAAGGGGTACATAGGAGAGCCCCCGTTTTGGGCTGGCAGCTGCAGCTCCCTGAGGAGCACAGGCTAAGCCCACAACAGCTGGTGGGAACAAATTTTGTTGGTCCTATGGGAACAAAGATGTTGTCTAGTCTGCAGGAGGAGGGACAAAACAGAGGTGTAAATTAGAGGGAAGTTTCCTTGAGCTGCTCTGGTCTGAGAATATTATACCAGGAATAAAATGTCCAAGAATAGCTGTCTGTCATTATAAATAGTCACATAAGCCATGATAGATAACTTCAGGCTATATCTTCATGACCGTAGCAGACTCTAAATACTCTTCTTTCTTTGGAAACTCTTTCCCAACACCTTTGATTTCACAGGGATAAGCCAGCTGTATTCCTGTTCTGCATTTAATTTAACACTCATACAAAATTATGTATCTAGCCAGCTATTTATTATCTAATTCCATATCTGCAGTTGAGGAAAGACTATTTATCCTTTCCCACAGCAGTGTCTCTTTCTCGGGCAGCTCTGACTAGCTGCTAGGTGCCCTAGGGAATGTCAAGGCAGAATTAATTAATCATGAGCAGCCATGGAGGTGTTTTTCAGATTTGGATTAGGCCAGCTGATTGCACAGGATCTTTCTGGGGTCAGGCTGTTGAAGACACAAATGTGATGCTTACTCTGGATTGCTTTCAAAGTCACCTTGGGAAGCTGCAGAGGCGTGCAGGATTCATCCAGGCTGAGGAGTTCCAGCAGGAGGATGTGTGCAGGCTGGTGGAGGGGACTGCTCACTCCCTTTGGCAGGACACCATGCCAGGGTGAAGTACCGCTCAGCATGTTCTGTCCTTCCCACAGCCCAAAAAGGTGTGAATCTCTCAGCATTCCCATGGAAGCCTTGTAGGCATTCATTCTGAACGTCTCCCTTGGAGCTGGAGATGCTGTGATTGCGCCTGGCACTTGCCAAACTGGAAGTCACCCCTCGGCCTGCCCACGAGTGATGGCAGTGCCAGCCAACTGCAAAGGTTGTGCTGAAACTGCAGTGTTTGCTTTACAAATAGCTCTGAATTCTTCCAGATCTTCTTGCCTCCCTTTGTAGAGCCTGGTCAAGCATGTGCTGTTCTTCCTGGTCAGTGATTTCCTCCTGGCATTGAGGAAAGGTCAAGTGTCCATGCTAATTCTTTTGTGTTTGTCAGTAGCTCTCAGTCCCTCTGGTGATGAAGGGCTAATGATTTGCAGTGTCTGGCACGGATGGGCAATATCTCCCTGCAGGAGCATTCCTCCTTTCCAAAGATACTCCACAATGTAACTTGGAGTAATGAAGCATTTCTGTCAAGGACTCCCCCATGCTCAGTTGTACTGTTGCTGTCAGAAGGATGGGGCTCCAATATTACAGAAGTGCTGGTGACAAGGGGTAAGGTCAACTTTCAAGTAAATTATCCATAATTTTCAAAACTGATCACCCTCAAACCTCCTTTCCTGCCTTTGACTTGTTCCATTGTTGCCTAACACAGAGACAAATTGAGGCACTTTGCTCCTTCCCCACCCCAGAGATGAGGCCATACACACAGAAATGTCAGCTGGGATGGGATGGAGCCATTTGTAGGATGGGGAGGCGGAATCATCGGCTTCTAATGGAAGTCTCAGACTCCAGCAGTCCTCACTATTAGCCAAGAACTGTAATCCATAGTGACAGGCCAGCTGGAGCACGAGGACACATCCAGGCAGATCTGCATTCAGAGGTGCTCTCCTGGCAGCCGCCTGAGAGAATTCAGATTTCCAACCATGGAGCCTGGCGCTCCAGGCATGTTCTGTTAAGAGGAAAAGCAGACAGAAAAGCTCCTCTTCCATTATAAATAAATCTCCAAAAGTTGGGGGATGCTTCTTTTCATTCCCACTGCACAAACACGGCTCTCCCTCTCTGAGGGTTCTGAACCTTCCTTGGGAAGGAGCAGCCCTTAGCGTGTATTGGGACTTCCTTTAATCCTGATGAAATCCTGATGAAAGGGAGGACAGGGAAGGAGAATGGTTGTGCATGGTCATGCTCTGCTCTCTCCATCACCATCCTACACAGCCTCGCTGGGGTCCTGCCTCTCTCCACGTTTGAAATGGGCTCTGTGTCCTCCAACCATCCAGCACTGTCTCTGTTTCTTATCGAGCCTGTGGCTCTTCAGGGGACCTCGGGGGACATTTTCCTCCCTGAAATGAGGAATCGATGGAGTTGCCTCATTGCAGGCTCAGCTCCATGCTGCTGTTCTTGCCCTCCCTTTTGCCACTTGCTTCGCCCTTCTTTTCAACCCACTTTTCCCACCACTTACACAGACATGTCAGCAGAAATTCACAGGGAGCGATCCCCCTCTGCTACACATGGAGGAGCAGAAATGTGGTTTCAAACAAGCAAAAAAGGAAAAAAAATCAGGTAGACTTCCAGGAAGGAGGTGGAATATATATTTTAAAAGTACATAAGTGGTTTGGAAGACAAAGGCCCCAGGAGGTCAATGGTATTCAGACTTTTAAATCCCTGATGGTCATGAAAACATTGCATACAAATTCCACTCTGGGAAAATCTGCATTTTTTTCTTCTTCTTTTTTTTTTTTTTTTCTTTAACAAGTAGAGAAGTTGGTTTTCTGGTGTGCAGAGGGGAGAGGAGCTGTACTATGCTGTCATTGAGCTGACAGAGCTGCTTGGAAAATGGACAATTTCTTTGGAAATTCCTGCCTTTTGATATGTGGTTGGTTTTTTTTAAACTTCAGTGTGAAGGAGAACCATGATCCCACAAGGCTCTAATGACCTAAAAATTTAAAACCAATAATAATTTGAGATCACTGATATCTTCTGTTCCTGTGGTGCTGAAGCACTAAGATGCTGTGGGAAATATTTAGCATTGTATGATAATACATAAAATAAACAGCACCAAATATTTTATGCAGTATATAATGCATTCTAAACATGTTTCAATACAATACATTCTAAACATATATCAATACAATACTCAATATGTAAAAATGTCAAAACAAATTAATTGAAACAACACAAAAGTAATGTGTTTATTTCCTCATAATTAAACATTTCAATATGACTGAAGAGAGAAAATCAAAATTATTTGTTTTGACACTTTAAATGTGAAAAAGTTTGTTAAAACTGACATGTCCCCATGCAACATTTTGATTTTGAGGTAATTGCGTTTTCCTGTGAAAAACTGTTCTGTCAAAATTTTTTGACCAGCTTTACTTACAGCCTATCTAAACAGACAAACATCACAGCCAAGACTCTCAAAGGCTTCAGGTGGTCAGGAGATGGATTAAGCACAGAGCAGAACAGTGTTAGAGAAGAAAATAAATAAAGCTCACAGCTAGAAGTGGCCTCAAACGTGGGTACCAAAGGGCTTCAAAGTTTGAAATGCTCAGACCTGAGTGGTGTTGAACTTTAATCCCAGAAAAGACTGAATCCTTTGGTTTTTATTTTTTTTAGCATATCTGTGTTGCAGAACTGGTGCACTGATGGGAGAGGGTGATTGTCAATGCCAGTTCAGATCCTCAGCATCCTCTGTGATCTTCCATTTCTTGGCTTTGGTTGGAGTCTAGCTGGTTCCAGCCTTCTGTGCTTGACAGATTAATACTGGTGAGGATGAGATGGCTTTATTTTCCACACGTCCTTCTGGCCCAGTGGAAGTCCCAGGTTTAGGGAGTAGGTGTAAATGCAGTGCTGCAGGTTGACTGGCTCTGGATTTCAGGGCTGCTGAGAACAGCTTTGGGTAGGAGTTCTCCCACCTTCGTGATACACAGATTTTAAATTTTCTCATTATATAAATGCAGTTCCAGGTTAATGTGAGTTTCTAATTTAATATGTTGTTCCAAATTAAGAGTAAAAATGGCATTTGAGTATTTTTTTGCAATGAGATCCAACCCAAGGCTCATTGACTTCAACAGACCTTCCAGGAGAACCTGCAATGGCAGAGCCTGTGCTTCAGATTTTTGATTTCTGCTGTAGAAGCTGCCCATGAAATGCTGTTGTCTGGAGCTAATACTTGTTCTAGCTCACATTTCTAACCTGAATTGAAGTGCAGTGCATCTAACTTCTCCTTTGTGGGGTGGCAGGGCTGCAGAAGGAGCAGGCCCTGGCCATTTTCAGCCTCAGACAAATGTCCTGCGTACCTGAAGCAGTGATTTGTGTAACTCACCTTTAAGTCATCCCCCAGGGAGTTGCACAGATATGAAGCCCACATCAGGGACACCCTGTGCTCACCTGGGCCCTACCTGCAGCTCTGTTCCTTCACAGAAGCCTGAGCCATGGTATCCTCTGGAGATCCCACCCTGCTTCCAGAGTGACCTGGCAGGGGTGTGCACGAGGATCTGAGACAGTGGCTGCAGGAGCCAGGGTAGGGTCTAAATGCACAGAGAATTTTATGGCCACAGCAAATTCTTGATCCACTCAGTGGGATAAGGAAGGTGGAGCTGCCCAAGGCTGGAATTTGCAGCTGCCAGCTCAGAGTCCCTTTTCTCTCCCATCTTCAGCTGTCCCTGCTGCTCTTGGCTCCATCCGGCTGAGTGGTGGCAAAATATGGTGCCCAGAGGAAGTGCCAATGGTGCTTTTCATCTTGGCAGGCAGGGCTGGCATTATCCAAGCAGGAGGACCTGTACCAGGAGGATGGCCTGTGTATTTTAACCCTTTCTGCTTCTCCAGTAAGAGTGGAGGAACACAATAAACCAGTCAAAGGCTAAGCTCCTTTTTGAGGGACAAGACAAATGGGAAGATAATCTATTTGCAAGGATCATGAGGTAACCTCAGCTTCTTTTACTGAAAGAAGCAGTGGTACTTTGCATTTCCCAAGCCCTATGGAGTGGGATCACTCCAAGTGGCTTCGGTGACAAAGTCTCTTCCCATGAATGAACTTCAGAACAGAAATATTGCACACACTGTCAGGTGTGGGATAAGAGTTGACTTTCTTGTCTTGAATATTACATTATTGCTCTCCAGAAGAGTTTTGGCATCCATTTTTTTTCCTTTGGCCTCTCAGCTCACAGGTTCCAGTTGTTGCAATGGAGTATGTTAGAAAGGCAAGACTGGCACCAGTATAGAACAATCGTGAAAGCAAAAACCAGGATTTCTGGACTCTGGCACAGGCCTCATTAAACTGAACATTCAGATTACTCTTTCCTAAATGTCTAGTAAAAATTGCAGGGAATAGAATGACTTTTTGTTCAGTTTATTGTGTCTTGTTTGCAGGTGTTTCTTTTTCCAAACTGCAAGAACAGTATTAAATGAATTTGGATATTTCCGCTTGTGTATAAATTACAAAATCTGTTTCAGCTCAGTCAAAACACACAGCTTAAGAAAACACTTCATTTTGATTTTGAATGTATGTTATTCAACATGTAATGAAAAACAAAACACAATCTTGAACTGATCCCTTCCAAATGGAACACTCAACACATTCTGTTCCAAAGAAAAGCTGACTTTATCAAAACGCCTTTTTTTTCCCCCTTAAATCAACAAATTTCTACAAAGTGTTTTGCCTCTGATGAATTGGCATTTTTCTGACATGAAATGAGCAATTCAAAATAATTCAAAGCAGCTCTGTGGCAAGTCCCAGCTAATTCCGGAATAGTAGCATGAAGGTGCGTAGGAAGGCTACTGCAAGGAGATGTAGCACTGAGCTGAGATGTAAGAGATTTGGGTTGAATTCCTGAAGCAGTTATAAAATGATCTGGGACAAGCCATTAATCTACTCCGTGTCTCAATTCCCATCCTGCAGAATGGAAAAAAGCAGCATTTCCCCACCTCCTAAAGCTACTGCAAGGATAAAAATCTATTAACACTTGAAAGATTACTGGACTTTGATATGAGGTGTATAAATACTGAGGAAGACAGAAGATAGAGCTGCATTTCTGTGTAACTTAGAAATTATGGGGAAGTGGACTAGCTAGGACAATACTTTAATAATAGCAGGAATAATTTCAAGTTCAGGGCAGTGCTTAATAGAAATCACTGCTCAACACCCGCCATTTTTTTTTTTTAATAAGTAGCTCAGAAAAGTGCAATTTATCATTATTATTATTATCATCTATATTCATTCTATCTCTGCCATTTCACAAATGAGAGGAGTTCCTCACAAACATCTACAAAAATGAGCTCATTATCCAGTCTCGCTATTTTTAACTCTCATTTGTGACAATAGCTATCAAACTCTTGCCAACAGTTGGGCTGCTGGTGTGCTGACACCACTGCTCCGCAGCCCGCTGAGCGGGATTAGCTCACTGTTCCCTTGCCTTCCCCCATCTGTCCCTGGCCATCTGCTGTTCTTGCTCTCCTAAATAGATTGTGAGCTTTTTGGGGCATGGACTGCCTTCCTGATTGCTGTCTGTGCAGCACCCACTGTTCCAGTCTCGGGTTCAGCAGGACTGGCTTCAGAATCGCAGAATAGTGGAATATCTTGAGTGGGAAGGGACCCACTAGAACCAGAGTCCAGCTCCTAACCCTGCCCAGGACACCCCAACAATCCCACCCTGGGCATCCCTGAGAATGTTGTCCAAACATTCCTGGAGCTCTGGCAGCCTTGGGGCTGTGCCCATTCCCTGGGGAGCCTGGGCAGTGCCTGACATCCTCTGGGGGAAGAACCTTTCCCCGATATCCAACCTAAACCCACCTGGCACAACTCTAGCTGTTCCCTCGGATCCTGTTGCTGGTCACCAGAGAGAAGTGATCAGTGCCTCTCCTTTCCTCTCCCCTTGTGAGGAACCTGAATACCACAAGTTCTCCTGAGTCCCCTCTTCTCCAGGCTGGACAAACCTCAGCAGCTCCTCCTATGGCTTCTCCTCTAGATCCTTAACCATCTTCATAACCCTTCACCATAAACCTGTGTACAGGAGCAGAAGTTCCTTTTAATTCATTACCCAACCTATGGAGAGCTGTGAGAAGGATCTCCTTTCCAAGCAGAGCCCTGACCCAAGTGCCTGTGGAGCCTGGAATTCAGGGAAGTGACTTTGGCACCTTGGCCAGTAGATTTATGATTGGGACTTTTGGAGTTTGACTCCCTCTGTCCAGAACCACCTGATTTCGTGACTCGGTGGAGGCACCTGCTACTCCTGTTTGGCTTGAAGCTGCCTTTCATCCTCATCATCACACCAGGATTTTATAATTAGCTGAAGTAGGGGGACAAATGAGCTGAGAGCAGGTACAGAGCTCTTCCCACTGAGATTCTAGCCTCCTTACAGGTAGGGAGTAATTGGAGTTTCTGCACAAAAACTGGTCCCTTTAGGCTGCTGGCTGAACTGCATTAATAAAAGAGGGTTTGTGGGGTGGTTTTGGTTCACTGAACATTCTGACAAGTTGTAAGCAAAGTGTTGACAAACTGAAAAAAAGAAAATATCTTTTTTCCGACAAGTCATTTGGGGGTCAAAAGTGATATTTTTATCACTGTTCCATCTTAAGGGAGTGGAAAGACAAATCAAAAGAAGAAAAAGCTCGAGTAGTTTCAGATAGAGATTTGGAAACATTTCCCCTTGGAGCTCTCACAACCCAAACACTGACATCTCCCAATCATTATTTTTTTCAACATGAGCAATTTCGGAAAAGTGAAGTGAATTTGTGGACTCTGTTGGTATTATTGGAGTATTTCTCATCTTCTTGCCTTTCCTCACCCAAAAATATTTCAGCTGATGAATATCCCACAGGTCTAACCACTCATGCATATTTAAACCTGGAGTGGTTAAAGAATAATGCAAATTTAGACACTGATCAGAACAGAATTATGGAGATTTGGGGATGGATTAGCCAATCACTGCCTGAAATAGTGAAATCCCACTTCCAAAAAGAAATAGCTTTACAACCATTTGGGATTTTATGATATTGTATGCCACAGTCACCCAGAGAGTCAGAGCCACTGCTGAGTTGCAGCTCCAGCCCTGAGTGAGTCAGATATCAGTGTCTCCAGAGTGAACTATAAAGACATCTAGGTCAGAAGTGCCCAAATTCTGTTTTCCCAGAGCTCAGGTTTATCCACAGCAGTTCATATGACTTAAACTCTGACAGATTGGCTTCCCTTTCCATCCACGTTCCCTGTGTTACTCTGGCCCTGACAGAGGAAAGGTGTCCCCAGCTTGGTTGGGTTGCTGGGAAGGGTTTTCAAAGCTGTGCTGCTCCTGGGTGTTGTCTTTCCAATACTTTCACGAACCTTCTCTCAGGTAGGGGCAGGACAGAAATGTTACTGCTCCACAAATTAAATTAAATCCCAATTTAAACCTAATGTGTGGGGCAGTAATTACCTGTCCAGGAATCTGACTGCACAAACTCAAAGCAAGGATAGCTGAATAAAATCTAGAGTAGCACATCCCATACTTAAAATTAAGGGTACACTTAAGCTGTTCACTGAAATGAGGTCAGATGTTCGTCAGTTTACAGGGTCGAGCTCTAAACTAACATAAGCTGTTTCATCTCTCCCCTGACACTTCAGGCTCTTACTAATTTATCAGCATCCTAAAGCAGTGTGTGAAGTTGCTGAAGAGCAGAAGTGTTTCAGAGACAAATAGCAATTGTTAGCCTCTTCTCTCTGGTAAATAGCAGCAGGCAGGAACCTCTCTCAACCTGCCAAGAACCAAATGTGGGACACAAGGAAGAGGTATTGGTGCATGAAGTTTAAAGAGATAGGGGACTTAACTCCTTCACTGCAAATAATGTGTTCAGTAATTTCTCTTTCCTGAGTCTGCATTTCTGATGGAAATAGTTCACAACAATGAGCATGGGAAAAGAGAGGGGATGTGTGTGAGATCAATTTGGATCTAATGGAAGGGATAAATGAATGGTACAGGGGTTAGAGGAAAGGTAGAAAATCCCAGGAGGCAGAGGAGTGTTCATAGCAAGTGATGGAGAGTCAGAGCACCTGCATCCTGTCTGCCTGTTTATGGCAGGGATCTGGGGCTGCACAGCCTCCTTTGGATGAAACAGACCTTGCAATATAATTCTGTGCAAAATCTACCACTCTGAGCTCTCCCACTGTATAAAAATTACCTTTTAAGTGGCTAAGTAGACATCCAGATCTAGTCTTTTCTTCTTATTTCAAGAAACAATGGGAGTAACAGTACTTGCCTGCATTACTAGAGTGCTGAGAGCTTTAATTAATGTTTCTTATTCAATCTGAACTCCTTGGATAAAAGGCACTGCCTTGTGACAGCAAAGGTATTGCCGAAAATAGAATATAATTAACACACAGATATCAATCACAAAGAAATTAAGTGTACATTCAAATACAACTTGCACTTTACAGAAAATACTTGCCTATTTTTCCTCCAAGAATTCTGAAGACTCATAAGATAAGGAACATTTAATGTTCCAGGCTGAATTTGTATTAGAAAAATGGCATCTTAAGCCACCTAAAAAACTCCAAGGGGCTTTAAGAGGGATATCCATATGCACTGGGTGATATGCCTCCATGCTGGATGGTGCTGGAAAATGACTGTACTATGACTCAGAGTCAGCACATCCAGCATTTTCTTCTCCCACTGCTTGTTTGCTGTGAATTGGAGCTGTGTCCTGGCTCACCCGTGGATCATGTTTATTAACAGATGTGATGATTGCATGATTGTGTTTGTTGACATGAGCCAGAAGGACCCAGCTCACTCACTGCTCTGTCATGCTTCTCAATGGAAATGGGCTTTATAGCTGGATTTTGTTAACTGCTGCATTGCAAAGCTTGCTGAGATGGTTGTCATTCACTGCTTGTAGGACAGAAACATCTTTGGAGTCACTTGGGCAGCAGGTTTGTGTTTCGGGAGGTGCTACAACCCAATTCCGGCCTCTCCAACAAGTTCTTGATATAAATAGTCACGCAAATACTGTTGTGACTCCATGTTGATAATTGGAACGTGAGGCCAACACACCCCACATGTAAGGGCACTGCCAAAGGTCATAGGGGGTGTTTGGGGTAGAGTTGAGCAAAAATTTGGATTCTTAGATCAAAACTCAGTGTCTGATTTCCCCAAGCATACCCTTTAGTCCACAGATTGCTTCTGTGCCAGATTTAGTTTTTAGTTAGCCTTGGGTCTCTCACCTAAGCGCTCTGTGTTTGAAGACATACCTTTCCTGCTTCTTCCCTGGTTCCTTTTGCCAAATCCATGAAACATATTTCACATTAGTGAAGCCCCATAAAGACACCTAAAAAATTAATTTCAGATTCAAGTTTGTTAGGAGATAGATTGAATGCACTTCACAATATTGTCTTAGACACAAGATAATCCCAATTTAGTAAGCTTTATAGCTTCCATGGGGACCAGCCCTCCGGAGTGGATTAATCTTTAATGTGAAACAACATCTCTACAGCAGCTACAGGGGGGAAAAGATACTGCTAAAAAATTAAAGTTGATAGTGTGATAGTAGTCTGGACCCACTTGTGCTCCATCATCCTCCATTGCCTCAGGCACCATTCCCTGCTCTCAGAACTGATCCAGGCAGCTTCCAGGCTGGAGATGTGATCATTTCTTCAGTGGTCTCAAGGCATGTTCTCCCCATCTCTTACCTCTTGGATAAGAACATTACAGCCCCAATCATCCTGACTCCAATTGTGCCCCAAAGGAAAGGAAGAGAGGATAAAGAGTTGTGTGTGGCAAATTAGGGACTATCTCCTCTCTTTCACAAGCTGATATTTCCCCAATGTATGGTATTCACATGTAGGAGGACACACTGGGATTTCTCCGAGGCTTATTTTGTTTGTCTCTCCTCATATTTCAGTTCTCACTTGCATTGTGCCGGGAACTGGACGGGGGCTGTCCCCCACTTGGGTACATGAGAGCTCCCTTCCTCTCTCTGCAATAGAAATCCAATATACAGTGAAATATTTAAGGGAAAACTGATCCAGGCTGGGTGATGAGGGGAGTAGCTATGTCCCAAGGAAGCTGGGACAACATGTACAGAGCAGCTAATTGTTATCTGCACACCCAGCTCATGGCAAATATGCTGAGTTTGCAGCTGCTGACCCTGATGGGACAAGAGCAACCAGGCAGGGAAGGAGCCTAGGTGGAGAAGCAGTAGAAATACACTTCTGAACTGGAATTTGGAGATCCTGAGGGTGGGATGTAGCTGGGAGCATTCCCCAGTAATCACCTTGGGCTCATGAGTGAGTGGAAGCAGGGATGTTCTGTGGCCCACTTGGAATGTGCTCTGTTGCCCTCAGTGTGGGGCTAGAAACTCCCCCATTGTGTAAGGTAAAGTAGAACCAGTCCTTGTGTTATGTGAGGGACTAAGCACTGAGAACTGCCCTGTTTAGGGGTGAAATAGGAGTCAGTGGTAAAGGCTGATGTTAAAAACATGTCTCCAGAATGGGAACAACCTCCTCAGTCGGGAGCTGCAGTTACCATTAGGTTCAATAACAGTAATATTCCATCTGCAATTAGAAAGAAGTTTATATGGGACCAACAGAAAAATCAAACATTGGCTGACTTTCCCATACTTGATTTTTTTAACATTTCTTCCTGTAATGTAACAGCTGAGTGTTGTCTTTAACCAGACATACACAACTTGGTTCTGTCAAGTGCTGCTGAGCTTACTGCAGCTCCTCGAACACATGCTGTGCACACGTGCAGGTTCCCACACACTCTGGCACACACAGAGGGCTCTTGAGCTCCCTGACACACCCAGGGCTCCAATCCACCTGCACAACAGCCTCACACACTCATTGCCATGGGATGCAACTCTGCCATGCTCCAGGGAAAGCTCCCAGAGCAGAGGAGATGGCTATGCTGATCACCAGCACTGATGGCCTCTGGTCTGTGCTCTGCTGCTCACACCAGCCAAGGGTCACATACAGTGCTGTGAATGCGGGTGGCACCTCTAGCACACTTCTCCGACACTCTTAGCAAAACCTTTTCATTTTGGGAATTACAAACTTTTAGAGTGCTTACAGAGGACTCAGGCTCAAACCCAGGTTTTTTGGAGATGTACAAAAAAGCCTGACATGAAATCTTACTGTGGCAAAGCTTTGAGTAGCTTCATTTATCCTGCTTTAAAAAGTATATACAGCCTTTCTGCACTGTATTTTACAGAAACAGGTGGGTATCACCTGTCCTGGGGACAGCTTGTGCTCCCAGAGTTGGGGGAACAGCCTTAAGATCACTGCTGGCCCAGCTATGCCCACAGTGTTGGCATATCCTCCACAAAACCCAGAAAGCAGGATGAGGAACCAGTTATAAGTGTGGAGAGGACTTTTTCCGAGCAGCTTCCAGGGGCGAGGAGCACAACCCAACAGGCTGAGCTGCTGCAGCAGCCACATTGTGCTTTGGAAGCAGGAGGGGACCATGCTGGGTGTGTGGTGACAGCTAAACAAGCCCCTCACCTGCCACCACGAGAGCACATGGCTTTGCCTGGAGAGGTGCGCAGTGCCAGCAGCCTGACTGCGGAGGTGGATGAGCTAACGGCTGAGACGCTGGAAATGGGAGTCAGGAGACCAGGGCTCTCTTCCAGCTGTATCCATGGCTTGCTGCGTAACCTTTGGCAAGGCATCTCACCCTCTGATTCCCTTCCCACTCATCATGTGTCTTGTCACATGCCTGGGAGAGGAGCTGGCTTGGTGCAGGACTGTCCCTAGCCTCACTTTGCCAGGGGTGCAGCAGGACAGCCACTCTTCCACCATGGCAGTGAGAGTGTGCCCTGCTCCAGGTGCTGGGAAGGATCCCCTGAAGCTCCCTAGTAAATCTCCTTTGCTGAATATGCATGTTCAGTGTGTTGTCCAGCAGAGCCTTGATCTTGGGAAGAGCCTCAAGATCCCACCACAACTGAAATAGCAACAGAGCCCATCACCTGCACCACACACCCCTCCCCGACACCCCAGCAGCAAAGCAGGGCGAGGACTTTTTTATCTGTCAGAGTCTGGCAGGATTTCATAGTTGTGTGTGTCTGTGTGTGTGTGCCTGCATGTCTGCATGTGCTCATCGCTGAAGCCTGGGTAATTATTTTATTTCTTTTTTTGGCAGCACTTGAAAGTAAGAGCTGGGTCTTTCTAGATTACTCAGGTTGCACAGAGTATGGATTACAGATCATCAGAGAGGCATGAAAGCAGAAGACACATTTCTCTGGCACAGCATTAAAGGGACAATAAAGGGGTAATTGTAGCTTAGGGTGCAGCCACCTCCTGTGCCCGGCCTTCACTTGCCTTTGTAGCACTGTGGAGAACTTCACGAGGGAAATGATGGAGAAGCCGGGATGAGGATGTCTCAGGTCAGGACCTGGTTATTTCAAAGGTGATACATGTTTAGGAGGTTAAAGGCACCTCTTAAATACATGAATAAAACACTGCCAAATACCCTAAGCTGTAACACAGGCAAACTGAAGTATTTTAAAACTTGATTTTTCACGTCTGTTTTCACCCTGAGAGATGGTTGTCAAAGGATCAGAGCAATTCCCATTTTTAATCTCTCTCTTTCTCTCCCTCCTCCCCTCCATTTCTCTTTCTCTCTCTTTCCTCCTATCCCCTCTCTCTTTCAACAGGACTCCACAGAATGGAGCAAGAATGAGAGGAAAAAGGCAGACAGAAAAGCATGAACTGGAGGCTTGTTGAGTTCCTCTACCTCCTGTTTATATGGGACCATATACTCGTACAGCCCTCCCACCAGGACCCAGCTGCTACCAACCAACATGTCTCCAAGGAGTTTGATTGGCTTATTTCAGACAGGGGGCCTTTCCACCACTCACGGAGCTACTTATCCTTTGTGGAAAGACATCGTCAAGGATTTACAACCAGATATAAAATATACAGGTATGTTGGGTTCCTGTGGCTTGGATGAGTTTTTCAGGTGGTGGGAAGTCTGCCAGTTCGTGGGCTCCAGGCTGGGAGTCAATGGGAGATGCACCATTGTCCCTCTTCCACCTGGAAATGCTCCTTTGCTTCCCCATGGCCCTCAGCTGGTAATGCAAATTGCTTCAAAGGCTCGTGTGGAGTGCTCTGATAGTGAGATGAAGGCACTGCAGTGTCATGGCAATGTGCAAAGCACAGAGTGAGATGAAAAGGAGCTGACGGGGTGGGTGTTCTTCATTCGTGGTGACAGACAGTTCACAGGCAGGTTCCCAAGCAGCTTTTTCAAATCAATGGAGCTCTGGACAGCCCAAGCCTCTGTACCAAACTCATGTACATGTGAACTGCCAATAGCTTCAGATTCACATAGAGATGTCACCACACACGTCAGTGTGACAGTTCTCACACTGCTGTGTAGGAGCCTTGGCTGTGTGCTGCCTACCATAGACCTTTGAGGATTTATCTCCATGTATAAGTTGGACTTGCTCCCAGAACTGTGATCTTGGTTTAAAAAACTACAGAGAATCAAAAAAAACCCTGCAGAGAGTAGGCAGAATTTGGATTTTATTTTGCCTTCTAGGTTTTTAAGTCTTAGTTGTTGCTTGTTTCAAACCCTTCTTGCCAGCTGTGCTATCTAGAACCACACTTTTTCTTCTTCATTTTAATCTGAAAAGCTGGGGTGAAAAAAGCTCACATGAACGTCCTATTAAATCAGCAAGCACTTTGGAGCGAAGGGGAATAAGCCAGCAAGTGTCAGGAGATTTGTGCTAAAACCCAAAGAGACTGAAAAACTCTCCCAGCCATGTGCGCATTTACATAATTATATGGTCCTGTTGTGCTTCAGAAAGACATTTGCAAATGCAGCTATGTAAAGTGGTGGGCAGGGAAGTGCTGGTGAACAGCCCATGGCGCTGTGAACATGGAGACATGGACATGGGGATGGGGGAGCAGGGAATCACAGGGACCTGTGTGCAGGGAGTGTTGTCCCACGAGCATGGAGCCAGAAGGAGAGTAACAGAGATGTGTGAGGCATCAGCTCTGTGTGGGGAAGAAAAGGGAGTTGTTCTTGTCCTGCGGCCTCCAGGGAGTGCAGCAGCCCCTCCCCTTGCAGCAGCAAGGGCAGCTTAAAAATATTGTCGTGGTTTGTCCTCTCCAAAACAGATCAGGGTGAAGACAACCCCAAAAACTAAAAACTGTGCTGCCTTGCTTCTAGTGGTGAGGTCTCACTGTCTGTGCACAGAGAAGCAGAGAAAATGCCTTTTCCCCAAAGCCTTTCTCCCTGGCTCTGCTCTGCCCAGCTCTCCTCCTGCCCTGCCTGCCAACACACACAGTGACCCAGCCCACAGATCCGTGCCCTGCTCCTCGCCTCTGGCACTGGCTCTGCCCTTTGCTAAAGAGCTGTGCTGCCCGGGATGCCACCACAGAGTCTGCAGGGGCTGGGGGGGAGAGAACCACACAATGGATGTGTTCAGACACATCTATGAACTGTCACTGTGGGTCAGGCCACAGATCCATCAAGCCTGAGATCCTGTCTCTAAGCATCACGGAGACATGGGTCTGGAAGGACCTTGAGAGGTCATTTAATCCGTGCCTCTTCCCCAAGGCAGACTCAGACATACCTGTGTCACGTCTCACAGAGGTCTGTGGGGAACCTGGAAGGTTTCCCGTGACAGAGGATTCACACCCTGAGCAGGCAGCCTGTGCCATGGCTTTGCCTCCTCCACTTTTATAAAGGAGCCAAAATCTTGTTTGCATGTGAAGCCTGTGATTTGTTGTTTTATTTGTCAAGGAACAAATTCCCTTTTGGTTTGTAGGAAACTAATATGAATTTGAAGTCTTACCTCAGTTCAGGATGAACTTTATGGGAAATGGAAAGGGATCTGTTTTCTTTGTTTCTGCTGAGTATTGCTGAACCCTTTATGAAAGACACATGGATCAGGTGGAGAACACAACACCCTCCTTCCAGCATGGGAGAAAACAGGCATCAGTATTCTGTGTGCATGGGAGGTGTCTGAGAGCCACCATTCCCAAAAGAAACTGGAGATGAGACAGTCCAGTGGAAGTAGTTAGGAAGAGAGTTTAGAGAGGACTGCAAGGTCACCCAGGGCATCTCATGGCCAAACACCACACACTGAGCTGAAAGAAGGAACTGACTGCTTGGGGAATGCCAGCCATGTGTGTGGTGGTTGGAGCTCCTGGGAGCTGAGCACTTTGGAAATACAAGTCTGGGACAAACCTCCTCCTCACTGTGGTCAGCTGAGGAAGAGGGGAAAGCCTCATGTGCTTCAGCAGAGCAGATGAAGCAATCAGGTGGGAGTCTGGCTGGATGCTGGAGAGCTGTTTGTTTTTAATATCTGTCCTTGCTGGTAGAATTGGTCACTTATGGAGAATTAGTGGAGCCACAGTCAATTGTTGCGGTTAAGAGCTAGACTGTGCACACACACCCCCAGAACATTCCATTTTACTGAACCCCACAGGGGTAAAATCTCATTTTGTGGGCTCCTTAAATTGACTTTGAGAATCTGTAAAACTGTTGGGATTTTGTCAGCTTATTAATTCCAACATAGAAGCCTCTTTCCTACCAAAAGATGTCTCTCAATTGCTCTTTGCACTAGACTAGCCCAAGGGAGGCACATATCCTGCACTAAGGATATCACTCCTTTCCTTAGAAAAGCAGCTGATATGGAGCATGGGAATTTTCTATGCAATCTTCTCTTTCAATGCTCCTTTCTTCCCATACTTTTTTAGGTTGGCTAGTTTTTAGTTTGTTGCTCTGTCAGGCAGTTCCTTGGGGCACTTGTGATTTTGTTGAGTGAGATTTGGCCTGACCCCTGCTCTTCTCCCAAAGCTGATGGCAGCAGATCTCAAACCAGCCACAGTGACCAAGGGTTTGGAGAGGATGTGAAATCCGGCCAGAGGACTTCACCCATCCCTAACTGAAACACTGTTGGCTGTTTCGTGGTGATTTCCCAAGTGTCCTGCTGTGTGGGAACATGGATGCAGCACATTAGGACCATGTAATTTAAACTGGAAAACCACCAAGGCAAAGCCACTGATGGTGCTAAGAGCAGCATAAGGCAAAATGCAGCATTTTCTCCTTTTTACAGGTGATGCTAAAAAGGAAGCAATATAAAATCATGGAGGAGTCCTCCTTCAATCACTACTGAAGTCCAAAGGTCTGTCACCAGCAAGCACAGAGCCTGCTGCAGTGAGCAGGGCTATTTTATATTGTGCATAAGCAGAACTGCTCTAGAACTTCAGAGCTGATGTTATCTTTCATAGGAAGCCTGGATCCAGGTCCACCATCTTAGTGTGGAAAGATGGTTCACTGTTACAACCTCCAAAGTCTTGTTCCCTCCTTCCATGCATTTATTTTCAGTGGATTTTAGGTCTCTTTCTTGTAAAACTTGGATCACCGATTCTCCTAGTACCCTCAGTCAAGGCTCACACCTTGCATGTGGCATTAGGAGGAAGGCAAGCAAAGGGGAAGGTGTTTTATTTTAAATCATGAACAGTAGGAGTGGATACAATTGCATTAGGGAAGCACATTAATCAGCATTGATTCATACTAATAAGGGTGGTTTAGGGGGGCCTCTGGCAGGAAAATGCTGCTTTGATCATTATCTGTGCACACTGATGCTAATGCAGATAGGATGGCAGATGCTGAGTCTGGTTTGTGGGGTGTCTGAATATTCATTGTCACCGTCCTTGTTGTTCCTAGTCATGAGAGGCTTGGGTACAAGGTACTGCAGGAAGGCTGGAAAACAGATGAAGCTCAGCTTGGCTTTGGGATTGGGGTTCTGCTCAGACCAGAAAACATCCCCATTACCACTGAACAGTTAACAGCTTCAGCTCACTGCTTTGAAGTATGTTGTCATGTTGTTCTTTTTTTTTCTTCTCTCAGAAGTTGATTATTTAGCTATAAGGCAAAGCAAAAAGTAGGCTGAGCACTGGAATACTCCATGAAAATATCCAAGCAGAGGCTATTTCCTGATGGAATTTCCCTGATGATGCTGCTCAGTTGAAGCAAATTCTAGAAAAAACAACCCCAAAATTTAAAAAGAAATCTTTTATAGAAAAAAAATAAAGAGACTTTTTTTGTTCAATGTCAGAGGTGGGAGGCAAAGAGGATGAGCTCATCCACCTGAGCAGAGAGGCTGCTACTGGCAGTTCTATGGAAAACAGGGATAGGACTCAGTGCCTTGGAAAGAGGAGCCCATAGGCAGAGTGGCAGAGAGGTGATACAGGCAGGATCTGGATTTTTGCCCCAGGGTCGTGGTGTGACTGTGGGTGAGCTCATTTCTGTGTGCTTCAATTCCCTCCCCACCCTCTGAGAAGGGGAGATGAGGAGATGACAGCACTCGCCTGCTCTGCATTGCTGGGCAGACTTAATTAAAAGCTGCAAGACGTTTGGACATAAGGGACAACAGCAATATAAAATGGATGATCACACGGGGCTGCAAGTGGAATGTGCATGTGCAAGAAGAAACGCATATTTTCCGTGCGTGGGAGTTTAATTCCATTTTCTGAAATGACAGTGGGGACAGGAAATCTGGCTTTCTCTGTAAGAGAGCAGGGAAACCCTGGGGTATAAAAAGGAGATCTGCTCGCTTTGCAGCTTCTCCTGCAGTGGGACCAGTTAGAGGCTGCCTAATTTCATGAAGCCTGCAAATAGAGAATCCTTCTGAGACCTCTGTCAGGTCTGCTTAAAATACACCAGCAGATTCAAAACTTAGTCGGGGAGGTGACACCAAAGCAGCTAGTTCTGCCCCATCCCTCCCTCTGCAGAGTGACAGGACAGAGCCAGTTGCTTATGTGCACTTGGTACAGCAAGGTCCTGGATAGATAAAAAGGAAAAGGAACTCCTGAGTCAGGAAAGGTTAAGAGTAACTGGCTGCACAAGCTGGACAGAAATTGGTTGGGATGCTGCCTGGGGAAAAAAGCCGATTTTATTTTCTCCCAAAATGTTGTTTCATCAGGAGAACAGTGCAGGTCTGGGACAAGTCAGTGGAGAGGTGAGAGGTGTCTCCATCCATGATGGCTTTCAAGGCTTAGCTGGACAAAGCCTCAGCTGATGTGCTCAAAAGCTGGTCCTGCTTCAAGTGGGAGGTTGGATTAGGGGCCTCCAGGGTCCCATCTAACCAGCATTTCTGTTATTTCTCTGTTTCTCCAGTTCAGAGTGGGCACTAAACTGTGTCCTCATAAAGGGATTTGCACTGGTGCGTGCATTCAGCCACACTAGAGATTTTTATTCAGTCCTAGAAAACCCACAAATCTGAGCAGCTACGTGCTCCCTAAACATGTCACTCCCTTGGTGAAGAGGAAGAGAGAGATCCTGAAGCCAGGGTCTTTGCTGTGCATGTAGCACAGGCTACAACAGACTTAGAAACGCATATGCTGTTCTGCTGCTTGAATTTTCCCTTAGAGAAAAAACAAAATAAAGAAAGGAGGAAAAAAAAGCTTGGTTTAACAAAATTTTCTCACAAAACTTTCAAAATTTTATGGCACCACAAATTAAAAACAATGAGCCAGATTCTCTGTGACATAAATACATAAAACTGTTGACTTCAAGGAAAATTCACCAATTTATTGGCTGGAGAATGTGTTCCAGCACATCCAGTACTGCCCAGTGCCCAGAGCTGCACACACAGGACCAGGGTTTGTATGGTTGCCTGCCCTGGCTGGGAGGACAACGAGCTTTTACTATTTCTGAGCAAAAGCAAAATGTGACTCTTACACCAGGTTCTGGGTTTGGCCAAGCTGGTCAGTGACTGTGAGGGTTTCATGGATGGTTTTGTATCAGAATCACAGATCTGGAAAACACTTCCAAGATCTAGTCCAACTTGTGCCTGATCCCCACCTTGTCACCCAGCCCAGAGCACTGAGTGCCACGTCCAGGGATGGGGACTCCAAACCTCCCTGGGCAGCTCCTTCCAATGCCTGTCCACCCTTTCCATGGAGAAATTCCTCCCAATGTCCAACCTGAACCTTCCGTGGCACAGCTTGAGACAATTTCCTCTTGTCACTTGCTACTTGTCACTTTTCACTCCTGTCAGGGAGTTGTAGAGAGCAAGAAGGTCCCCCCCAAGCGTTTTGACCAGGCTAAAGTTTTCTCCTTTTCTTCACCCTTCAGAAGTTTGGTCTTTCCTGACTGGAAATTTCAGGCAGATTTCATGCAAACCTGTGATTTCCAGAGCTGAGGAACTGTTCTGGCAGAAAAGCAGTCTGACAGATTAAAAAAAAGAAAAGAAAAAAAAAGTTAATTTTAACTAGATCACTTTCTTGTCTCATTAATTCTGTGGTCAGGGGATAGCAAAGGGACAAGATTATGTGGATGGAGGCAGGAGAGTGACAAAGGGGACTGGTGAGGCTGCTCTTTCCAGCAGCAATGTGCATTAAAGTTCTTTTGAAATGGTTGTGAAGTTCTTTTGGTTGTGCTGAGTTCTGGCAGAGACAAAATCTATTAGAGCTGCTTCCATCATCTTTTCAGGCCGTTCTTCTCCCATCTCTCCATTCCTCATTGATTATTTTTGCTGTCTCTCTATTATATTGAATTTAATCTACTGGTCACTAGAGCAGTACAAATAATTGATTTTGTGGTTCACTGGTTGTACAGAACGAAAATAACATTAAAATGGGTTGATATGAAATGGATGTTTGTTCAACTTTTCAGTAAAATGAAAAAATTAAAACATTTCATTTCAGGCCCAGTGAAAATTCTAAGCCTTGCTGTTTATTTTCACTTTGTTAATCCAGTGAAGTTTTTTGGTTTTTTTTTTGCAATTTTTAAGGTGCAACAGTTCATCTCAAGATATGAAGTCAAGTAGTGCTGCTTCAAAAATGTCAAAAGAGAAACATTTTGGTTTTCAGTGTATTGCGTTTAGCTGTTTGTTCTTCAATTCGAATTTGCAAGGAGTTTTTATATCCCTGAGTTAGGGAAGGATGGAAAAAAGAAAAAGACTGTCCTTGTTCACTCTGTGACTTTGAAATCTTGAAATTCCTTAGGGTCCAGCTTTGATTTTCCCTGGGTTCAGCATCTTAGGATAAAGAAAAAAACCCAATAATAATTTCCCCTGCAAGTCTGAGTAAAGGAGTGAGAGCCAAGATGAGCAGCTGGAATGCAGCTCTGCCTGGGAAGGCTCATGGTGCTTCCCAAAACCAGGCTGGGTGCTGGGACCTAGGTGCTGTGACTGTGACAAACTGTACCCCACGGCTGCACTCACAGATGCTTTCTCACACACACCCTGGCAAGTTTTCAGTTCTGTTCCACTTGTTTGGATGCCTGAAGCATCCAAGAAAGCATCGTGAATGATCTTCTCAAACAGCTTTAAGGTGCTGCTTAGCTCTGGTGTGAATTGATAGGCACTGTTAGGCCTTTTAATCTTTGCTTGGGCTTTTTTAGTCACGCTGAAGTTCTGTGACAAGGTCTTCTTATTAGGGTTTTATGCTATCTGTTTAAAGGGGACATCAACTTTTTTGTTTTCCAGTCAGGGGCAAGGCTGTTTTAGGAGAGACAACACAGCAACTGAAGGACAGAGGGAGCTGAGATGAAGGGAGGTTCTCTTCTCCGTGTGGAATGAGCAATGGAAATCCACACAGGCAAAAATACAGAATCTCTCTGGTTTATATTATGCCTGTAAATGAATGATGTACATTGGTTTGTGATCAGTAAATGCCGTGTAAATAACTGTGTGTAAACCAAAACCTGAAATCCATTTCCATAGTGCATGTAAACAATGAAAGCTTCTAGTGTTGTCTTCAGTGTAAATGCTAATCTAAAAGTGACATTACTACACGTTCATGCAACTTTACGAAAGCCGCAATTTACATTCCTGTCTCAGCATCTCTGAAATCAGTTTGGCAAACAGAAGCCATTCAGTGATGGGCATAAACTAGAGAATTCCATCCTGCAGCATCTCCTTCAGCCCCAGCCTTCATTCTTCATGCAGTGCAGGGACTGCTCTTGTTACATCCTCTGCATAATGCAACTCCCTGCATCTGTGCAGCTTTTCATGGATTTGCGTAAGTAGAGTAAAGGCAGGAGTAGTAGCTGGCAGAGAATGGCTGAGGCTGAGCTGTGCAGAGCTTCATCCTGGGGTGTCTGAGCAAGCACAGAGCTTGGGCCTGGTCAGGCTGGAGGAGCAGCTGCTCTGGCTGCCTTTGGATTTGGATGGTGACAGCTTAGGAACATCCCTGGCAGCTGCAGGGTTTGACAGAAGGACACCTCTCCGTCTCTTTGATATTCTTGAGAACAGAGGGCAAGAGGAAGGATAAGCGGCACCAGCCTTTGATATGCTTGGAGCTGCTGAGATGTGGGAGCAGAAAATCTGTCCAGGCTCAAAGGTGGCAGTGCACGCCCAGCCCATGGGGACAGCATGGAGGCAAAGCAGTTGATGAGTTCACATTCTGCTAAGACTCCTATGGTTAGGACACACCAGTTCCTCTGGAGAAAAGCACTCCCGTGAGCTGTGTGCCAGGAAAAGGCAGATCAGTGCCTGCCTGCTGATCCAGGGAACCTCTTAGCTGGATTGGCTGAGCGCTAACACTCAGATCTGCAGAGTTGCATTTTCCAGCCCAAAAATTCCTCTTTTCAATCCACAAAGAAATACTTTGATTCTCCTTCCAGTGAATCCCAGAAGTAGCACAGACATATTTTAGTCACTGAACCTTTCCAAAGAGATCTGCATCCTGCTGGGCTTGGACAAGGATGTCCACATCCCATCCCCTTGGAGACCTCTTGCATGGTGGGGGAGTATTCCCCTCCACATGTCAAGCAGAGGCTGTGCCCAGCAGGGCTACTCCCAGCATGCTGTGACAGCAATGACTCTGCATGTTCATCTCAGATTCCTCCAGAGCAGCAGACTATGGTCCAGTGGCTTGGGAACATATTTTAAAGGCTAACAAGGCAAAGAGAAGCTTTCACTCTCTTTCTTAAAAAAAATACTTTTAGCTGTTTGTTGTTTTTTTTTTTGTTTTTTGTTTTTTTTTTTAATGAGCAGATTATTAATTCTGTTTTCAAATCAGGCAGATGCTTATTTAAGCAGAGAAGCTGTTACATTAAAATAAAAAAGTCATCCTGTTAGATGGACAGAATAATTTTGTTCTGGCACAAATAGCACCAGGAGAAGGAATTATAAGGGTTTTATTTTTTGTTTCTGGATCCCTCCAATGTTTCCCTTGGATTCCAGAAAGTATTTTTTTTTCCTTTATTTTTTGCTGATTGCCGCCCACTAGGCTCTGTCCATGGAACAAGATGTGTCCCACCAGGGCAGCCGGAGCCATCCAGGTGGCTTTCCTGCTAAGCTGCTAAGAGCAGGTACAGAACCAAAGGACACAAAGAAACCTTGGAATCAGCTTTGCCTGCAGCGAAGGGTTTGGATCAGCCCTTTGTGCCAGGATCTCCTCTGCAGGCAGTGTGATATCGAATATTCCTGTGCAGAGCCAGCACTTTAAAAGTGCCGCG
Source organism: Vireo altiloquus (assembly GCA_013396875.1). Lineage (NCBI taxonomy): Eukaryota > Metazoa > Chordata > Aves > Passeriformes > Vireonidae > Vireo > Vireo altiloquus. Next base: position 156,706 of record VZRF01006272.1, read on the forward strand.
TGTGCCTGGGAAAGGAGCTGATGCAGCATCCAGGTGCTCTGGCGCAGCCTAGCTCCCCTCAGGAGAGCCCTGGGCAGGTGAGACCTGCTCTGCTCATAGGCACAGGGTTGATGGAGGCAGCATTTGGCTGCCAGGGGTGTGCGCCAGGGCTCCGTTTGCTAGTGGCCAAGCCTGGGAGCTCTTATGATCAAACCCATTTCACACCTGCAGCTCTTCGCCCTTCCAGAACTGGCATGGTGACCATGAAGTATTTACAGGAAGCTGCCATGAGGTTTCCTTCACCATGGAATTATTTTTTTTCCTGGTCAAATATATCCCATCAAGTGAAAACCATGGAGAGAGGAAGGAGAGGAAAGGGTCAGGGATGGTGTTCACACCCACCCAGCTCTTTGGGCTGAGGTACTGCAGTGCAGGCTGCTAGCAGCTGCCTCCTCCTCCTCCTCTTCCTCCTCCTCCTTGTTCCTCCCTGCCAGACTCCTTGCAGCTGCCTGGCTCTGGAACCCCTATTCCAAGAAGACAGAGATCCTCCTCATCCCCACACTCTGTGGCGTGGGAAAGCCTCTGCCTGAGAGAGAGCCTGGAGGTCTGGCAGTGGTAGCTGCCAGCAGGGCCAGGCTGGGGCTTCCAAAGGCATGAGATCCTCTAAAGGATCTGTGATGCTTCTAAATCAAAGTCCTGCTGACAACACAGAGCACTAAATGCCTGCCTGGGGATCTGCTCCTAAAGTCATGTGACAACATCAGAATTTAAACTTTAATTAAGAAATGAGAGCAGGCAGGGAGGGAAGAGTCTCTAGTCCTTATGGCCACAAAAGAAAGCTTGGAAACATGACCTGAGTGCAACCAACATCTGCTTTAATGTGCAGATGGCTCCCAGCAGAGGGGTGAGCAGCCAGCAGAGGAAGCCATTCCATCAAATTCTCAATCAGGTCAAGCCAGCTTGTGCTTCTGCTTGCAATGAAAGAGCTTTTTTTGGAGAGAGATTCCAAGAAAGCTGTGCTGCGACAGAATTAAATAGAATCGTGGAAGCCTAGAAAGGCTTGGGTTGGAAGGAACCTTTAAGATCATCTAGTTCAGGCACCTTGCCATGGGTAGGAATGCTATCCGTGTTCAGGGGTGTCCTGCAGCCTTTCAGGGCCAGGTTTCACACTGACACAGCCCCTGCTCATGGACAAACATCAGGAGGTGTGAAAGCTGCCTGATTTAACCTGTCAATGGTGGGCATCACTTTTTAGGCAGCAGCATGGAAATTGTTTGCTCTGGGATTGCGGCAGGAGGTGTTTTGCCTCCTGGAATTCCTTAGCCCAAATTGAAGGGACTCCTTTAATGTACCCATCGGCACTTGCTGGCCCAAAACCCCACGCTGTCCTTTCTCCTGCCATCAGTTTCAGCAAGGGTAGGGAACAACCAGACATTTTAGAGGCCAGTTAAAGAAAAGCCTCTGGATACTCTCCATCTCCCAGAGATACACAAGGCTTGTTGAAGGAGAACCCTGTTGGATGTCTATGCTCTCACCAGGATCTGGAGGCTCAAAAATGCCTGATATTGCAACAACCTCTGATTCCCCTGAGTGTCATGGAAGAGCCACTGGAAGAGTTCCCCTGTAACTTACAGCTGGGACCAATCTCTGGACTCTGACTCAGTGAAGCATCCTGACACTGGGAACCTGTCCTTTCTGCAATAAAAGTGCCTTTTTGCAAGTTGCAAACAGAGGTTTCATGGCGACTGGCAGCTCTGCTGGAGCATGGGCTGGGTTTGAGCACTGATTTGAGATCTGAACATGGAGCACTCGAGGCATTCAGGTTGGATGAGGATGCACTGACCAGTGAGGGACACTTCCACCGCATGGTGACCTTCAGGTGGAAAAAGGTGTGTTGTATCAGGAGAGTAAAGGTGTTTTATTGCCTGTGCATCCCTGCAAAATTGTTTTCATTATCCATGGATCCCTGAAGGGTGTTTTTGTTGTCCATGCACCCCTGCCCAGCCTCACTTTGCTTTTCCTCCCCTTTCTCTCATACGGGTTATTTCCTTTTCAGCAAAGGCAAACCTGCCCATCGAGTATTCAACATTAAATATTTCAGTGTTAGCTTCCAGCTCTGGAGCAAAAACCCCAGAAAGAACATTACTTTTAACTCCCCTCCAAATGTCTGGGGCTGTCCCTGGTGGGTGCAGGTGAGCAGCCAGGGTGAGGCTTATCAGAGAGCTGGGCACACAGGGAAAAGCATGTGTTGCATGGTTAAGAGCAAGAAGGAAATATAGGAATAAGACAAAAAGTTTCTTAGCTTCATCTCTGATTAAAGTGAAATGACTAGTTCCACACTCCTTGTTCTCCTTGTTTTCCTTCCCCTGTTTTCCTCCCCTTCTCCCCCATTCATGTGCAGACTGTGAAAGTGTCAGATTTCCCCCTCCCACCCATAAAAGACTCCTCTCTGTTCCTCAGGAATATTTGGTATTTGGAGTCTGTACTGTTCAGCAGTGAGTGTTGCCAAGTCACATGATGAACTGTATCTCAAGACTATTTAATGTCTCTTCAAAGCCCACACTTTCAGAGTCCTGTGATTATGTAAATGTCTCAACTCAATTTTTAAAGTAAGTTTACGGCCCTCATAATTGCAGAGGGAAACTTGATAATAAGACTCCTACATATTCAGAAAGCAGAAGGCAAAAAAAAAGAGAAAAAAAAAATCCCTGAAGTTTATCAGATTTTAAAAGTCTCATGAATTTTAAAACCAATCTCTTAATTTTTTTTTTGAGCTTGACTCATGATTTTCAAACTGTCACCAGTGTGGCTGTAGGGATTGTAAAGCTGGTTTGTTATCTTATTAGGTAACTTACATAAAATATCCAAGCCCATGGAGACTCCAGAGATGTCTCCAGAGATGGAGTATTGCACTTCAGCACCCATCTGGAGACAATGTTTTTTTCTTCTATGGAGTTGCCGAGGATCTCCTCTTAATCCAGGTCTCCAGTCACTACTGCAGCATAAATATTTCCCCAAATTATATTAGTGTTAATCATATGAATGAGAATAGACATAATATTTATCTTCATAATACTTAGGTTATTAAATTTGAGTTTGAAGGTAGTTTTGTGGTGCAATTCATAATAGCAAATCTGCTCAGCATGCATAAGCAAGGAAAGGAGGCCACAGAGCAATAGCACTGCAAACCCAGGGAGAAATATATTCCAGAATCTTCCATCCTACCTCAGGATTGCACAGGAACAAACACTTGTGGCTAAGTTAGCAATGCCACAACTGAAGTTTTATTTATTTTTTGATACTCTTAGATGAACTGAATTGATCTGAAAGGAGAAAAAAGCTTCTGAATGTTGAAATGAATAGTTCCAATATTTCTATGGATATATGCACCACCCAGAGGCTTTTTATTCATCAAAGAATCACAGAATACTTTGGGTTGGAAGGGATCTTAAATAAACCCAGTTCCAACTCTTTGCCATGGGCAGGGACAATTTCCACTAGACCAGGGTGCTTCAAGCCCCATCCAACCTGTCCTTGAACAGGTGTGTGGCATCCACAACATTATTCCTGCAGTGTTTACAGACAAAAATCCAGGGACTCTGGTGTGACAAGACGAAGAGGGATCACCACTGTTATTTGCCTTCCCCACGCAGGTGAACTCAGGCTGTGTCATTCTGTTTAGGAGCCACACACACTGAATGGTAGGGAGGTGACAGAGCAAACAGGGCTCTGCTGGTCACTCATAAGTGACTCCATTTGATGTTTGAGGTGCACACAGCTACTGGAGTGTCTGCAGCATCTTGCACAGCCTACAGTGGATTAAATGAAATCTGAGAATGCTTCCCTGTGAAATGACTCTGTAATAAGGGACAGAAATTAACCAGCTCTTCCAGCACGTAAAAAAAGAGGAACCAAGCATGTGCAAGAGGCTGAATGCTACTATATAATAAGCTTGCAGGATAATTGCCAACTGTACTTGGACTTAATTTTCTCCTGTAGAAGAGTCATAAAAATAAGTTTATTGTTTTCACTCTGGGGAACTGAGATGTTTGGATCAGGTCTTTAAAAAAAGACAGTACTTTATCTCCCCCTTGAACATATCAGCTCTGTTGGGGACCATCTCCTGCACAATTGTGAGTGAGCATCCAAAGGAAAAGGTTTTCTATGCACAGTTGCTGTCTGTGAGCTGGCATAGAGGTATTTCAGCTCCCTGTCAAGGTCTTGCAAATGTTAGTAACACTGAAGTAGGATTTTCACTCATAATGGTAGGGATTGTACACTGAAAGGGGAGTGGAGTTGATGAAATTCTATGAGGGTAGAGGAAAACAAATAACAGAATGGCAAAGTCTTTGTATTTTAGGTGCAATAAAATTGTCTCAATGAGGTAGAAAAACATTTTTTCCGCAGTAAGGTTCTGTCAAAATGCTTTATTTTGTTAGCAGTAGCGTGTTTCAGGCTGATGAATTGGGTTCAAGGTAGTTTTGATATGTGCCTCTCTGGTCACCAGTGACTATGGTGATAGCAAGAGATCTAAGAAATGAGCTATTTTGACAAAATTTTGTCTAGTGAAAACATTACAAGCTGTTCCATATCATTCCAACATGGAACAGAGAGATTCTGCAGGTCTGAAAGTAGCTACTAAAAGGAGTCCTCTCCTGGGCAGCTCCAGCCACAGCTGAAGCTGGAGCTCTCCCAAATGTGAGTGATTTAAGCTTATTTGGAGGCACAGAACTGGAGTCCTTACCAATTACAGATGAGTTATCCTCAGGTGCCACGGGGAGAGTGCACAGGGACTGAGGAGTAAAGGATTAGCTAGCACACACAGAAATATTGAGCAACTCACTACTACCTCCTATTGTGCTCATGCCAGTGGAAATCCTTCTCAGAATGGCATATTTTATTCAATTTTTAAGAGCTCTCAATTTTTCATTTAGGAAGGGAAGCTGGAACAGCCTCCGATCTGTAATCAATCAGCCTGCCCTCACAGGAAAACTCTGAGGAAGAGCTCTTGCTCTTTGGTCCTTTATCTTCTCTGGGAACTCACAGAAATTGTATTTCTGAATGGGATTGAGAGTGAGGGAGAGGGAAGAGCACAGCCAGGGCAATCCTCAACTAAATCTCACAGACCTCCGTCCTATAGTAAATATCCTGTAGTAACTAACCCTAGGGACAGTATCCCAAACAACATTTCTCCAGTCAGAATGTTTCAGGTAAGCTTGGCCCAGACTTAAAAAAGGTATTTAAGCATGTTGTATGGGTAAATAACTGCCTACATACAAAGTTCCTGTAGATTTAAGTGGGCATTACAAAAGCAGGAATTTTTAAGCAGGATCTGCTACAATCTGAAATGCAGCTGTCCCTAACATAAGCCATGAATTTATTCTCCCTGGTAATAAATCACTAGAAATACACAATGATAAAAGGAGAAATAACAGACATGGCTCATCCAGGGATCTCAAAGCTCTTTGCAGCCATTAGAGTTCTTTAGGATAGCGAAGGAAAAGGCTGGGCTTTGTTTGTTTGTTTCAAATGAATAAATTAATCATTAGTAAAATATTATGCAGTTCATCAGATATATTATTCACTAGCTATTTGTCAAAATAACAGCTCAGTCATATATCATCAGAACTAAACATTTATAATGTGTGTATGTCTAGTCCTGAGTTGATTTATTCAGGCTTATGGTATTTTAAGTTATTGACCAGTTAAAGCTCCACTCCCTAGGGAGGCAGAGATGTGGAAGGTTGGGAGCTCTTGGTGAACTTGGACCATCTCCTTTTGCTGTGGTTTTGCTCAGGACCTGATACCACAAGCAGAATCCTGCATCTGGTTTCCTTTTGGCGCTGCCTCAATAGATCAGCCTTAATTTTGATTATATCTAGCCAATGGTAGGTCTACCTCAGGTAGAAAAATCCATCCACTTATTCAAAATCAAATTGTGATTCTGAGTTGTCTGTGTTCTTGCAGGACCGGTGTCTGACCCCAGCATCAAGGTCCTCATCCCTTCTGAGTTATCTCAACTGATTAGTATTTCCCCACCTCACAGTTGCTGTGCAAGAGGATTTAGGGATCCCAGCTCACTACTCCATGTGATAAATCACACAATTTTGGAAATACTGGGGAAGAACAGAGCAGTCTTTTACCAGGTCCCTCCCAGCTCCCTTTCCGGTGCCAGCGAGCTGGACTCCTTCCAAAAGTGCCTCAGCAGGGAGAAGCTACATGACTGACACTTCCTGACTCCCCTTGTCATTCGTGACCAGAATCTCAGAAGGTTGCAGCTCCTTCCAGGACTTTATTGGAGTCAAACATTGCAGCCTCTCCCCTGGGTTTTATTAGCCAAGCTGGTGCCAAATCACCCAGCTCCCTCCTACTCGATAAAAAATGTTTATAACCCAGTAAATTCTAACATATCAGCAGCTTGTTATGGAGGGAAAAGGTCAATGGGAGGGAAAGAGGGGAAAAAAGTTACCCTTCCATTGGAAATTCTGGCTGGGTACAGACAAAAGAGTCAGCACCAGGAAAATATCTTTTCATATGATAAAGTCTCATAATAGAAAGTGTTGTTGCAATACAGGCCTCGTTTATTCAGATAAATATTTAATATAGATCACTAGAGATTAATCGAGTACAGAAAAGTGTGTTTTCTATGGCTGGTGTAAAGAAAACATCTCGTTAATTTATTATGGAGCCTGAAATGAGAAAAATCCTATGGAAAGAAATGCAGGGTATGTTTTCCGTAGAGAAGCAGAGTACCACACCAGAATTTATTTAGTGTGTGGGCAGAAGACTTCCCAGAACCAGCTGCAGCACGGTGTTTGTGTGATTAAAAAATCCCAGTGTAGGAAGAAGCATCACAGAGACACTTATGTCTTGGTGCTTTGACTCCTGCACATTCTAGGGGTTCCTGAAATGGTGAGACCAGAGGACCGTGGGCATTCCAGAGCTTGGATGAAGACTGTACAATGGCAGGTGTAACATCCCAGCTGCTCGCTCAGAAAAGGGCATTCAGTCCTGTTGGAGTGAGGTGATGCCTTACTCCAAGCTCACTGTGAGGACAAGAGCCCCACATCCTGGAGGCTCCTTGCTTTAGGCAGGATTCCCTAAAACCATCTCCCTGGCAGTGTCTCCAAGGCACTGTGGCATTTCACAGTATTGGGCAGTAAGGAATTCAGGGTGCTGCTGTAGGATTCCCATCTCCCACAATGCTGGGACATGTTCAGTCTGTTCCTCTGTGATGGGTCAAGGGTCAAGGACAGGATCCCTCTGCTGTTTTCTACCATCCACAGAAACCATCATCCCAACCATTTTGCTGCATTAAATAGGACAGTGACAGAGAATAAATCATAAATAGCAGCAGATACTGTATGAGGGGGAAAATAAGAGTCACAGGCAAGGGAGGAGAGATATAAGATCCAATTTTGGCTGAGACTGAAATGGAACAAAGAGTCAATAAGATGAAGAGATACACGAGGGTTTTTCCGGATGGCCAGCTCCACTGATTTGGAGCCTCTGGCACCATCAGCATCTTGTGACGAACTTAAGAACTAGGGGGTATCTCTTTTTTTTAGCTGAAGTAGGCAGAAAATCCAGCATATCTGTCTGTGCTCAGGAATGGGGGAAATAGAGGAGCTCCCTCCTGAAATGCATATTCTAGAGAGCAGAAACAACTCTGGAGAGAAGGAGGCTGGAACAGTTTTCCACCTCTCCAAGAAGCTATGTCTAGTTGTTTCTCTAAAGGTAAAACTTTCTTTTTCTCCTTGACCTTTCTCTGAGGACACCTTCCCTGTTTAGGGAATGTTTTTGCCAAGCAACTGACAGAATGCAAGTCCGCATGTTTAGTTCTCCCCAAGAGAGAGGCCGAGGGAAAGAAGGTTGAATACCACCAGTCATACCCTCTGTGCACGGCTGGAAGGTGAGCAGGGAATGGAACTGGGAGGAACATCGGAAAACCATGGCTAGAAGGGATGATTACCTCCATTTCTGTGCCATATGCAACTCCAAGGGTGTCTTCTGGCTGAACTTTTGAGTATGCTGTTTTGTTGGCTCACATGGAAGGTGGTGGAAGGACAGAGTGGCTTTAGCACCTGGTATCACAACCCAAGGAATATGGCACTAAAAAGACCCAGCAGGGTCACAGCTTCACACTTCCCACTCTTCCATTTGAATAACTGAAGTTTTAAACCTCTGGGACACTGGGGGATGCTCTCTTTGCAGTCTGCATCTCCCAGGTCCTGACTTCTCCGAGAACCCAAGGAACAACCAAAATCCTAAATAATAATTTTCTCTGGTTCTATCACGGGCTGTTGGATTCTATACAGGTGCAAATGAACAGCAGCTCTAAGCTGGTACTATCTAGAAGAAAGCCCAAGAGATTTTTAATAGCAGTGGAAATTGTTGCAATCATTTAATATAAAACTATTATGTGTTTAGAACTTTATTTGTGGCAAATGGCATGGATCTGGCCAGGAGAATTGCAACAACTAATTATTTACAGTTATCCCACCCATCCCACCCCCAGGACAACCCATGGCTAACCGAGGGGCTCCTGTTTTGTCCCCTGCAAGCACCACAACTGCACTGCAGCTTGGTCCCTGTCACCTTGGTCTCTGACTCTGCCTGTCATGCTCTGCACTCCTGCTGCAGCGAGCCACAGATATAATCTTTGGAACACAAATATGATTTTATAATAAGTTTTCTATGCAGCCAGGATAAAATGCCAAACAGAATTAGAAAACAATCAGTCAGTGAAACTCGGTCCCAGCGATGAGTGTGCTGCTAGGCATGGTCCAGTGCCCAGGAAGATTGAGGCTTTAAATACAGGTACTACATGCCCGTCCAGAGACAGGGATAAGTGGGGCAAGGAGAGATGGGCAGGGGAGGTGGGACTACCCCATGCATCTCCTGTTGGGAATAAGTTAAACTAGGAACAATATCAGCGCTGCACAAAGACACCTCAGTATGGGAGTTGGCTTCTCCTTGTATCTGGAGATGGGATCCGGCAGCAGCTGGGGTTTGGCAGTGGCAGTGGAAGGAGCAGGGACAGGCAGGGCTGGTGCAGGGACAGATCTTGGTGAGATAAACATGCACTTGTTGTGGAAGCCTCTGGGTGCTGCTCTTGCACAGAAATGGGTAATTTATTCCTCCCACAGTTTTAGGAGCCTCCCTGCCCTCCATGAGGTTTTCAGGTTGGGATAAGTTTACATCAGGTTCTATGTCCTGCCACAGAATATGGTGTGTAGGACCCTACATCTGTCCTGCTCTGCACACTGCAGGAGCTGGGGGAGAGAAAAACAGAAAGGAAGGCTGGGAATCATGAGGAGGGATAGGAACTCCACCGAAAAGCAGGAGAAAGGAGAAAGCTGGACGCCTTGGTGTAGAGGGAAGTGCTGAAATGCATCCCACTGGCTGGAGTATGACTCAACTACTCTGGGGGTTTATCCTAATTCAGAGAGGGCAGAGCTGTATCCCAGCGATAATGACCTAGGCCAGGGCAAGGAGGCAGCTGTTGTCCTGTCCCCCTCCCTCCTGTCACTTGCTCAGGCACTGGGGATTGTGAGGTTTCCAGTCAGCAGGAGAAAAGATCAGGACCCACTCTCTACTAGACTGCAAAGATACTGCTTTTTATTTTCTGTTCCTCTGGTATTTGTAAGAGTTGGGGGATTCACATTAGCTTTTTTCCTGTCTTCTTTAAGCACTCCAGGCTTGAGTCATATAATTGTATAACTCACAACTTCCATTTAAAAAGTGAGAATAGGCTGTCTTTTAGGATTGCAGAGGAAAGCCAGAAAATACAAGTCTTTAAATCTCAAAACACAGAAGGCAAATAAAAAGCATTGCAGATATTGTTGTTTTGCTCAGTAGATAAATATATACATATGCATGTGCCTCTGAATTCTGGGGTCCAGTTCATTCTTTGGGAGCAGAGGCTCAGATGTGCAATAGCACATAATCCCTAAGTTAGGTGTGTGTGTATCTTGAATTAGAATAGGAGCTGATAATTTAACTTTGCCCTGAAATAGCCATGAGGGGAGGTTTTTCATGGAATCCCAGAATGGTTTGAGTTGGAAGAGCCCTTAAAGATCACTTAGTTCTAATCCTCTGCCACAGGCAGGGACACCTTGGAGTCTCTCCTCAGCTTTTCTGCAGCATCTGATGCCCTCAGACTGAATGTTCATTCTTGGAAGGATCCTGTATTTTAACTCAACACAAGCCAAGAAGTCTGCCATGAAAGAGAGCAGCACAAGAGAGAGGAGTTCCATCCAGCAGTTCCCTCCCAGACTCAGCAACTGATTCCCACACCACCACCTGGGAGATGATAAGTGTCAGGGGTGTGCATCTGATCCCTCTCACTTCTCGTATCAATCAGATCCAACACCCTCCCTGTGGCATGACTCCAGCTCACTCCACTGCTTGCACATGGCTTTTGTGTTCTCCATAAAGGGCTGAGATTTGGGAATCTCTGCAGTGGTGATTTTTAATAGACGTATTTCTGACAGGACGTAAGGAAATGGCCTCAAGTTGCACCAGGGGACGTTTTAGGTATTAGGAATTGTGGAACAACAGGCTCAGGAAAGTGATGAAGTCACCATCCCCAGAAAGGGTTCAAAAACTGTGTGGATATGGCACTTAAGGACATGGTTTAATGGTGAATGTGGTGGTGGTGCTGGTTGATTGCTGGGCTTGAGATCTTTACCAAATTTAATGATTTAGTGATTCTGGTCCTGTTTCTGTTCTTTGTAGCTGATATGGGGTTGTGTTTACACATCAGCAGCACCCTGACTGAGGTGTGGAGACAGATGAACTGAGCCCTGGGCAGACAAAACAGGGCAGCAACTTCAGCCATGACACCACCATCTACTTTAGTTCTTGCTGGTGTAATACTTTGGCCTGTCTCTACATCTGTGTGAATTTTCTTCATGGTTGTGCCATATTCTGGATCTCTTCCTTGGAAAAGTTGTTAATCTCCTACTGCTTTAGCTTCTCCATCTACAGAGACACATTTGCTTAAAGGTGCTTTGAGATCCACGTATCAAAGTCATAAATAACAGCTAAAGAAAACATGACTCATGATGGGGAAATTGCCAAGCATGTGCCTGAATAACCAAGCACCTCAGCTTCACAAACAGATCCCAGGAAACAAAAGCATTTGCATTCACAAGTCCCTGTTTGTTGGCTAGGACAGGACAAAAATAAAGCTTTTTCTTTATGAAGTGTTGCATAAAAAGCTTGGTTATCTTTTCATTGCAGGCCACTTTGCAGCATGCAAAGAGATTGCCTTTCTTCATGAGTTTGTGAATTTTTATTTTATTGCAGTCTTTTTATTTCCTCCATCAAAACATGCCTGAGTTTGAAATGGCATGACTAGGAATGAAAATTAAATACATCAAAACTTATTTTTGTAGAAATGAGATTTTGGAGCAACCAGGGAATATTCAAGACTTTCTCGCAGCTTGTGTTCAGTATTTTGCTAAAGAGGGATGTAGTTTGAGGAAATGGGTCACCTTTTTCCTAGAGAAAATTTCTTCAGTTTTACTGTAATTCTGAAATGTCATAGGCTTTTGGGGACTTTTTTTCTTTTTTAATCTTGAGCAAAGCACAAATGTCTCTGATTATGTATGACTCAAATTTTGTTGCAGTTATACTCTGCAGCCTAATTTTTTTTTAGTCCCTAACCTCTTATCTTATGCTATTTGCTAGTAATTTCAGACCCAGTCACCATCTGAATCCTATACTGAGAGGGGACATCCTCTACATACAACCAAAGTGGATATTCCTGCTTGCTGGATGCCACTGCTTGAAAAGTAACACTTGGCCAGTGGCCTGAGTGGAACAGCACAGCTTGGAAACCAAAGGGATGTAGAGCCCCAGCTCTGAGGGTGAAGGCATAGAATTGAGTATCCTGAGGAGGAACCATGAGGAGGAACCACTGTTTTCTCCTAAACCACCTCAGAGGAAATAATGTCCCAACACTATGGAAATTAAGTGGCAAGGATCAAAGTAGGAGGGAAGTGTGTCTTTGTTTTACTATTTTAACACAGTTTTTGTTCACTTGCTCTCTCCTACCTCTGCCACATACTCACAGAAGCTTCCTGCAAGACCCCTTGCAATGGCTTAGATGATAGAGGATATGAGTCCTTATTGCATCCCCTGTGCCATTCTGAGGCTGGTGGCCATCTGTTGGCTCTGGGTGTGCCTTTGTGAGCAGGCAGTGCTTAGTCTGCCTGTTCTGTTGCACCCCTGCAAGTTGTCTTTCCCTGCATATCCTCTTCGTGCAGCCTGGAGCACACCCTTCCATCTGAAGGATGGCAGGTGCCAGGGGGGAGGTGTTCTTCCCCTGACATCTGGCCCGGCTGTGTTCCTTGTTTCAATGTCCCATGTCCCGAAAAGATGAGATGAGGCTTCTTTCTGCTGTTTCAGAGCTTGTTTATTTCTGGTTCTTATCAGAGTTTCAGAGGCACAGACTGTGCTGTGACCTCCAGGAACACGAGGGCAGAATGGCAATGGCTACCCAAAGCAGGTAGCTTTTATATCTATTATCAACCAGTTAGAAAACTTTACCTATCTTATTTTGTTCCCAAAACCAGTGAATATCAACCTTATTGACATGTCTCCTCTACACTGAATTCTGTCTACCAATTAACAAACCACAGGAACTCATGTCAGAGAGAAAAAGGAAGAGAAGGAGAAGAGAGGAGAAGATGAAGAAGAAGCAGGCAACACCCTAAAATCTCCATGTTGGCTCCATACAACATATCTAGCAAAACCTAAAAACTACAACTACACATTCTGTGGTGCACTAAACAACATCTCCTCATTTCTTTGGTGTTCTCAGCTCATTCAGAAGTTGGGGCAAATGCTCCCACGAGCTTGGTTCGCAGGCCAAGCCTTTTTTGTGGAGCTCTGAGGGCAGAGCAAACACTCAGAGGAGCAGGAAAAGTTCCCAAGCTTTTCCTGACTCCAACAGCAGGGAAGGGGCTGGACCCTGCTCACTTCCCTTAACATGGACGAAACCCCCTCAGCTGCCCTGCAGCAAATGATCCCTGGTGGGAACAGGTGGCTTTGCCAACTGGTTGCCTTTAGGCATCTCAGCCACCCACCGGCTCCTGCCTTGAGTGCTCAGTGGTGTCACCATCAGCTGAGGATGACTCAGGGCCGAGGGGTGGGCAGCAGGGGACAGTTTCTCATCACTGCCTGCTCTGCCCACACGCCTGGCAGCTGTGCCCAGGTGGCTCTGCCAGGACCACCTGGAGGGCTCAGCTGGGTAGAGGAGGCAGGAGCAGCTTTGTGTTTAAACAATATTTTTTGGGTTTTTTTCCTCTCTTAAATCAGCGAATTTGAGCCTTTGCCAAGTGAGGAGCACAACTGACCAGAGGAGGGGTGATGGCTCAATTTTCTAACAGCAGTTTGAGTTCTGAAACATGGTTGCATGCTGTGTTGGAGAAAATTTGGTACTTTTTTTTTGAGAAAAAGGGCAATCAAGGCTAAATTTCTGATATTACTTTCCCAGTATTGACAAATGCTGTGCTTAAGGTGCTGGCGGTGCAGCAGCCAGGTACCCTTGCCTGCAACATGAGGAATTAAGGTTCAAGGCGACATTTCTCAGTTTTTTCATCTGAGCAGACTGTGAATCACGATAAGTACAGAGCGAAGTTTGGGGCTGTGGTGTCACAGGCTGAGGTTATCAGCTTGCTACAGCTAAAATCAGGAAAAAAAGCCTGTGGTCCTCATACACCTCTATCTTCAGGAAATTTAACGAAATTATTTGTTCCAAACTGTGTTCTTGTTACAGCCTTTGATTGGTGCCATTGTGCTCCTGGGAACACTGGCAGGCTCTGAATGCACATGCTGAATTTTGGGGCAGGGTAGGCACTGCTTGCTGACAGGTCTGCAGGGTAACAAGGGCTCACCAGGACTTAACATGGGCCAGTCGCTTCCGGGGTGATTTCTTATCTGCTCTATAAATTAAACTATTCCTGCCTGTCTTCGGTTGCAAACTTGGTTACAAAAGCAGCAGATTTAAATATTCTCATGTACTACTTAGCTGCAAGAGGAGGGCCTTCATCAAGGCTGTAATCCTCTAATCTACTAGAGTCCCAATAAACATATCAGTGTGAAAAGGTCTAGTTTGTCAGGTGTTTTTTTGTGGATTTATTGTTTGGTTCGGGGTTTGGTGGTTTTTTTTTTTTTTTTTGTTGAGTTATTTTTGTGTGTTGTGTTTGTTTTGTTGGGTTGGTTTGTTTGTTTTCTTTGGCTTTTTCTTTGTTTTGTTAGGGTTATTTGTAGTTTTTTCTTGTCTCCCCCTCTCCCCCAAACCAATTGTTACAGCAGAAGACTGAATGGTTTGGGGCTTTTTTTCTGTCTATGCCACATGTTCCTATACAGTCTTATTTAAATGTCTCAGCATCCTGTGTCTTGGCTTCCCTTCCAACCTGTTAGCTGATGTCTGCCCTCATCCCCCTGGATTAGGATTGTGTGCTGAGCAAAGGAGTGTCCAAGGAGGGAACTGAAAGAAGTGTGGAGACAAGAACCTACAATCGTGCCAGCTATCCCACCTTTCCTCAAGAGTATCTAAAATTCCTTAAATGACTCAGATGTTTCCACCCCTTGCTTCAAAAGTACTGTTTGAAAGCTTCTTCTTGACAGCTCTTTGACATTCCAGGATCAGCTTGATTGTGAATTCTGGGTCAAACTCCTAGAAACAGAAATCCAGGAGACCTTGCTATGAAAAATAGTATCTGTGTCACTGTATTTGTAAGCAGAGAACTCAAAATGCCTGATTCACAGATGAGTTTCTCTAGGCTATGTCAGGTGTTTCAGTGGGAGAACTGTTCTGGCTGCATCTCCCATTTTTATCCTAATTCGGATAAAATCCCGATTTTTATCCTAATTCACAGTGAAGGACTGAGTGTCTCTGTATTGTCCATCCCAGTGCTTGGAGCACAGGACTTTGCAGCCTATTGGAGCAGCTTCCTCAGTAGCTTAATAAACAATGTCTGGTCTGGGTGAGCTTTCAGGGAGAAAATAGCACCAGAGCAGAACATTTGCTATCGTTAATAATTTTTGTTAAGCTATGGTGGTGTGAACAATGCTGGGAGCTCTTGAAGAGAAGTCACTCCTGCTTCCAGCAGGTCCCATCAACCCCGATGGAAATTGTAGTGGCTTAGAAGTGCCGTCAGCTGAGATGGTGTTAGCAGTCATGGGAAGCATTTACCAGCACGTCTGTGCGGTGACCAAGGATGACAGAGGCTAGTGTTGGGAAGGTGTGGGATTTTTGCAAGGAAAATCTGCACAAATAACATTACAGGGGGAGCTGGGGGAATAAGCTATTTGCACTGATGGGTGAGATGGAAGGGCATTGCAGCAGCTGGCTCTGGTGGGATATGGGAACAGATCCATAGAGCACCAATGAAAGTAGCTGTGTTGAAGAAGTTCAGAAGTTACTGTGTGTTATTGAGGATGCAGAAACCCATGACCTGGAGGTGATCCCAAGCAGGTGAAAGGGTAGAAATTTAACTCTGCCATGCTTTCATGTGTTTGGATTTGAAATCAGGGTTAAGAACCACAGCCACATCCTGGCCATGATCACATTTAATAATAAGCAAACTAAATAATGATCAAATTTGATGACCTATTTTTTAACTTGTTCTTACCTATGTTGAATCTCTCTACCTTGAGTCTCTAATAATAAATTTATTCCAGCTTTTTTCTAAACAATTGGTCTTTTGGGCACCCAACAATTACACGTTCCTTCCTAAGAGACCAGATGCAGTCCTGTCCTAAGAGAAAGCACAAGACCTGGAATAATGTTTGTCTGACTGGATTTTAGTTTAGTGCTGGAACAACCTGTTTACTAAGGGCTTTCAAAGTCACATGAAATCCTTCTAACTTTAAAGTAGTTTTATTTATTTTTGATTCTTGCAGACATCATGTTGTTCTGGACCTATTTTTTATCTCCCTCTCTCTCTCTCTCTCTCTCCAAAAAAAACCCCAAAAAACAAAAAAAACCACAGAGTTTTCAACTCTGTAACAATTTAATATCTTTAAGAAAATGATTAGAAAGATGAAAACAAAACTCTGGAGCAGGCTGAACGGCTTGCCCAAAAAAGGGGGAGTGTTTGAGGTTTCAGACCCCTCAGCCAACACGAAGCACATGGCCAAAGGACAGACCAAGGGCAAAAGTAACAGGAGATTATTCCTTTGTCCTTTGGAGCCAGGTGGAAGAGGAAGTAGTCCAACAGCATTGCTTAATTTCTGCTATAGGGCTCTGCTGAATGATTCAAACACTGATTGTCCTCTCCTTGGTTGAATCCTATCCAGGTAAATGCCCTTATAACAATAAACCTGCTGCAGACAGCACAGCATTTATCAATAGATCAATAGTCAATTTATTTACCTCACTTACCTGCCAGCTGTCATAAGTGAGGCTGTCTGCTTGCCTGGTTTTTGTGCAAAATGCTGTTGAACTTTCAGCTGATTTTTTTCATACTTTTCTGGAATTAAATTTTTAGATATTTTTTTTCTCTCTTTTGTGGCAGAGTTTCAGCCTCTGTCTAATTTGGAACTAGTTAAAAATCTACAGACTGGAGGTTTTTAAATAGATTAGGGGGGATGAGTGCCAAACCCTCACAGGAAACTAATTTCTGTAAGTCCTCTGAAAAGCTCAGCTTTGAAGAGTGTCTTCTTCATGCTGGCCTAGATAGGGAAGAGGCCAAGCTGCAGACAAAAGTGGTAAAAGAATATTGCACTGCTCAGCCTGGGGCTGTCTGGCATTTTGAGGGCACAGACTGGAAATGAAACATCACTGACCCCACCATAATCACAGATACCCCACACAGACTTGTATAAACTCTGATCTGGCAGAACAAGATAAGCATTATAGTGCTGTTGTCATGCTCAGACCCTGTCCCTTGGCATTGTTTGCAGAATCCAGGGCTCACAGGAAGCTGGAAGAGCCATCATTCTGAGCACTGGAGATAACCAGGACTTTGTGTAGCCAGTGCCTGGGACAGTTGGGCAGAAAAAAAAGGAAAGGAAAGCAAAACAAAACGCCCAAACCAACAGTAGGAGCATCTGGAAGGATTCTGGAAGATTTAGGGCTAACACAGGACTTGTTTCTTACCCAGACAAGGCCTAAAATCTGTCTGGTTTGCTTCACACTGATTCTGACAGCTACTAATCCTTGTCTGCAGCATACACAGACATGTCCAAAAATATCTGTCTTAATGATGGTGAGGTGCTTGAAGGAAAACAGGGGCAGAGACACCAAAATCCCAGGGAACATCTCTCTGACATCAGGGAGTCCTGATGACATCACAGTCAATTATGTGGGCAATATGCCTAGGAGAGGGCATGGAATGATGTTTGTGTCCTGCTGTTACTGAAGAGAAGAGCGTGTTGCCTTCAGGAAGGCTCATCACCTTTGGGAGTAGCTGATGACTTTCAGGATAAATTTTATTTAAAAAGTAAAGAGCCATTGAGCAGAAAGGAGCTGCTGCCTTGTCCTTGCCCAGTTCCCAGGGAGGGGTGGGGCTGCTGCTGTTTGAGTGTGCGCTGGGTGGGATGAACTGGCTGCCCTGAAGGATGTACATCCAGCACCAGAAGGGGTTGGAGTGTTCTACTTATGCTTTGTTAGGTGCTTTCCTCCTCTGCTATGTTTTTTTTCCTTTTTAAATCTGTGTCTGTCTTGATCATTATTTAATGCATTTAATTTCTTTTTTGTTTCAAGCACCAGCCCCCAAGGTCTGTGCTGAACTTGTTTCCTCACTTACATGCTTTGGTTGTCTTGGCCATTTGAAGACAGGGAATTTAATTTGCTCTGATGGCCTCTCTCCCTCAGACTTCCCTCCCTGGGTAGAGATGCTCCTGCCCTTGGATCCTGCTGTCCTTTCTGATGGTTCAGAGTGGGGTCTGCATGATGTACCTATTCCAGTCTCTTGACTTTTCCTCCCTCTTCAGTAGTTTTTTCCCTGTTTTTCTGTTTCCCTAGAGAGGTCAGAGTGCTAATGAGCACTGAGACATTCCTAGTGGTTCCTTCTGCCCCTGACGTACTGACCTTGATGGAAGCTCATTAATGCAGGCTTGAAGGAGTAGTATTTTCTCATCCTCAGTCCTATTCAAATAAAGTGTGTCCCCTTGCTGTTAGAGGGAGAAAAGCCTTCACTATGTGCATGTGCCTTCCTGAGGCAGTACTTCACCCCTCATCCCTCTTCCCTCTCACCTCCCTTCCCCCTTCAGCACCTCCTACCCCTTTCAGCTCCTAAAGAAGCTCCTCTGGATTTTCTCCAGAGGGCAGTTGCCCTGTGCTGGCCTGGAAGGTATTTCCTAGCACACCCCAAATTCCCTTGGGCTCTCAGCCCCGCTGAGACAGACCACCAACAAGTGCCTCTCCCCTACTACTTAGACCTTGAGTCAGAGTTTCTCCTTATCCCATCTCTTCCTCGGAGATACTGACTCTTCCTCCTCCTTGCTAAGAGGTTTCTCATCTTTCAGAAGCCATTCAAAGCTTCCCTGTTGGCAGAAATTCAGGTCCTTGCTTGGTATTTCCCCTGAGGGTCAGAAGACTCTGTACTAATCCTAACTGTACCAATCCTGTCTGTACCATGGGGTGCCCCCTAATCCTGGTCAAGTCTGCAACTTCTTCACCTGAAAACTAAGTGATACACAGGGCAATATTTCTCTTTCTAAATGCCTCAATACCTCAGAGGCCTCACCTCTGTGTCCCACGTGGTGGCACAGAGACTGTGGTGGCTCTGAGAAGTGGGGTGAAAGGAAAGGTTTCAGTGCCCTTTTGCACCCATTATCCATGAATCTAAGGCCTTGGTAAATCCTCCCAAGATTCACAGATGGAAGGATTCAGTGGTGACAAACAGACAAGAGTATTGTTTACTTAACTCAGCACCACGAATTCATTTTGGCTGTTTTTCTGCTTCTGCAGAAAATGCAATTAAATACAGAGTTGAAAGCTAATAGAAAACCTGTTCTTGGAGGTGTTTTTTTCAGAGACTTCTGGAATTTCAGGCTGGAACATTCCCTAAGGCCAAATCGATGCTGTTCCCTGCAAGTATAATTTTTTTTTTTATGACCTCAATAATTCTAAATTATTTCAGTAGCCATATCTATTAATGTTAAGTCTATTTGCCAAAATTGTACCATAATCTTGGCCTCAGGTGCATCTTACAGCAGAGGGTTCGGTGGGTTGCTTGGAAAATTGTTGGAATTAGAGGTTTGCTTTCCATGTAAAATATTGGAATTCAGTGAGGGGAGTTTAAAATGTAGGTTTTGGACATTGAATAGGAAGCTTAACAAGACCATATCATTTACTTGACCATTGAGGTTGGAGCAGAGTTCCCCACTGGTGTTTGCTTTCAAACTTAACCCTTCTTTGATTCCAATCCCAGTGAATCAACATTACACAGAGAAACAAAACAGCCAAATGCTATGCAAAACCTATAAAAAAGCTTGAAAAATGCCACAAAGTAAATTCAAATAATAACTCAGAGGGAATTGCAACTAGTTCATGGATATTCTATGAGCAGAAGATAAACATATAAATTAGTTGCATAAATTATTCATCATAACATATTTGCTCAGCTTTTCTTATCGGCTGGGAAAGCCACACATCCAAGCATAGGGAGAGTACAGCAGAACTGGGCTTTCACCTCCCTGATGTGCCCTGGAAGCAGGAAGGGATGGCGTCAATAACAATTGGGTGGGAAAAGTCTCCTTCACTATCATGCTTTGGAGGTGGATCCTGCTCAGGGCTCATCTACTGCATGAATGGAGACTGGGATTGTCCCTTGGCACCAGGAAAGGCTGAAGATATGTCAGTGATTTCTTTCAAACTCCTCCTTTTGCCTCCTGCCTGTGGTGTCATGAGGTGATGTTGGACCTGGTGTAAAAAATTAACCCACTTTCCCTTTGGACGCATTGTTTATCAAAATTTCATTCTCCTTTCCTGCCTTCTCCTGCCTTCATTGTCCATCGCTTCCCAGTTTGCCCTCTCCATCTCCACGCCCTGAATGGAGACACTCCCAGGGTGTGGGTATTGACATATCATAGAGTCCTGGAATGGTTTGGGTTGGAAGAGCTCTTAAAGACCATCTTGTCCCACTCCCTGCCATGGGCAGGGACACCTTCCACTATCACAGGTTGCTCTAAGTCTCATCCAGCCTGGCCTTGGACACTTCCAGGGATCCAGGAGCAGCCACAGCTTCCCTGAAGGAGAAAGGGGATCAATAGGGGTCAGACACCTGACCACTTGCATGTTTCAACTCTATGGTCTTGGCTGCTAATTATCTATTACAAAGCAGCAAAACCAAACTCTCTGTACATTATTGGGAGCATGAAACATTCCCTCAGCCCTTTCTGAAAATGTGCTGGCTCTGGAGTGTTCTGGTCCCTCCTGACTTTATGGATACTGCAGGAAGCAGGAATCTGAATGTGTGCTTGAGTTTTACAGGAAGCAATAATTGTCTGTGTGGAGAGGAAGCACAGATGGCATTCTTCCTGTGCTTGCTAGTTATGATCTTTCTGATGGGAACAGGGGCATGTCTATTTATTATAAAACCTTGCCTGTCTTTGAGCATCCAGCTCTGCCTCCTCCCATGCAGTGCAATTGCTGAAGGGACCATTCCTTCCTTAAAGGGGATCTCCTTGTGTAGCAAAGTCTGGGATTGAAACTCTAATCTGGAATGATTAGAGAAATCACTCTGTAGCATCAGAGAGAAACTATTTGTCTTTACTTTTGAAGTTTTATCTATCATTAAAATAAACTTTTACACAATTCTGGAACAGCAGATAACACCGTCTGCTCCATAAAGAGGATACATTGGTGATGTATTTGTTACCTGCAGAAAACTTGGGAGCTGGTGATCTGTTTCAGTGACTCCTTGTGTTAAGTACTTGTTGTATGGGAGGTTTTTTGCCTTTGGACTGAGGTTTTTCTAGAAAAGATGGATGTTTCTTCAGATTTGAAGGTTTGACACTAATGACTCTTTTTAACATAGTAAGAGGTGTGTTTTGTTTTAGCATTTTGACTTAGCTTGTGAAACCAAGGAACTACAGAGTGGGCATTAGCTCAGGTGTAAGGAGATATTTTGAAATAAATAGCTGGCACTTTGCTATTTTGATGAATGTAACTGCTGTCAGGCAGTGTGGGGTGTTGTGAAGGGGCACAATCAAAATAAATACCTGCATGATTACATTAAGTCAAATAACCTAACACACGTTGAGTGGACTGAGTATAGAATCAACCTGGGCAAAAAGATCTGGTTTGTGATCCTTTGCAACTGAGTCTCCTAAATTTGCCTGTGTGTCAGGGTCTCTGCCAGCCAGGTGAGATTGTTATGCTGGGTGGACACACTGTGATGGGAAGTGCTGCCTCAGTGCCAGGTGTTGTCATTCCTGCTTTGGACTGGGTGTTATGGATTATTCCACATCAACCACAGTAACAGATTTGACCCCAGGATCCTGCTGGGAATGCCAAGTCTGCCTGAAGGTTTCCAATTAGTCTTTCCTGGGTTACAGTTTGAGCTGGGTGCCTTCGGAGAGGACCCCTATCCCAATTCATACCTCAGAATTATACTTGTACCATCTAATCACCCAATCCTCAAATCTAACCCCAGATCCTTAATTCTGATCAGTGGTCCCTTAACTTCTTATTGTTTTTGCCAGTCACTGGGCTGGCCTTCTTCTGAAGTTACTTCATTCTCTTGGAATAGTCTCCCTGGTCCTTATCTTCATTCCACTTCTATCTGCTGAATTCAGCTCATTCCTTGTTAGCAGCATTAATTTTCTCAAAGAAGTTTACTCTTGGTCAGCTCTTGCACATGAAGGCTTCCTCTGCTTTAGCTGCTACTGCTGAGCCGCACTAATGCTAAACAAGACTATTCCCAGAGAACACAGTTATTAAATTTCTTCTGTAACACTGGGATAAAGTTAAATTTTTTCCATAAAGGCTGGTATGGGGCTGTGTTTTGGATTTTGCTGGAAACAATGCTGATAACACAGGGATGTTGCTGAGCAGAGCTAACACAGGTCAGGGGTTTTCTGTCTCTTCTCCCACCCCAGCAGTGATGAGGTTGGAATGCACAGGGAGCTGCAGGGGGGACAAAGCCTGGATTGCTGACCCCAGCTGACCCCAGGGATATCCTACACTGTAGGACATCATGCTCATCTTATAGAGCTGAGGAAGGAGGAGGAAAGGGGGATGTGCAGAATGAGGAAGTTTGTCTTCCCCAGTTCAGTCCTGGGGATGGCTGAACTTCAGATTTTGGTGGGAAATGGGGAATGGATTCCTTGTTTTGCCTTGCTTGCCCATGCAGCTTTTTCTTTATCTGCTAAACTGTTTATCTCAACTCATGAGTTCTCTCACTTTCACCCTTCTGACCCTCTTCCTCTCTGGGAGGAGTGTGTGGGTATGTGGGACTCAGTTGCCTGCTGGGGTTAAACCACAACATCTATAATCTAAATAAAATGTTTGTCCTAAACCCAAGCTACAGGAATAAGTGAATGAAAAGTGTCAGAGAAGACTGTGAGTTGATGATCTGGGAGACAGCTTAAGATAGAGCAGGTGCATTGTAGGAGAATGGGTATAAATAATATCCTCCCCTTTAAGGAAGGCTTTGCTCAATATTTTTCGAAAGACATTAATAGGTTTCTCATTTTTCAGATGCTCAGCTGGTGATGTTTCAGAGGCCTGATTTTTAGATTGCAGGTGTGCAAGCTTTTCTCTAGGCTTTTCCCTCTGTGTCATTTCAAAATGGATACCTGCAATAAAGAACTGCTTTTGAAAACATTAACTTTTTTTTTTTTTCTCAGTTGCTTTGAGTTTAAAAGCATGGATTTGCAAATCACTTTGGGTTTTTTTTCTTAAAACACAAACAAAACCTCCGCTTTCATCCTGGACTCTGCTTATGTCTGAATCCATCCTCTTACATGGTTTGTCTCAAAAATTGTTTTCCAAAATGCTCTTTTGCCATACTCCTGATGCTGAAAGATGAAGGTGTTCAGAGAAAAAATATTTTCTTCAGCTTTGCTTTGCAAAAGTGTGCTAGGAAGGCTTGTGGGCAGCAGGGATATAACAGTGATCTCTAGTCTAGGCCAGCTCATTTGCTGACAGAGACCAGAATTTGCTGCTTTATGGAGAAGTGCAAGACCCCAAAGTGTGGGAGCGTGAAAGGACCAGCCTGATTTTGTTTTAGGGAAGTCCAGCTCTCTGCCAGACACCTCTGATCTCTCCAAGGGCACCTCCTCACCAGCCTGATCCTCATAGTGTATTGTTATTGTGCAATAATGTTTTGCTTTTCCTCTTCTCCTTCCCTTCCCCTCTGTCCAGCCTTGTGGCCTCACGTGTGTATCCATGTGGGGGTGTCCAACAGGATTGGCCCCATCTCCATCCTCCTTTCCTACCCCTGGTGATTCTCCCTGCCCCTCCAGACTCAGAGCCTCACCCCTGTTGTGTTCCTGTGTTGTGGCATAGGGAGTTTGCCCGTTGGAAGGTGAGGAACACAGCCATTGAGCGGAGAGACCTGCTCCACAACCCACTGCCCCTGATGCCTGAGTTCCAGAGGAGCATCCGCCTCCTGGGCAGGAGACCCACCACGCAGCAGTTCATTGATACCATCATCAAAAAGTACGGCACCCACCTCCTCATCTCTGCTACCCTGGGAGGTAGGTGGCAAGCTGGGCTGTTTTCTGATGAGCGGGGTTGTCGGGGAGTGATGAAGGCACTGGGCAGTGCTGGAAGTGTGTCCAGTTTGGCACGGAGTTTTTGGAATGAGTCCAGCAGAGGTTGTGACAATGGTGACGGGACTAGGGCATCTGTTACAAGAGAAAACTGAGGGAGTTGGGTCTGTTCAGTCTCTAGAAGAGATCACTGAGGGGAGATCTCATTAATGAGTATAATTACCTTAAGGGGGGTACCTAGAGCATGGACCAGGCTCATCTTGGTGGTGCCAGCCACAAGGACAAGAGAAACAGGCAGAAAGTGATGCCCAGGAAGTTCCACCTGAACATGAAGAAGAATTTCTTTCTTGGAAGCATTGGAACAGATTGCCCAGAGAGGGTGTGGCATCTCCCTCACAGAAGATATTCCAGAACCAACTGGATGCAGTCCTGTGTCATGTGCTCTGGGATGACCCTGATAGAGCAGGGAGGCTGGACCAAATACTCCAGTGTAGTCCTTTCCAATCTGAACATCCCTGTGACTCTGAAACCATGGTGGTGCAGTGGGGCCAGGCTGCAGCTCCCCCTCCCAAAGCCTGTCTGTGTCCCCAGAGTGCAAAGAGCCTTTGGAAATGAATTCAGAGTGTGAGGTGGGAGTTCAGTGCCTGTGCTACATGTGCCCCTGTGCTGCTCTGACCACGGTGATTGTCAGGAAAATCATGTCCCTCAGCCGAGGGACTGTCCTGCCAGCCTTGCACCACTGCCCTTGGCTTCACAACAGATTGTGTTAATCCCTTTTTTTTTACAGGATGAAAACAAATGCAGGGGGAAAAACATCTTTTCTTGCTGGAACTGGAGGAATTTTAAAGAGCTCCAGGAAAAGGGAGTTCAAGGAGTTGGGCTGGGAGCGTGAGCAGAGGGGAAGAGATGGCCAGAAGGCTGAATGCATTAACATGGAACAGGGAGAGTCCTGTAGGGCCACGAACTCCTGAGCAGGCGATGCTGGTGGTGCTGCAGGAACATTTTGAGTGGTGACTGTTGAACACTGGAGGGGTGAAAATCATCAGCTCCTATTGATATTTGCTCCTGGTACTTTTTTTCCCCTCTGTATTATTTTCACAGTTCTTTTTCCCCTTTGGGATGGGGCTTTCTTTCATTTAAATGCTTTTCTTCCAAGAACTACTATCTGTGAGAAGATTCTGCAGTGTTAAAGGCTCAATTTTACTTCAGAATTATGGACCTCACCTCCAGCCTTGCCACATAGACATGTTTATAGTGAACTTTGAGGAATTTCTGGCCATCTGTCTGTTCCCAGAGCATTCTGCAGACACTGGGATGAGATTAGATGTGTGCATATGATTCATGCACAAATTAGATGGTAGGTAAATTGGCAGAGTTACCCTGAAGTCAAATGGCCTTTGGCATGGTAATGTCCTTCAAAGATCATTGGGCTGCTCTACCAGTCCAGGCACCCAAAATTCCATCAGCAAGACATGTGAGAGAAAGGAGGTTTCCAAGCATTGAAGAGCACAAGTGACTGCTTTCATCAGGCCTTAATGAAGTCTGGGTAAAGATAATCTGCTTTTTTTTGAGGAATGCACTTTTCAGGACCATGTTTTACAGAGCCCAAGACAGCCAAGTAAAGTGAGGGGAGGTTTTTTTGTGGGTTTACTTTTTTTTCCATTGACATTACTCTTTTCCGTGCCACTCACATCTGTGGAAATTCGAAATAGGAAAGACCTTTGATGGTAAAATATATTTTTAATTTTGCCTGGGTGAGGTTGTAAATTATTCACAGGGACTTGTTTCTTCTCCTGATTTTACAACACAACAACTTTAAATATGCAGAGACTTGTAATGAGAACTGGAGTTGGAGGGGAGAGCTAAACGCTCTACCAGCCCCAAGCATGGTGAGCAATGGTAGGGAGAAAAGGAGGATTTATCTTGGCAATGGCAGTCCCAGGGAAAATGTAGATGGAGCTGGGCATGCATTATGCACGGAGGACATGCTCTAATCACAGTTTGTGGGCTATACAAGAGCTCTGGGATATAAAACCAGACACGTCCTGGCACACTGGCTCTCCCAGGACCTGGTGTCTCCTCAGCAGAGCTACAAGCAGTTCTGCCCTGGGTAATAGTTGTTTGCAGCTCAGCCTGGTGTCTAAGGAGGTGGCAGATGAGTGACAAACACACAGGAAATTGTCTGGCTTTGAAACTCCAGCTGCTGTATGGGCCCACTCCATATGTACCTCCCACCCCAGGAGGGTGGGAGATAGAGCAGCACCTGGACACAGCAATTTCCACACCTGGCCACAGGAGGAACAGCTCTGGTGCCTTTCAACCTACAGAGCAGCCAGGTCCCCTAAAAACCCAGTAAAAACCCAGGTCTGCTCCAGTCTAGTTCTGACAAAGGTATTGGTGAAAGGTCACTTTGAGGGCATCCATGCTCTGGGATGGAGCACACAGAGCTGAGAGCAAATTTTCAGGAAAAGCCCTCAAGGAAAACCAACTTTGAACATAGCATTCACTAAATAAAGGAGAAATTAAGACTACTAATGCGGCAAAATCTGTTAACCTCTCTTGATCCAAGAGTTGCTTTCCCATGTGCCCCCTCCATGGGGATGCTGTGCTTTTCCAGCTCTGCACAGAGCTACACAAAATGGGCTTCCAGCAGCAGTGTCCCTGCTCAGCACCCTTCAATCCCAGGGACAGCACTGGTCCTTCAGGAAAAAGCATCATCGCTCATGGGCTTTACTTCTCTGTTTTCTTCCTTTGGAGGAAAAAATGACAGCTTTTGTGGGGAAATCACTGATCCCCACTGCCCCAGAGCACAGATTTCTCTTCTCTGTTGTGTTTCTTAATGCCTGGTTTGTGTTGTGTAATCCAACAGGAGATCTGCTGGTGATCTGACACCAGTGCTGCTGCCTGATGTGATTCCATCCAGGCTTCCTGCCTGCCCTCTGGCCAAGGCATTCCAATCTCAGCATTCCTCTAGTGAAAGTGAACTAGTCTGGAGTGAAAAAGTCCTGATTTCTGTGCCTTGGCTATTAATATACGGCAAGATATTTCTCTAGAAAAAGTTGGTTTTTTCCAATTATTGGTGGAACTGAAGAAGAGTTATGGCTGTGAATCCAAATTAAGGGGAGAATTATCCCAGGTCTTCCTTCTCCTGCCACAGCCTCACAAAATGGTGGCGAAGCATATTTGTCATTTCTCTCTGCTGCATCTCTTTGCAGTTAAATGCTTCTGTTACATGAGAGATCCAAATCTTCTGGCTCAAAATACACTTTTACACTGATCAAGCCTCTTCAGTGGCAAATGAGTTGACTCTTGAAAAGTGGCAAAGTTTTTTCAAATCCTCCTGAAAAACACAAAGAGATGAAACTTAAAAATGTACTGAGAATGGTCAGTGCAGTGACCACTGTTCCTCACACTAATCACAGACATTTTATTACCTGTGCCTTGCTGACTGTTTGTTGTATTCACCTGTTGTGTCTCATCAAATACAGGGGGTTAAATCCTCTGGAAGATGGATTAACTTTGTTTGTGTGGACAGAGCCTGATGTGGCAGAGCCTTGATCCCTGACAAGGTCTCCTCACAAGCTCAACACATGATAATGGTAGTGGAGATAAAGGAAATCAAAGCTGGTCATTTTCCAGGGGAAGTGTTTTTGTGAGAGGTAACAATGATGATATTGTTACTACCACAGCTTTGATCGTGGTCAAAGGATAGTCTGTTATTTTTAAAAAAAATATTAAAATTTTACATGCCAAACTACTTCACTTAGGTCCTGCAAAGCCAATTAAAAGATTTCAACTGATCAATTCTTTTGATGAAAAGTACCTTCTTTCCACAAAAAAAAGAGACCATTTTTCATCTCAAAGCCAAAGGCTGAATCCTCAATACAACTACTGCTTGAAAAACTGAAATCTAATAAAAGTATTTTGATTTTCAGCCAGAATATTTTTGGTTTGTTTTCAGGCATTTGGCTTTCAGATAAAAGCTGGAAAATTTCCAGGGAAAGTGAGGAGGAGGGCTTACTGGGATTTTGGGTTATTTTTTTCATATATGCAAGAAAAATATAATTTGGATGAATTAAACTATTTCAGCTAATAAGAATTTTAAAGAAAAATAAATCTTTGTTCACTTAAATAAAAATTATGCAAGGATAATGAAGACCAAAATATTTTTTGGCCTTGAAAGTGGTACATATATTTTGGACCATGCCATCATTGCCAGAGGCAGTGAATTCATCAGTGGTTCATCTATCAAATAAGAACTAGCACCATTCTTCTCATTAAGAGAGTTATGTAGAAATGGCACATTCCTCCCATAGTTGTGCCTTCTCTTCATTTATTAAAATCCAAGTTTCATGTGTTAAGGATGCAGGATGGCATTCCATCTTTTTAGACCTGTTAGTGCCAGCCTTATGTTGAGAACAGAACTGGATTTTAATGTGCCTCACCCAGCACAAATTGAACTGTTAGGTAAATACTCCTCAGCTTTATGTCCTTTTCAGATATGTTTTGTTACATTCAGGTCTCTGCTGACGTTTATCAGTTCTTAACTGCTTCACTCCCAGATTCTCTGTGGTTACCATTTCAAAATCACCTGCGTTTTTCCTTTATCTAGTACACTATTTTCACTGTCTACTTATATTCCCTGAATGAGACTCTGGGAGGGGAAAGAAGGCAGGAAGGGTGATTAAATTAACTTTCTTATTTACTCTTTCCTCTGATTACTTCTCTTCACTCATCGCCTCTCCCTTCCCCTTTTGCAAGGCCACTGGAAGCTGAAGAGGCCCAATGAACATTTGTTTGTCCATTGTACCTACCCACACACTGTGTTCTGTTTACAATCTTCATTTATTCCTTCTAGAAATCAGGTCAGACAGAGACTTACGTAAAGTGGGATCTTCTCCTGTCAGGTGTGCATCATTCTAGAGGCACTGCCCACAGAGAGAATGTTCCGTGAGTGGGACAGATGGGCTGAATCCTCTGCAGCAGTTGTGGCAAAGCTCTGCTGGCTGAAAAATGTCCAAAATGTTGGCTACTCAATTCAGTGGAGCTGCTTTACTTTTCTGGTGGATATGGGCTTGCTGTCTGAATAGAGGAGGCTTCTGTATATGTCCCTGGGGTCCCGGTGCTGTGAGGAAGGGCAAATTCCTCCAAGAGTGCTTTAGGTGTCGTACTTTTCTTTCCTTAGGTGCAGTAGATTACACCATTTGCTCCTGTTGAGATGGCCCTACCTGGCAGCCTGAAATATCCTTTTCTTTCTGCTGCAGGAGAGGAGGCCTTGACCATGTACATGGACAAAAGCCGCCTCGACAGAAAGTCAGGAAACGCCACCCAGAGCGTTGAAGCTTTGCACCAGCTTGCGTCCTCCTACTTTGTAGATCGTGATGGCACCATGAGGAGACTCCATGAGATCCAGATCTCTACTGGAGCAATCAAGGTACCACATATTGCCTTAGGAAGAGGAAAAAGGTTGTGTGCCTGTGTGGATTCTCTAGGGATTTGGGGCAGGACTTTGTCAGTCTGATGTCTTTGATCACAAGTTGTTTTGTTCCCAGGGTTAGTTTTTCTCTTATTCAACTGAAGAATTGATTTCCCCAGGACCACTAATGTCTGGAAAGAGGTGGGCCTTTCAGTGTGGTGATTGTGTAGGATGGGAGACTTTGACTAAATGTGGCAGTGACTTCTGGAAGGGAGAGAGGGAGCAGAGGACCCAGATCCTTGATGGAGGCTGGAAGGGAAAGGGAGGTCTGCAAAATGAACAACCCTGTGCCACCTAGGAGTATTTGTCTCCTGGGGGTGTAAGGCTGCAAAACATCTCTCAGCTGAATTTGCTACAAGAAAAGCTGAAAAACTCAGTGTGGCATTACTGAGGCATCTGGAATGAAACGGACTGAGAGACAGCTTGGGGGTTGCAGCAGGAAGAAAGGGAAGCTGCTCAGAGAATACAAAATAGGGAAAATGGCTCTGCAAAGGCTGCCTTCTCTGAAAGCAATCATCCTACTCTGGGTAGGGATTTTATTGTTGCTGAGTTCACTCTAGGGAAGGTGATGTGGATGGAGTCGTCATTGTTAGCCATTTCTGAAAGGTTTCAGCTCTTGTTATTATTCTGTGCTGTCTCATGGCTGAGTCTGTTCCCTTCTGGATGGGAAATTGTATTGAGATATTGAAACAGTGACAGCAGATAATCACCCGTGGTGAATTCTGGAAGGGCAGCTCTCCTCCATGGCTGGAAACCAACAGCAGCAGCACTGCAGGTCATCTGTGCCTCCATCCATCCTCAGCACAGGGCTGGTGTTCACATCTGTTGTGGGAGCACCAGGCACCACTGTGGGCTGGCAATCCATCTGTTTCTTGCTTTCCAATAAGAGAAGCCAGGGAATAATTCCTCTACAGACTTCTGATGTGCTCCAATGGAGATCATCTATGAGAAACATCAATCTGCAAGATCTCATTGCCAAGCCCAGGATAATCTGTGGTACCCTAAAGAAAGCAGCCACAATTCATTCCGATTTTTCAGCTTGCAACTGCACCGAACATTAGCAGTGTCTGTGCAAGGTGGGGCCTTTTTTCCCAGCTAGGGAAGATGTGTTTTGGGTTATATCAGCTGGAGACAAGGAGTCCTTGAATTAAAAGATTTAAAAAGCCTGGGGAAGATGTGGTGCTGCAGCCAAAGGGAATGTTCTCTCTTTTCTACATCCTGTGTAGGTAACAGAAACTCGGACTGGCCCCCTGGGCTGTAACAGCTACGACAATCTGGACTCTGTGAGTTCTGTCCTTCTGCAAAGCACTGAGAGCAAACTCCATCTGCAAGGTAGGGCCCAGGAGCCAGGGAGGGGGGTGGGAACGGGAGAGGGGTGCCCTTTTTCTGAGCCTTTTCCCCTCTTCTCTTTGCTGTGATTCTGCTGTGTCTGGAAGTTCTCTGAAGCTTCTGGTGGCTTCACATGAGGCTTGGCTGAGCAGAGCCAGGGCTGACCCAAATGAAGTGTCTGACTGCTCTCTGCCATTGAATTTTGATGGATTTCTGTGTATGATACACACAAAAACATGAAAAATGTGACTTCTTCCATCAATATTGAAGGGGAATTCTGCCCATGTCTCTCTGTCCCTCCCAAATTGCTGATTTGTGTTAGAGGTTTTCAGATTAGCTTTTGGGATTCTCTAATGACCGTAATCTTTAGGAAAACTCACAGTGGTTTTATTTGGATGCTAGAAGCCATGGCTTCAGTCCCAGATGGGGAGCTAGTCCAGAAGTCAACAGATAGAGGTCATGGCTGAATTAATAAATAAATACATGCTGGTTAGCAAGAAGTCAGCTTCAGCAGAAGGAGGAAATTCACTGGGCATGTAATTTATGAAGGTTATTCCTAAGTTTTTTTCAAAATAAGGAAATGTGGGATTTAATTGCTCATTTGCCTAGATGGTTTTATTTCTGGAATCCTTGTACTTGTGCAAATTTTAATTTTTCAGATGAATGGACTACATTACATGTTCTGCTTTGAGTATAATTTGGCAAGTGCTGTTTTAATCTTTGGTTTCATATAAACTGGGTTTCATTTACCAAGTAATATTGTGGATATAATATTATTGTTGTTATTATTTGCCTTTAAAAATAATAGACAGGTTGTTTTCACTATGTCAGTGATTACCCAAATCACTGAATTCTGGTTCTTACCAAATTAACTATGAGTGACTTGAGGGGTTTTTCACACTGTGATGATAGCTGCTGGTAATGAAAACCCAATGATGACACATGAGATAAGTGGGGAAGCAGCTAAATCAGCAGGCAGCTCGGGTTATAGGCAGACAAGCGGGTAAATCAATAGACCTCTATTGGTTATCTGATCCTACAAGAGAGTAGATAAATCAAGGGAGGGGGAAGGAGGTGGAGGAAGAGGAAAAAAAAAAAGAGAGAGAGAGGGGATGAGGCTGTGACCTCTGATGGGAGCAGACAGAGGACCTTGGGGGTCAACCATACATGGATTTCATGGAGGTCCATGGCTGAACCCATTTTAGGGAGAGGCTGGAACCAAGCCAAGGGAGGCAGCAAGGGAAAGGAGGAAGGTAGGAGCTCTTCCTAACAGAACAAAGTGACCTTTAAAGCTCCACCTGAGTTTGCTACCTAATATGGAGCGTGGTTCTTGGGATAATTACCCAGGATCCTTCCTCTGCTCTGAGAAGCCTCATTAGGAATTAGTCACAGGTCTGCAGCAGGTAATGGATTGTGACCAAGTCTCCTCTGATCTGATTAGCAGCCGAGCATGCGCTGCTGACAGAAATCCATGTTCCTCCCTTTGTGTCACTCCAGCTCTGAGCCTGGCTCAATGAAAGAGCAGCTTCTTCATGACAGGGAGAACTTCTCTGTCCGAATTTCTGCCACCCAGCCCTGGGAGTTGGGGTATCAAAGCTGTGCCTTTCAGGAGAGACAATGGGTGGAATGTGGCACTGATTGCCCTGGTCTGGTTGACAAGGTGGTGATCAAAGTCAAAGGTTGGACTTGATGATCTTGGTGGTCTTTTCCAACCTAAATGATTCCATGAACCCATGAAGGGCTTGAGCAGGTTGATTTCAGGGGAGGACAGTGCAAGATGTCTGGAGCTGCTCTTGTGGTTACTGGGACAGAAAAGAACCACTAATTTATAAACCAGTATCCTTATAGGCCCAGTATGCATGACATACACGGGGGTATATATATACATATATATATATACAAAATATTTATCACAGGAGGCACTGAAAGTCTCCCTTTTTCCCAGCACTCCCTGTAGCAGGATCCCTGTGGTGATGCAGGGCAGGATGCCAGCAGCTCTATAGCAATGTGGTGGGAAAGAGGAATTTGTGTTCCCTGGACAAGTGTCATGGGCAGAAACTGGAAAAATTGACTGAAAAAAAAACCACTTTAAAAATTTCAGGAAATCCAAATTTCAGAGGCATGTCCTGTTGTATCAATACTATTATTGACATTATAAGTCAATATTGGAGCATAGCACTATTTCAGTGCTGTACAATCCTTCTGTGCTGTTCTAAACTGTGCAACAATAAACAGGAAATGTTGCATATCAGGTTGTTTGCCATATCAAATATGGTCATATATTATAATACTATACATAATGCATGTTATATACAATACTTATATAATATTAAACATATTATATATGTTTAAAATATTATATTTTAATATATATTTATATTAAAAATATAAATATTATATTTTTATATATCTGTAAATACCCTTCTATATTATACATACATAACTACATAGAGAGATATATTATATAACTGTATAATATATATGATAGTATAACATTAGAATTTACATTACAATTACTATTAAAGCTTTTTCCAAGATGGGCAGAACAGTAATGACCAAAATGGGCAAAACGTAATGAAAACACAAAACATTTCAGCTTTTCAGTGCAGTGAAATGAGGGAGTACGAAAAAATGCATTTAGAAAGTCAAAAGTACTTTTGGAGTCAACATGCTCTCACAAAATGCTTCAATGAAACTGCATTTTCAACAGAGAACTCTTCTGTGGAAAATATTTCAAATAGCTCTAATTTAGAGCTGGGGAAATTTACCTCTTTTAATGCAGGAAGCCTTTTATATACAGTCTAAAGCCAAACATCTCTCTCTAACTGTTTTTCTAGGTGAATTAAGGACATGTTCCCTTGTCAGACACTTCATATTCTGCCTGTAGTTATCGAAGATAAACTTATACCAAATCTGTGCTGCTCTTCATTTTTAAAGAGGAACTTTGTGCTTTACAAAGTGGCAGAATTCCCCCTCTGATCAACAAGTTACCTTCAAACCCAAGATATTCAAGTCAGCAGCAAACTTGTCCATCTGTTATCAGTTCCTGAGGCTGCTGTTGGGGATGAGTCCATCCCTTGTGCCCCCCTGGCTTGGATTGAGGGATTCTCCCCATGGAAATGGTCCAATATCCCAGTTTTTAAGACCAGCCTGCCCCTCTTCTTGGCTGCTGACATGAGGTTGTTTCATCAGTAGACAGCAGTGAAAGATTGAATATATATATGTTTTTCTGAATGTTTGCAATATCGAAATAAATTTCTTAAGAGAGCAGCACAGCATTTGGGATATTTTATTAGGGCTGTGGCTGGCAGCAGGGCTTTCCCAGCTAGCACAAGCTGCTCCGTGGGGCTCTTATATTCCTTGGGATTACAGCTTTCCTGCTTTACAGACAGTAACTGAAGCACTCAGAGCAGTGGCCTCAAAAGATTGATGCCACCTGTGCTTTACTGACAACCATAACCCACTGAATTCCAGCAATATTTAGTCCCTGGGCATGGGATAGAAACTACACTTGGAAGGGAGGATGCCAGGACTTGGTGAGATGCTGCTGCTGTGCTTATAAAATCTCTTGCTGAGGTCTGATCATAGAAATGCTCAAAACTAATGCAAAAAAAAAAAATTGATATGAATCTTCCCTTGTCTGGGGAAGATGAGAAATCTGTGTATATATATGTATATATATATATATATATATATATATATATATATAAGTACTTTTGTGGAAATAGGCACAGCTGTATTCCAGTAACACTGATTTCTACCACAAGGAAATTCCTGGCTGGAAAATGTGAGTCACATGTAATCCCTACAGCCTGTTTGAAAGACAGGGGGTTTTGTTTTGGTTGTGCACACTGGTGCTCCAATGAGTGGCTGGATTTGGGTGCCACTTGTGCAAGCACAGCTCTGAGTGTGCGCTTCTTGTCAAATGCTTCAGGTAACTGATGGATACCAGCAAAACTGCTTTCCTGATGAAGTTAAGTATTTATATAGGTGCTTTTTTGAGTTAGTGCTAAGTGTACAGAAGTCTGACTGCCCCTTAAACATGATACTATTTCTTGCAGGAGGAGGTTATCCTGGAAATGTTATGTTTTTTCAGAAACCACGAGTTTTATGGACAAAAAGTGAATATCTATGAGAAGCACTGTAGTGTTGAAACATGTTGTGTTTTGAACATTACAGGGTATTCATGTTTCTACATCTGCTGGAATGCACAGTGGATGTCCCTTGCAACAGGAAGTGCTTTCCCTGAAATTTCAGTTGCTTTTTTCACCCCTATTCCCTCCAGGAAAAAATAAAATAAAAATCTCCAAAGCCAGGATCATTTGTAGCTGGGACCAAACAGCTTGTTGTGTTTTATCCAAGTTAAAATTCAAAGAGAAACTATGGAGAACTTAAGAGCCTGAGGTCATTTGATCATATTCAAAGAGCCAGAGCATGTTGCTCCTCCATGAAGCAGAGTGGAAAATATATTCATGGGACTTCGACCATGAATGAAGAGTCAATGCACATCAAGAAGTCCAGCTTTGCTGTCCTGTGAGCTTGGAAGCTCAGTGAGTACAGCTGCCTGCAGGCTCTCCAGTCCCCTTTGTGGATCAGTTCTCCAATAGCGCTGCACTTTCATTCCATCCTGAAGGAAACTTTTGGACCCTGGCAGGTGGGACCATCACTAATATCCATGTGAGGATTTGATTAGGGACCATCCCTCTGAGGTTGTTGTTTCAGATAAATCAGAGAATCTCAGAATGGTTTGGGTTGGAAGGGACCTTAAAGCTCATCCTGTTCCATCCCCTGCCATGGGCAAGGACACCTTCCACTCTCCCAGGTTCCTCCAAGCCCTGTCCAACCTGGCCTTGGACACTTCTAAGGATGGGGCAGCCACAGCTTCTCTGGGCAATCAGTGCCAGGGCCTCCCCATCCTCAGAGGGAAGAATTTCTTCCAAATGTCAAATCTAAACCTACTTTCTTTCAGTATAAAGCCATTCCCCCTTGTCCTATGATTACAGTCCCTAGAAGAGGCTGAGCTTCAGGATGTCCTGAAGACAGCAAGAAGAAATCTGAGCTTCTTGTTGAGACACATCTCAGAAAAGACCAAAGGGACCTCAAAATAAAGGTCCTCTGCAGGCCAGTTTTGAAGTGTTTTCAGGGATGCTTTACTGGTCAGATCTTTGTGTATTCCTTCCAGTCCCCAAAAGCAAAGCAGAAAAGGCAGCAGGATCTATGCAGAAACAGTGTCACTGAATGCCGGGCTTGAAATCCTTCCCTGTGCAAGTCTCACAAACACATTCCCAGCTATGTGGTGCTCCAAGCTCATCCTGTGTGGAGGCTGCCAGTGGGGTCAGGCAGAGGGCCACCTTCCTGACATGCTTGCTGCCACCAAGCATGGTGCTCACCCAGACACAGAGGGAGAGGAAACAGGGCTCCCTGTGCCTTCCACAGTCTCCTGAGCCCCCAAACCTCCTCTTCCAGAGGGACCTCATTAAGGCTGAGGTACCTTTCTGGATCCAAAAGCAAAAGGGTAATGGGGATCCCCGGGTCACCACCCGCTGTTTTTCTCTTGTCTGAGGTGAACACAACCCATCAGAGACAGGCCTGCACTCCTGAAAGGGATCACAGCCCTTTTTACCATTCTTGCACACTCTCATCCTCTGAATTATTGTCTGATTTTCATTCCACTCCAATGAGCTGTCAGGCATGGATCCGGTAATTCAGCACAGCAGAAACACAAACAGATGGGTAATTGACCCGCGTGCCTTCATTACACTGGAGTTCAGTGCTGCTGTTCAGGCCATAAACTCCTCTTGCTGCCACTCCAAAGTCCCTGGCCTTTTCCAAGTGGGGTCCCATGAAAGGCTCGCTCGGAGTCATTGTCCTCTGCCTCTGCACCACAGACACTGACAGGGGCTGACAGGCAGGACTTGCCTAGAAGAAAACAGCTGTGAATCCTCAGGGAGATCCGTAGGGAGTCTGGAGGAGGACAGGATGGAAAACCATGTACACTGTGCACAGGGCAAACTCTCAAACTGCAATTACGTCCCCTGGTACCTGAGCAAGGGTGCCCTTACGCTAATGCCTGCACAGATGGATGGATACACAAACACTTGCCATGGAGAAAGGACAAGGGGATATCTCCCTGCTAATGTAAATCTGCCGAGCACCACTGAAATCATTGGCACTAAATCCATTTGCACTTTATAGGATTTGGCATTAAACCTTCCTAGCAGGGAGCAAGCTGTGAAGGCTCAGGTACCCAACTCCTGTATTTATGCTGTGGGAGCTGGGCATTTAACTCTGCAAGGGTCTTTTACAAATCCCTCTTTTGTTATTTTCCTTTCTCCTGTTTTCCATTCCTTTTTATTTTCCCTTTCAGTATGTATTTTCCTTTTTTTCTGAGATACCAAACTCATTTAGTGTCTCTCAAAACAGGTCAGAACAGCATAATGCTCTAGCTAGCACTTGGTTTCAGGAGACAAAAGCCACCACACCTGGGAATAAGGGAGGCTTTGCATTCAGGGGTTTTGTACTGTGCTGGGATCTGGGAATGGGATGAAGGAGTGCTGGGGAGAGGGAAGTTACTTGTCACCCTTCTCCCACACACTTAATGGACTCTGTTCCCAGCTAAATCACTACTTGCCCTGGAGGGATGCAATTTGTACCTTCCTTATTCATGACAGCTTTTAATTCTTCGCCATAGCTTTCCTAAACTGTTAATGAAACAGGTTTTGAAAAGAGGAACGAATACTTGAAATGAGTTTTTTAATTACTTTTTCCTCCCATAAACCTCTTGTTCCCTCTCCAGGTCTCCAGATCATCTTCCCTCAATATTTACAAGAGAAGTTTGTCCAGTCTGCCTTGAGTTACATCATGTGCAATGGGGAGGGTGAGTACATCTGCCGGGACAGCCAGTGCGGCTGCCAGTGCTCCGAGGAGTTCCCGCAGTGCAACTGCCCCATCACTGACATCCAGATCATGGAGTACACCCTGGCAAACATGGCCAAGACCTGGACAGAAGCCTATAAAGATCTGGAGAATTCAGGTAACTGAGCACAAAACTCAATTTTTCAATTCGTGGCAGATCGTATCAGGTAAAAATCTTTTATTCCCTCAGTATAATATTCTAGTTTGGCTAAAAAATAGAGGATATTCAACCCAAACCCAGGATCTTAGTCTTAATCTTTAGTCTTAATCTTTTTTCCCTCTATTAAACACACAGACAGGAACACACATCACACATGGAATTATGTGTACAGGGATATTATCCGTGGAAGTGTATGTTTGGTTAAAAATCTGATTTTTCATACCATACCATCTCCAAATCCCTCTTTTAATAGTTCTATGGAGAAACTTCCATAATATGAATGATGCAGAAGTTGCTTTTCAGATTTGCATGTATGATTTATTCTGCTTTGGTGAAAGCATTTCAGAGGGAAAAGAACACACGAGCCAGATGACACCTTCTTTGAGGCAGGAAGAAGAAGGGAAAGTGACTCCTCTCTCCTTCAGGTCAATGTCTGCTGCTGAGGACATTTCTGTTTTTCATTTTCTCCCCAGATGAGGCTGAGGGTGTCAGCAGAGTTTGTTCCATGTTAATGCTGGTAGTGGGAGTAGTTTACCTGTAGTAGGTGTGTTGTACTCATGGGATACACACTCTTGAGGGCCTGAGGTAGGAAAGAGCAACACTTTCAGTGAATTCTATCCTTTAGCAGGTGGCCTGCCTGCCCTGAAACCACACAGGCACTAAGCAGAACTTCATCAGGAGCTTGTTCTTGTGCTGACTCTCATCTTTCAGTCTTAACCAGCTACTTTCTGACACATTTTCTTCAATGACTATTGTCAAAACTGCCCAGATCTCCATGTCAGGGAGGAAAACTGTGAGAAAAGGACCATCTAGCTAAATTCAAGAAGAATTCTTCATAAGTTTTCTTTCTTTCTTCATGTTGAAGGTCACCATAATCCCTTTAAAGGCTGAAATGCAGTAGCCTGTGATATTTCCTCGAAGGGCTGTTGGGGATTTGCTTCATAGTTCAACATGTGGCCCCTGCTGGTGTTTCTGCTGCTGTACAGATCCTTATGTCCCACTCATGCTGTCACCTTAGTGCTCAGCTGAGCAGTCAGAGTGGGAGTTAATGGCCCGAGGCTAATGACCTTCTTGACCAGATCCCCCCATGTACCATGTGGCGCCACAGGGCTGGGCAGTTCCAGGAACAGGTCACCAGCTGATGAGGTCAGATGTTTTCTGTGAGTTTCTATGGGTTCATGGATGGGGTGGGTAACACCAGGGTAAAACACAAATGTGGATTTCAGGAGTTTTTGCCAGCTCAGTACTACACAAGTTTACAAGGATTGCTGGCGGTGCCTGCTAGCACAGCTCTGCCACTGGTTGTGTGTTACCAGTTGTTAGTTCTGGCACAGACTCTTCACATAAGGTGCTCAAGAGCCACAGGTTGGTCTCATTAAACCTCTTCTCTTCCCAGGGGATTGAACCCAGGCACTAAGAAGGTGGGAGCCCTGTTGAGAGGAGAGTTCCAGTCCTGCAGTCTGTGTCCGTGTCACATTCTGTCCGTGCTGCACTCAATCCAAGCACAGGCTGGGGTAGATAATTATATTCAGGCTCTCTCCCCTTGAGATTTAACTGGGGAAGGTGTTTTTCATTTGCCATGTTAAAGTGACATATTGCAGTGCAATTTCTGCCATATTCCACCCATGGCTGGAGGCTTTTCAGGGCTAGAGAGAGTGATTGTCTTTATGTCTAAAGCTGCTGCATCTGATTCATCACTTTGATGCATCATGCGTGAACTTACCCTTTGAGATGGAAGTTGCTATCAAAAAAGACTGCAGTATTAGTGTTTTGCTTCTTTGTTTTAATAAATATTCCCAATAACTAGAGGATTTTCTTCATTATGAACAACAGAGGAGAAATCTCTGATGACATCTGAAGACTTTTGCAATAAAGTGGACTGAAAGGTACAGGAGTGCTCTGAAAGCAAATACCATTTTGCACAGGAAGCTACTGAGAGCCTAAACCATTTGTATTCTGCTTCTGGTCTGTGTTGGATCCTCTGTTAATTTGAAAAAATCACGCAGGGAGAATCGAGAGTTGGTGTGATTTGGAATAGTATCTTCAAAGTCAAGGAGGCTGCAGTGAACTGAAGCCGCTTTGAGTCAGCTCAGGAGGATTTTTAGCCCTGTGCTTCACTGCTTGTGTGTAAATTGAGAAAAATAACACTGACTTATTATTGGCATTTTAGAATGACTGGTCAAAAAATTCTATGATTGTGGATTAAAAAATCCCCAACTTTTAACTGAGTAATTGAGTAGAGTTTTATTTGTTAATTTATTTGTTTTTTCAAGACCATTGCTTTCTGATGTAAATGGGATTGTTTTTTTTTTTTTTTTCTTTTTAACACTGGCAAAAGGAAAACTTCATCTATGAAAGAGATGTCTGACCCATCAATTCCCTGTGGTGCCACTTGTGATGCTGAGTCATTGCCATGGGACTGCCTTAGGGATGGGGTGGCTTGGCAGAAAGAGGGGCCAAGCTGCATCACGGGAGGTGTAGTCCCAGCCATCAGCAAGGTTTTCTGTGCAGAGGAATAAAATAACAATAAATGCAAACAGACTTGTTAATTAATTGGAAATTCTTAGGGTTAAAAATGAACTATTCCCAGAAATAATGAATATCCCCATCCATATTGTTGGTTTCCAAGCAGAGTTATAAATAAATATAAATAATGAAGAAACTGTGTTGGTTTTAATGTACCTTTTTTTTCTTCATCACCCTAATTTTAAACAACCCCATCCAGCTTTTATTTTGCCAGATTTGCTGCTCATTTGTTTTTCCCCCAACGTTGCACTGCAGTAGCAAAATGTACACACTGCACTGAAATTCCTGCTTTGCCCGTCTCGATGAAAAATGTAGCACATTCATCATCAGAGGGAAAAGAGCCTGGGCTCCTGCACAAACAGGCTGTTGAGGAAATTGATTTATAAGGGGCGGGAAGCAAATGCAAGGCTTTTACTGCTGAAAGGTACCCAGAGTAATCAGCATGGTCAACAGAAGCAATTACACGTGATGGTGGTTTCAGAGACCCACGGAAAAGCACAGAGTTGGGTTTGGGGAGGAGAAGGGCACTGGAAGCAGCATTAAAAACAGAATGAAAACCTGAGAGATTACTGAAAAAAGATAAATCTCTTAGATGTCTTTGAGGGAGAAAGGAGACAAACAGATGTCCCACGGATGTTGGTAGTGCAATGATGATGATTATTTTTATGAGGAGCTCAGTTACACCATGTGATGAGTAGGATGTGAACATTCATTTTCCATCCATGTCAGGATGGGACTGACTAATGTACAGATATCCTTTGTCAGGCAGTTAAGCATGAACTGCAAGTTGATGAATAACAGGAAATCTGTTATGCAGATATCTTTAACTTTGTATATAGGATGTAAATTATCTGGTCTGATTTTCTCCATTAAATCTATGGATTATTTCTTTTTATTTGAAAAGATGTCAGACTTTACAAGCTCTCTTTTTCTGACTTTTTTCCTTTGCTTTTGTCCTCTTTTCCTTCTGAAAATAGGATTAAGGAATTAAAAAAAAAAGGATTGGAAAAGGATCAGAAATAATGTAGATAATGTACAGAAAAAGATGACTGTACTTCTTGTTGTCTTGTTTGGGAAGTTTATGGCAGGGGTCTAGTCCAGCCTCCCTCTACAAGCAGGACCATAGCCAGTACTAGGTCATGGTTTTGTCTTGCAGAGTCTAAAATGAGAGACTTTTATACATCTCTGATCATGTTCCAGCACTGCATTACCTACAAGCGACGAAGCTTTTTCAGTAAATCATTTTAATTTCTCAAGCCGCAAACTGTGTATCGCTCCTTGTTTTAGCAACTGTCTCTAAAAAGAGGAGTTTTGTTCATAAATGTGAGTGCCTTTTGAGTAGTTGCTGCTGTAATTAATTATCCCTTGGCCTCCTCTTTACCAAATGAAAGCAGTGCAGCTCCCCACACCTGACTTTGCAGAACTTGTGCATCTTGGTGTCCCTCAGCTCTGCCCTCCCAGTCTCTGTTTATCCTTTTTATGTGGGTGACCCCAGTGTAGCCTCTGTAGTGCCAAGAAAAGAGGAACATCCCCAGCCAGCTGGATTCAGCCCAGTATGGCTTTTTTTTCCCAGTGAGAATAGAGTGTTGACCCACCTCAGCCCCCAGGACCTTCCTCAACTGGTTGTGCCCCAGCCTGTGCTGACATGTGGGGTTTTTCTCTCCTGGTACAAAACATTGCTCTTGTCATTATTGCATTTTATGGAGTTCTTTTTGTCCCACTCATTGCATTTCTCAAGGTCTCACTGTCAAATATGGTTTTCTAGCATCAAAAATTGAGTTATTTTCCCCCGAGAAAGTTGGAACCATCTGGTTTTTTCCCCATCTGAGGATGCCCCAGCCTGGAAATCAGAGTCCGAGCAAACCACCCTTCTCAGGCAGTAAGGAAGGAGTGATCATAAACAGAAACAGTATCAGAATTTCTGATTGTGATGAAGAAAACCCTCAAACAAACCCTCCATAACGGTGGGTTTTTTTCATTATTGAACAAAATAAAATGGAAATAAAGTAATCAAAAAACAACAAACACAACAAATAGCAACACTGAACAATATATTTTTTGATCAATTAGATTTGTTCCCTTTAGCTAAAATTGACACCTTTTGTTCTTACCTGAGCTCTGCAAACTATTTTATTTTATTTTCCTCATTACAAAATGCAACTCATTTAACTTCAAATGGAGTTAAATGAGAGGAAAGAATCAGAATGCTCTTTTTAAAAAATGCAAAAGCAGGACATTTTAACAGCATCCAAACCTTTCCTCTGGGGAATTTTTAAAGCTTTGTTTTTTCCCCCCTTTTTTTTAATGACACTGCCAAATGCTTTGCCTTCAACAACAAATAGCATTTCAGGAGCAGCTGAAAAACAATGTAAATGAGAACTCTTTAACTGACAATGATTACAACTCCCAGCTTTTTGTTTATAACCCTTAGACTATAACCTCATGCTCCAGGGAATTTCTTTCCTTTTTCTCCACCCTGTGCACTTTAACTGTGTTGTTTCACCTTGATATTCACTATAGGGGTTTTTTTCTTATATGGGAGCAACAACAGCCATGGAATTAGTGGCTTCCTGGGGCAGGGTGACAGAGCAGTGAGTAAATGGACATCACCTGCCTCTGACAGAGCTGATGGCCTCGTCCATTGCTGCTCTTTCTCCACCCAGCTAATGAAAAGCTTTGTAACTTCATTACAGCTCCGAAACCTCCATATTTCTCTCCGTGTCTTGTGTGTTTCAGATGAGTTTAAATCCTTCATGAAAAGGCTACCTAGCAACCACTTCCTGACCATTGGGAGCATCCACCAGCACTGGGGGAATGACTGGGACCTGCAGAACCGCTACAAGATGCTGCAGAGCTCGCTGGAAGCCCAGCGCCAGAAGATCCAGCGCACTGCCCGCAAACTCTTTGGCCTCAGTGTCCGATGTCGGCACAATCCTAACCACCAGCTGCCTAGGGAAAGGTACTTCCATCCTTCCTCGGGCAGAGGTGGGGGTGGGCTGGGGGCTGGTGGAGCTGAGCTTGGGCTTGGACCTAATCCCAGCAGGATGTGTTTGGATGTAGGTTGTGTTGACGTGGACGTTTTGAGGGAAATGGTAAAATCTGGTGTTGGGGTCTCTGCGCTAAGAAGACTGACACAACGCATAGGTGCATCAGAAGAAAGGAAGAAGAAGAAGACACTTTATTGCTTTTAGCTTTGGTTATTATACATTTTTGCCAAGCATAGGATTTTGTAACAATGATAGAGATTGGTTAACACACGGGAATCAACTAGTAACATAACTAATGATTGGTAGATTATTTTCAGTCTCAGGGAGTATACAGGAATCTCACAACTTTCCGTTATTAGGACAGCTCTATCGCCAGATGTTTGTCCTTTCTGTTTTTGCCTACATACTACGCAGTTTTTTTACTCTGTTTCTCTTAATTTTGCACGTACAAGGTCAGTTTGCCCTTGGGTTTTCTTCTAAGGCATTCTTTTATAAAGTGGTTGCAAAGTCAGGGCTCCTGTGAGGCCCGCAACAATCTGGGAGTAGGTTTAAATTCCTGGTGGTGTAGGTAACTTTTGTCACGTTCCTGACTACACTTGCATCCCTTCTGTGTGGTTTTACCTACCCAGGGGAAGGGCATCTCTTTTTCTTTAAATTCTCCAAGGATATGTTTAGTCTGTTCTGAAGGCTAAGCTGCTGGTTTGTGGTTTTCCCTCAAGATCCACAGCCAAACTTTCAGTCTCCACTTGGTGTTAAAAGGGACATGTGGAACACAAGGTGCTTCACCCATTTTTGCATTGTGCTCCTCAATATC
This sequence comes from Vireo altiloquus, assembly GCA_013396875.1. NCBI lineage: Eukaryota > Metazoa > Chordata > Aves > Passeriformes > Vireonidae > Vireo > Vireo altiloquus. Next base: position 200,577 of record VZRF01006272.1, read on the forward strand.
TCCAGAGTGAAAGAGAGGCTTTAGTTTCACTTGGAATACATCACATTTCTGCTGTGAGAGGCAGAGTGAACCTGTAAAACCTCACTGAGCAGAAGCTTTGTAAGATTATTACAGGTGGAGAGAGCAGATTTTCCATTACCACTACAGCAACTATTGATATCTAATAATCCTCTCCTGCTGGCTCCTTTCAACTCTAACCTGTAGCTGAATTTGCTTCAAGTCATTTCTGGAGACTTGCATTTCTGGATTTTAATAAACATCTCTTGCTGTGTCTTTCTACATTGTCTGGAATGAAGCAATACTGAAAATCTTGGGGGAAAAAAGAGTCTGAGTGCCTTTTCTTTCATGCTTCTCTTGGAAGGGTCAGGCCAAGTTAATATTTAAAGAGAAACTGTTTGTCCACTTCCTTCGTTACCTAAATATTCAGTTTCAAGAGAAAATTGACAGATTGACTGCTGTCTACTGCTCTCATCCAGCTCCCTGGCTGCTGAACATGCTGACTTTTCATGTTTCAGAAAACTCTTCCAGGACTTAACACCTCTTTAATTACCAAGAAATCTCATGTTTCTAGACAAAGATTTTATGGATTTTCTAGGGATGAGGAGAAATATCTATTAAATGTAAGAGATTATGAAATAAAGTATTTGGAGAACTTCCTAAACCTGGCCCACCCCTGCCAACTGGCTGAGCAGTTCTGACCAGGCTGAGTGGTGAAGGAGCCACAGGCATGTCCAAGGTGGAATTTTTAGTTGTGCTACAACAACAACAACCACAAAGTGAAGCAGCAGTGATGAAATCTCCATCCAACCACGTTGCTCCAAAACATTCAGACAAATATGTCAGCATTTCTCATCTATTTTAAAAACCCAGCCAAGCAGAAAAGGAGCCTCCAACTACTACAATGAAATCTGGGGGAAGGAGGATGGAATGGTTGATGGCAGCTAGGTTTTTAACTGACTGATGTGCTTGATTTGTTAAGTCAACATCAGCAGGCATATTATAATTTCTTTTCTTGTTTGTCATTCAGCATCTGCAGCTAGGCAGGGGAGCAGCGTGGTAGGACTCTGTAGTGGAAAAGGTGCAACCCGTCTTTCTACTCATAGAGCTGGGAAATACTCTTATTTTCTAATTGTTGCAGTACAGAGTGACAGAGGCTTATGAAGCATACCAGTGGCTTTGAAAAAATGGCAAGGTTCTATTAAGAGCGAGCCTCTCTCTCTTTAATACACATAATTGTAAGCCTGCGTTATACATTCAAAGGTGATGTCAAAAAAAAAATGAGATTACTGTTGATTGTCCTCAGGGAAAGGAAGAGGTGGTGTTTCCAAAAGGAAGATAAGAAAGGAAGAGTAGGGATTCCAGCAATTAGGCTGATTCTCCATGACCCTTTGCAATGGCTAAGGAGACAAAGATATAGAAATATAGATAAAGATATAGATAGATAGATAGATAGATAGATAGATAGATAGATAGATAGATAGATAGATGTATATTTAGTCTGTACTTCTTTTGTCAAAACCCAGGAAAGTTTACAGGTTTGAAACAGAGGCAAGTGGTTTAAAAAGGAGACCACTCCTCAGTTAATTAAACTTTGATGCTGAACCTGTAGTTTTATTTTAAAACACTGGATGTAAAATAGAAATAACATCCAATGGAGAGAGGGGTTATACATGTTCCCGCCTCCAGCCAGAGTACATCTCACAGCTGCTGCGAATAAAAATAGCATTTTTTTCTTCACTGCTCTGTACAGAAAACCCAAAAGTACCCTCAGTGTGGCTAGCGCTAGTTGGAAAGTGAAAGGTGAGTGTGCAAAGGAAAACATTTCAAGTCCTGCCTTTTTTCCTTGCAATTAAAAAGAAAAATCTGTCTGGCTCCCTGTTCCCAGCATTGCCAGGGAACCACACGTCCAGTGAGCAGCAGACAGAAAACATTGCAAAGTAATTCTCACTCAGAGCTTGGTCTGCATGTCGTAATCATTTTCACTTTAGAATCATGAAATCACTGAGGTTGGAAAAGACCTCCAAGATCAGTGAGTCCAACTTGTGCTTGATCCCCATCTTGTCACCCAGACCAGAGCAGTGAGTGCCATATCCAGATGTTATTTGGATACCTCCAGGAGTGGTGACTCCCATCACCTCTCTGGGAATATTTTAAATTAAAATCAGTGTCTACTCTGGTACTGGTAAACAGCGTTTACCAGCTGTTAAACAGTGGCTCTTTCCAGCATCCTCCTGCTCTGACACCTCTTTGGTACAATGCCATGAGCCTGAGCCAGCAGAGGGGTGTGTTTTAAAAAGTTACCTTCTATCAGCTGAAGAGCTTTGGCTGGTCCTTAACCTGTCCTAGTTGCAAGAAAAAACGGGGTAATTTATATCACTTTTCTTCCCTCTCACTCTCTCACACTTCACATTGTTGTGTTTGTAGTCGATACCCAGCTCTGTCCTGGACTCTGAATTTTCATTTAATTACATGCTTTATTGCTGCCATCAGCAGATGGTGGGTAGTCTCCTGTTTCATTTTCTTCTTTTTTTTTTTTAGTCCTACTTGTGTCTTTGCTGAAAGCTAAGACATACACACACACAGGCAACAAAAAGGAACCTCCCATCCTTCCTTCACAAAGTTCATCTGGGGAACAGGAATTATACTGGTGTCCATGGCAAGACATCAGCTGAGGTTTTTTTCCCATTTTGTACTGCTGGCTGTTAGTATAAAGGACAGAACTATCCAGTGATTTTTTCCTAAGACAGAACACACCCAAGAGGGACAGAATGTGGTCACCTGACTCTAATTTATACTGTGTCCCCTGCTATGGGCAGTCCTTGGCCCAGGAACTCAGGGACATTATCCTAAAACCTGTGTAAAGCATCAGTCCAGCACTGCACAAATCCAGGTTCATTTGACTGGCTTTCCAAACAGGAAGCACAAGGCTTCAGATGGGTGCAAACATATTTGTATTGCTGAAAAGTGAGCAAAAATTCACCTGTGAGCAGAAGCCAGCCTCAGCCCCCTGGGATGGTTTGGAAATTGTTGTTGCTGTCAGCTTGTGGCTGTGTTTTGCAGCCACGCCGTGCTGTGCTGTGCTGTGCTATGCTGTGCTGTCACCTCCCCTCCCTTCCCCTCCCCTCTCTGACAGAGCTGTCCCAGAACCAGGAGGAGCTCTGTGCACTTTTTCGAGGGACCAGGGCTATCACTGTCTCCCTCTAGAGCAGATATTTATGGAGGTCACTGCCTTGCTCCCCAGCTCCCCAGCCAACCTTGTCCTTTCTGCCAGCAGAAGAGCTCCTCTTGGCCGGGAACAGGGGAAAGAGACCCTGGCAGCCCTGTACCACAGGAAGAATGTGAAAATTGCCTGTTCCCACATCCAACACTTCAGAATTTTTCTTCTAATGCCCTTCCCTTTTTCCCCACTGTCTTTTTTTCCCTTCTTTTCACTCCTTTTCCTACTGCTTTTCATTCCTGCCCGTTCTCTTTCAGTTGTTGCTGTTTTTCCCTTTCGTGTTGCTGTTTTTCCCTTTCTCCACCCCATTACTCTTGCCCACTGTGTTTCTCTCATTTTTCGTTTTACCTGCATGTTTTCCTCTCTTTCTTTCCCAACCTTTCTGCTTCTGCTCCTTGATTATTTCTTTTCTTCCAGCCTTTCCTCTGTTCTACACTCTCATCCCTCCACTCGCTCCCTCCCCCTAATCATCTTGCTGTTCATTGCTGCTGTATCATTTAATGCCTTCTTTGATACAGCCTACAGCTTAATGATTATTCGGAGGTCAGGCGATGCAGGTGCCATGAATTTCACTAATCCAGCTCTGAGAGCCTCTGTCCGTAATCACTCCTCCCATTCTACAGGGGCTGAATCCTAATTTGTCATTAGCCAGTCCTCTCACTGCAGCACTACCAAGAACTTTCTGCCCAGAGGAGACAATGAAGTATTCATTAGCCAGGGGGAAGGCGGAGGGGAGGGAGCAGTGGCTGCACAGAGGGTTCTGCTGAGGACTGCTGAGAAAGGAGTCGCTGTACCCAGCTTTCCTGGGGCAGTGGGAAGGGGGAAAAAGGGGGAAACAAGGTGACGTGGCAAGTGGGTTGTGCATAAAAGTGAATGTGGGTTGCAGCGTCATTTTCTAGGAGTTGTTTTAGGGCTGGAGGATGTGGGGTTGAAGGTGATACAGCATGTGATACAGCAGATATGGGAGTGGTAGGGCTCAGTGGTGGGTGAGTGCAGCTGATTTTAAGGGAGAGATTGCAAGAGGTGGTTAATTAACAGCAGCCTTTTGGGTTTGTTTAAGGAGGAATAGTTTTAGCAGCTTTGTGCATCCTGGTTTTCCCCCTCTTTTCTGCTGTTCTGAGCTCTGCACCATAAGCAGAAGTTGCTGCTTGCTTTGTTTTATCTTGTTATGGGTCTGTTTTTTTAGAGGGCAGGGCCAATTGCCAATGACCTGAAGAGCAGTTTTCTCCTGCTGGCCTGGGAGTTCTGCTGCCCTTATGATAGCCCCACAGCCTCTGGCATGGCTTTATCAGCTCCATTCCTATGTCACTGTTGCACTGCTGGGATCCTTGGCAGGACACCATTCCTGTCTCGGCTCCTAAAGCAGAGTGAAAAGAGAGATCAGATGAGCATTTCTAACTGGTAGCTATTTCTTAGAAGGCTTTTCCTCATCACCAAAGGAGTAAACAGCAGATGAAAGATTCAGTCTAGAAATAGACTGGAATAGCTCCCAGATGCCTCAGTAGGGCATCGATGTTCCGAGAGCTCTGCCTCAGATATATCCCTGAAAACACTCCAGCAAAATGCCAGCACCAGGTCTCCGTGAGGCTCTACAATGCTAATTCTGCCTTCTCCCCACCTGCAGGACAATACAGGAATGGCTTACCCGAGTCCAGTCCCTGCTCTACTGCAATGAGAATGGGTTCTGGGGGACCTTTCTGGAAAGCCAGCGGAGCTGCGTTTGCCATGGTGGCACCAGTCTGTGCCAGCGCCCCATCCCCTGCATCATCGGGGGCAACAACAGCTGTGCCATGTGCAGCCTTGCCAACATCTCCCTCTGCGGCTCGTGCAACAAGGGCTATAAGCTTTACCGAGGCCGCTGCGAGCCCCAGAACGTGGACTCTGAGCGGAGCGAGCAGTTCATCAGCTTTGAGACGGACTTGGACTTCCAGGACCTGGAGCTAAAGTACCTGCTGCAGAAGATGGACTCTCGCCTGTATGTGCACACCACTTTCATCAGCAACGAGATCCGCCTGGACACCTTCTTCGACCCGCGGTGGCGCAAGCGCATGTCCCTCACCTTGAAAAGCAACAAGAACCGGATGGACTTCATCCACATGGTGATTGGGATCTCCATGCGCATCTGCCAGATGCGTAACAGCAGCCTAGACCCCATGTTCTTTGTCTACGTCAACCCGTTCAGCGGGAGCCACTCAGAGGGCTGGAACATGCCTTTCGGGGAGTACGGCTACCCGCGCTGGGAGAAAATCCGCCTCCAAAACAGCCAGTGCTACAACTGGACCCTGCTACTAGGCAACCGGTGGAAAACCTTTTTTGAGACCGTCCACATCTACCTACGCAGCCGGACTCGGCTGCCCTCCCTCCTGCGCAACGAGACTGGCCAAGGGCCCGTGGACCTTTCCGACCCCACCAAGCGCCAGTTCTACATCAAGATCTCAGACGTGCAGGTCTATGGCTACAGCCTGCGTTTCAACGCCGACCTCCTGCGCAGCGCGGTGCAGCAGGTCAACCAGTCCTACACGCAGGGTGGGCAGTTCTACTCCTCCTCCTCCGTCATGCTCTTGCTGCTGGATATTCGGGACCGAATCAACCGCCTGGCGCCTCCAGTGGCCCCGGGGAAGCCCCAGCTGGATCTGTTCTCTTGTATGCTCAAGCACCGCCTGAAGCTCACCAACAGCGAGATCATCCGGGTGAACCACGCGCTGGACCTGTACAACACCGAGATCCTCAAACAGTCTGACCAGATGACAGCCAAACTCTGCTAACCCTGGACTTGACAATGGACGCTTTGGTGATTGATCTTTTTGCTGTATAAAAAAAAAAAATAAAACAAAACAAAACAAAAAAAAAAAAGGAAGAAAAAAGTAAAAAGGAAGAAGGAAAAGTGGGGGGACAGGAAAGAAAAGGGGAGAAATAAGATTTGTAAAATGTAATTAATATACAAAAGAGGAAAAAAAAAGAGGAAATTCTTCATTTGTTGAAAACTAAACCCGTTCTAGCAGCTGTATAAAACTGTCAGGCATGTTTGTTATTCTATAGTCCATCATAAAAGGGTAACACCGTACTCTCTCTTGACCTTGGGGGTGTTGCTTGCGAGTCCTCAGGTGCAGCAGAGGAAATAAAGGGAGGAGCAGAGAGAGGGGCACACTTCTGTACTGAACTGTCAAGTTTTCTGCTATGCAGGTGCCAAGACAAAGAGTCATTAAAAAAAAAAATCAAAGCAAACAAACAAGAGTTATATGTAAATGTAAAAGAGCTACCATTATTCCTATAATGGGAGTAAATGGTTAAAGATAAAAGATATTTCTTCTGTTGAGATTTATGCCAGCTTTATGTTGAGTTATTCCTACAGCCTGTGCTGAGCTTTGCTGGAGGACAGGAGGGGATGGCAGCCCTTGGGAGTCAAACTGATGCCTCCTTGGTGAGACCATGTAGAAGTCATGGAGGGTGGGTGAAGGGCTCAGGTGTCCTCGCTTTGGGATTTCCATCTTGGAAGATGTTTCACCAGAGGTAGAGGCTCAGCAGATGCTGGAAAATGGGATGTGTTGGGTTGTTTAGCTGACCTGCAGTTTGTACCCTGCGTCGGGCTGATGTTGCCTTCAGTGGTGCCAGAGGAGCAGCACCTGTAAATCTTCACTCACTCATCTTTGAGACCCTCCTACATAGTCCCTAAAGCAGAGAAAGCCAAAATCATAAAGGCAAAGCTGAGTTTGTCTTTCTGCCTCTGGTGCTGGGTTTTCCAGTAGCGCTGGGTAACCCTCATCACCACAAAAACTAAAGCACAATGCAAGGGAATACATTTCCAAGTATATACATCTCCAAGGAAACCTGGAGACACTGAAGGGTACATAGGTAATTTTTGTTCATTGGGGAAGGAAAAAATCCTTTTTACTTTCTTATGTTTCTGTGGCTGTGAATAATATCCTTGTCTCACTTACACTTTGTCCACAAAAAAAAAAAAAAAATACAGCAAATATATGAGAACATTTTATGAAAATATATGCAAAATTAGTAAAAGGGAGGGGTGGGAGGGAAGAGCACAACAACCAAACCAACTCTGGGTTTGCAAGGATAAAGCCAAATTAAAAAGAATTGAGTTATCAAAAAAAAAAACCAACTAAAATAACCAAAAAGTGGGTAAAATTTTTTGGAATGCGTGTGGACATGTGTTTGGATTTAAACAAAAAATAGGATGTTGAATGGAGTGTGTGAATGTAGGATCAGCTGAACTGGGTGATGAAGCCTGAACACTGTGGGAGGTGAGTAGTGAGGTGTTTCGCTTAATTTCACTGGTTTTTTTTTAGTTGAAGTTGATTGAGAAGTGCTAGTGGGAGATTGGAATTCCTGCCCCTCCAGAAAGGGAGAAATAAATCTCTGATCCTGATGGCTTCCAGAGCTAGAAGAGCATTCTAGGGAAAACAGGTCTGAGCAAGGGGCACAGTCCTCATCCAAAGACCAAGATTCAGGTTTGGCTCAAGATTTAACATGTTGATTCAACTGAGCTCAAAATAGTCTTCTAGGAATTTTGACTTCACTTGAAGACTTTGGCTGAGATTCTGAGAGTAGCATCAGTTCTGGAAAGACCTGAATGCCTTGTGGTGTTTGTCATGTGACACCAGGGACTTGGGCAATTAAGGCTGGCTTCAGGTTTAATTCGTATGACTTAGGTTGATCTCATCCAAATTTCCTGAGAAGGAACTGGATGCCTTAAGGAAAATATACATTCACTGAACTCTCCTGCCAAGCAACCAATTGAGGGCATAAGAGAAGCAATTTGGGTAATCAGTAAAACTTCAAAAAGGGGGATTAGTCACAAAAGTCTGTCTATTGAAGAATGGGTATCAGAAGAAGAGCTGGGTGAATTAAACAGCGAAGATATTTTTAGGGACAATTCCTTTAGTAGTAGCTTTTCTTCTCTACCTTGTATCAAGATGTCTCTCTTCCCTGGGCAGTCCACACAAGAGGCCTCAGGTTGCCCATTTTTCCCAGTGTTTGTTTTCCATTTGCTTGGTCTTTGCTTTATGTAGCAGAAAATCATATTAGACCCCACCACTCAAAGAGTGTTCTATATAGATGTGACATTTCTGCCTCAGCTTTCTGATAAGAGAACATTTGGCAGGAGTCGTATGCATGGAGGTGAGTTTTAAGCAAATAGTAGAGAGTATTCATGGGAAATGAATGTCAAATTTGTAATTATCAGTAGAAATAATGTTCCTGACAGTTACATCCATCTAAGCAGGGAATAGAAATGTACTGTTTAAATTACATGTATGACCCAAAGAGCTGACACTGGAAAGAACTATGGTTATAGCTCTAAAAATACTGACTGCTGCTTCTGAGCAGCCTGAGCTGCAGCCTGCATGCAGTGATGGGATTTGCTTATGGCTGGGAATAGTGACCGTGCCAACACAGAGTAAAATTAATTCAATATATTCCTTTCCTTTGAGATAAGAATCCCAGTCTAGTGAGTAGAAGACAAAGAAACTGCAATTAAATCTCAGATCTCATGGGTAACTAGCAGCACATTACCTAAATATCGTCTGGTGTTTGTGGAACTGGTAGGGATCAAATCAATTGCCCTCATGTATCTTTAATGATGCCTTGGGATGAGCAGCCCTCAGCATTTACTGCCTTCAGCAATGGGGACAACTCCATAAACCTTAAGCAAGGTTTTGGGTGCCAACACAACATTAAATCCTGGCTGGCCCATCAAGAACCAAGTGGTTGGTGTGGAGCTGAAAGAGGTACATGAGGTAACGTTCCCATCATGGCTGGGAAAGGGGAAACTGGAGCATAGGGAAGCAGTGCAGTGAGAGGGAAGGAATTTTGGCACAGACATGCTGTCAGCATATGGAACTCACCTTGGGAGTACCTGATGGTGCACCTGGATATGACGGTACATCAATACCACAAAGTCAAGCCATGTTTCAACATGGCTACATAAACTTTTGTGAAGGAATGCAGCAAAAAGGTCAAGAATAAACTCCCATGTCCTTCAAGGGAGGGAAGATGAAGCTATTTGGCAGCTCAACCACCATTTTGGGCTCAAAGCTTATGTCACTGAGAAAATGGAAAAAACCCAAACAAGCCAATCAAATGTGTCCTGGATGATGCTTTTGATGCTAGGAAATAAATTAAACAGGGCACATGCTCTGTTTCCACTGCTCAGTCCCAAAAGTCCTTTCCCAGGTAAGGGGCAGTCTTGTGAGAGACAGAGCCAGAAACATGCCCCAGGTCTGGTTTAGGGAATTTGTTCTGCAGGCAATAGGAGATGTGGAGGCATCTGAGATCTGTCTCAGCACAGAAGGCAGTTCAGATCCCCCAGAGAGGCCACGCCAGTGCTACAGTGGGGTTAATGGGCTCCTGAGGAAATGATGGTCATAAAAAATGTGTTTGACAAGACTGGAACGGAGGGTAATTAACAGGGCAGAATTAGGTGAGACCAAGAGAACACCTTCACCATAAAACTCAATCCACTAACTTGCATGATCAGTGGGTATTGTAGAGTTTAATGATAAAGGGGATGTTCATACTCTCAAATCAGAGTAACCATTCTCTCTTGACTGTGTGAGAACAAAACCCAGCTTCCTTCCTCGGCACAAGAGGGCACAATTCATCAGATTGCCCAGCTCGGCTAATAGACGGATGCTCTTACTAGTTCAGGGCAGATACTTGTCCCTTGCCGTCATTAAATTAGGAACTACATGAAAGCTGGAGCTTCCAAATAGCCCAGAGAAGAAAAGAAAAGCCAATGCCAAGTGTCCCAAAGCCAAAGCATGGAAAAAGCAAAAGGCAGGGCAGAATCCTGCCTCCCTTCAGATGCAGAAGACTTTTGGGACCATTTCCCCAGCTTTCCAAGAAGTCTGCTCTTTTTAAGTTATTCAAATTTAGACCCACCAGCCGGTGTGGCAGAAAGCAAAAGACGTCAGCAATTCTTATTAACATGCTGATGCTATGGCTTCAGGAGTGTGCAGAATGTCCATTTGGATCAGGGCTAAGAGCACAGCATGGAGTTGCCATGGAAACATGGGGAGGCCATTAATTAGCTATCACATGGAATCATCAGGAAGAATCTGGACCTCAGCAGATTTGGCCTCGTCAGAGGCAAAGGGCACATCCCCAGAGACCTCCCCACTCAGGCCCAGTGACCCCTGCACAGCTCCAGGAACAACCACATTCTGGAGCAAAAATGTCCTCTTGGAGGGATGAGAAGTAGGTGGACAAGAAAGGGGAGAGGGCAACAAGGGCAGAAAGCAGAGAAATAAATAAAGGATGGAGACAATTTCCCCTTTTTCTTGCCCCTTCCCTTCCCTTCCCTTCCCTTCCCTTCCCTTCCCTTCCCTTCCCTGGAAGCCTGGCTGCTCTTGCATAAAAGAACACAAGAGATCTGCTGCTTTTTGAGCTGAAAAGGCTTATGCCAGTGACCTCAAAGAAATCAAGACCAGGCCCAAGGCCCTGCCAAATCAGATTAATGGAGTTTGCATCTTCTCGGGTGGGCTGCACCCGGGATGAGGGAACTCCAATGCTCCTTAAAGCCATCCTGCTCCCTAAAGCCATCTCAGGTCATGCTAAACCAGGAATCTCTTTCCCCAAAGAGAAACATGGGCAAGTAAGAGAGGCTTCTTGGCCACTTGCCCAGCCTCCCTTCAGAGCCAGAATCCTGTAAGCAAGCTGTGATGGACTTCAGCTGCGATGGATGGGATGTTCTTTTTAGCTCTTTAGCCCACTTGCTAAAACATGGCTCAGGAGGACATTTGGCAGATGGTGCCTCCTGCACAAGGGTGTAGCAAGATCCCCAGCCTGGCTGCTCAGTCCCAGTGCTGCAGGAGACATGCTGGGTGCCAAATTCAACTCTGTGCTCTGTCTCCTAAAGCACTTTCCCTGAGGAATTTACCCTCACTGAAAGGAAGAAATGGCACAAGGAGGAGATGCTGCAGGTCTGAGAGCAGAGACACAGGAGGATGGTCTGTGATGTGTGTTGGGGAGAGGCTGAAGGGAGACACGGCAGACAAGGCATGAGGAGGTCACAGGGGAGACACTTCCATTTTCTTCCTACCTTGAAAAATTTGAAATCATAGATTAACCCTTTTGGAGCCAGTTAGATTATAGACTTCTTGTCCAAGAATCTACATATTAGAATCCACATATCTCACCCTCACAATTTCTTTGCCTTAATCTAAATCTTCTCCTAATGTCACCAGAATTATTATTCATCTGTGAATTAAATAAATATGGAAATCAGTGAGGACTAAAATACTATAAAAAAGCCTTGTTGGACACTTCGGTCCTTTCTCCTGTCAGGAAAATTAATCCACAAACACCGAGGTTTATGTCCAAAAAGGAGACAGAGGAGTCCCTTTACTTTATTCGAATAAAGGGAGAGGCCATGGGGCATTCCCCTGGGGTCTCTCAAATTTTTGGAGGGTGCAGCCTCCTGTTTATCCTAATTTCCCGGCTGCATTTCCCTCTCTCTTTCTGTATTGGCTGAGGTGCTTGAGAGGTACAGACTTCCCAGAATGCTTAATATCTAAAATTCCCCTCTAATGTATAATCCCCTCCTTTAATTCTTAATTCTTTACGTAATTCATTGTTTTTCCCCATTGTTTCTTTCATCTTTCAATATCCAATTTCATTTATCAGCAGACTTACAGTATGTTTGTAAAGGCAAACCTCTTTTTCCATTCATCAATCAGTGGAATCCTTCCCATTGTTCCTTTTATCTCTCAGTGCTGGTTTTGTCTACCAGTAGACCCACAGTTTGTTTGTAAAGACAAATCCTGTCATTCCTCTCACTCCTGGAATTTTAACTGGCACAAGATGGGTGCTTTGTACAACTACATTGTTCAACCAAACCTTCCTTCAGTGTAACAAGAAAAAAAGGCAAATTATCCAAGTCTCTGCCGCTTTGATATTAAAGACATCTCCAGGAACAGCCCCAGGTACTTTTTCCCATATTTGTGTCCCCATCCTGAGCATTTATCTGTAGAGCAGTGCAATCTCCAGGTGATTCCTCTCAACCTCCAGCACTTGGTTTTTAGCCAAGAAGGAAATTTTACCTTGTGTAGAGACCTAAAAAAAAACAGACCATGGTTTCTCACCAGGAGAACTACAAAAGGTGTTGCTGGAAAAAATCACCATGGCAGCAGAATCTGTGGAGGAGCGAGATCTGGTGAGGTGACCCTGGAGAGATACAGGCAGGCACCAAAGAAATTGGATTACTGACCTCAGTGCTCAGGGAAGACTCCTGCAGTCCCCCAGCCCGTCTTGTCTCTCCTCACCTCCTCATTTCAGTTTTGTTCAGTGATGAACAAAGCCAGCCCATTAGATACTAAATATAGCACACATCATGCAAACACAGCTTAAAATAACATTTTAATGCTGAAAAAGTCAACTAAATCAAACTGAGCAAAAAAAGCAAAATGAAGGAGGAAAATCACACCAACTCATTTTGTTTATTATTTTTGCCAGTGATAAATCACTGTAAGATACCTTAATTTTTAACTACAAAACAGCTTCCAGTCGAAAATGTCCAACTGAATAATTTTGGCTAAAATTAGGTATAAAAGAATAGTTTAAAGTCAAGATTTCTTGACTGACAAATGTGAGATGAGTATTACTTTTTGAGAATCTGAGTTACCCCCGTATTTTAATAGTCAGTCATGTTGTCTAGAACATAGATTTGTCTAAATAGGAAAGAGAAGTTCAACTGGGATGATTTTCTGAGATGCTCACATCTCCTCAAACATGGTGTGCCAAGGGGAGCTGAAGGTCAGGAGTTCTCAAAGCTACTGCCAGGAATAGAGGAAAGAACACCTGGATTATGGTGCTGCTGAATTCAAGTGAGGGAGCCAAGAGACTGAATGTGACATCAGAAGGACAGAAACGTAATTACACCTTCTGTGTTTCTACATGCAGGTTTTTGTTAAGTTTTAATATGTGTATAGTATTGATCTTTTAACTTATTAACAGACATCCAGTAATTTATCTATTAATCTACATTTTGAGGTCTCAGTGACAATCCAAGTCTCATTGTGTTTATTCCTGGGCATGCACTGAATTAATACAATGTTGCCACTTACACAGACATAGTCAGTTTAGGACTACTCTGATTTTATAGGTAGGAAACAGACGTCTAAAATGGACAGAAAGTGACTTGCTCTGTCAAAGCCTGCACAGAACTGTACCAGAGTCTCTCTGGAGTCTCAGCCCTAAGCCTGACCTTTGTATGAAGATGAGGATAATGTCAGTGTGTGAATGGTTATTCCAGGTGTGCTTTATTTCCACAGCAAGTTCCTGGTGTCTGACTGCCCCACTCACACAGGCAGTGACAATGACCTTGAGAAAGATGTACAATGCTGTGCTGCCACAATGTGGGTTTTGTTTCAGGCTTCTGACATCCCACATGCTCAGGTCTATCCTGAAAGGACAGTCTTCACTTGATTTTGGGGTAAAGTGATACCCATAATAGAAATTTCCTGGAGATAAAGCAATCCTTATTTCGGCCTGTTCTCTAGAGCAGGCTTCTTGACCTCATTCAGCATCTCCCTCTTTGTGGGGCTCTGCTGTAGTTTAGGACTGAATCTTATTCTGCCATGTGGTGACAGTATCATATTCTAGAAATGTCAGGCATCTAAGGGCTGAGATCTGGCTTTCAAACTTCCCTAAGACATTTAGACTCAGGGTTCTGTCAAGATTCATTCCAGGATGAGAAAGAAAAGCTTGAAAATTGCCTGAGTTGGATTTAGACACTAATTCAGATCTCTTGTGTTTTTACAAGCTACCTCAATTAAGGTAGATCACTCCTGCCTCACTCCAGGATACTTGTGAACTATCTCCAGATTTTCACTCCCTCTTGATATGAAAATCTAATCATGTTCATTACTCAAAATCAACTCTGGTTGAAGACTAATGCAAAAAAGCTCAGCTTAAGCAAGCAGCTTGTTCGGGAAATGTAGATAAGAAACCCTGGCAGGTTGCTTTGAAAGTCAATAGACTTGGATTTCGGAGGATTAGTGAAGGGCTCAGTCCTGCAGGATGCTGAGCACAATGGGTTGCAACACTGAGGGTCTGAATGAAACACTGAGTGTGTGTGGCAGATGCATGAAAGGCACGGTTCAAACCCCTCAGAGTTAAGATAAAGCCCATATATTATTTTGGCTGGAATTCAGAGTTCTCAGTAACTGGTGATGTGCAGGGAGAATCCCAGATCTCAGGGCTGTAAAGGTACAGGAGTCCCAAGATCAAAAACCCAACTTGCCAGCCTGAATTACTTTGTTCATCTCAGCAGCTGGTTGGGTGAGGTGAGCCTGCGCAGCTGTGATGGAAAGTGCACAGAGCCTTTCAGCCCGAGATGAAAATCACAGTGCACCCAGCAGCCAGTGAGGGATACAGCATGTGTCCAAATGAGCACTGATTGCATAATCTCTTAATGAGAATTAATATATCTGATGTAGCACTGAGGGACCTCAGTTGCACACCAAGACCCCAGAGGAGCTGGCATTTTACTGAGATGTAAGAAAAAGGAGATCTGGTATCACAAAATCTCTCAGAAGAGCACTAATTAAGAGGAAGATGCATGTGGCACCATCTGAAGTTCCCAGCAGGTTTTCAAGGCTCAGTTCCCAAAAGGTGGACCAGTCCTTCATCTGGTTTTTAGGGTGTTTTTTTGCTTCCCCTGGAAATGTTGGACAGGAGCCATTGCTTTTACCATTTCAGTATAATTCCATTCAGAAAATGTTTTCATACCTCTCTGATATCTTTATAGAGTGAGAGCATTTCCTTCAGGTCAGCATTACTTGTACATTTATTACAGGATGCAGTTAATAAAAATAAAGGCCAACAAATTCCAAACAAGAAATAACATAAAAGCCAACCAGATGACACAGACAGGACAAACTCATGCTCTAAAAAGGATTTGTTTAAAACAATAAAGAGCGCAGAAGTAGATGTTGAAAGAGTTGCCCATGGTCACAGAGTTAGGCAGTGACAGAGGAAAAGGAAGAAAAATCTAAAAATTGATCTCTTGCAGACAGCTCTGGTTGTACTCATCCCTTGTCTATGGTTTTCAAAGTCTGTACCTGCAGGAGCTATAGTTAACTGGAACATTTAGGGTTTGTTGCCAGCGTGAAGGGAGCTAAGGAGCCAAAACCACGTCTACTGTGTGACTACTTTATTCACCAGTTGTGGAATAGCTCCAATTTATTTGAAATATCAGGCATTGGCCAGAGGCAAGGTGTTTCAGACCAGGGTACCCAGCTGTTGTAATGGCCCTGGCATATTCTAACTTTCTGTGTTCTCCTGTAAAACAGTAATGCCATTTCTCCCATGGTTATGCATCACAAATCAATCTGGCTGCTCATGAACAGCTCTGACCTGAATCTGTCACTTTACAGCAAACTCCTGTAGGATTCCAGGTTTACTGCCATATAAGTGCTTTATTAGACATGGAAGGCTGTAATAAGCTGATTAAGAAACTTTCTTTACCTTTTTTTTTTCCTTTAAAAGACTTAATATATACTTTCTGTCATCAGATAAGTACAAAATAAACCTGAAGCTTTGCCCAAAATACATTATGCAAAGAAATCTGTCACTATAAAAAGCCTGAACCACGCAGGACTCCCTGTACCAACTCCTCTCTGCACTGCCTTGGCTGCACAAGAGGGAGTCCTGTTGTGGCAACTGTTAATTCTTTAAAAGCCTTGAGTCAAACCATCCTTTCTGTGATTCAGCTGCTGCAAGGCACATTTTCTCCCTAGAAATGCAGCTTTCTGGAACAATAGTTTCCTTCCAAGAAGGAAAGTTCAAAAGTTAAATGGAAAGCAGAATTCTCAAAATTTTGGGTAAAAGGCAACTTCCCATCATATTTCATCTCAGGAATTTCAGGACAGGCTTCTTGAAGGGAAACTTTGGTGAATGATTTAAGAGGCAAAGGCTTCACAGTAGATGAGACAGAACCAGCCAAATGCTAAACTGGAAATGAAGTGTTTCAATAATTTCCCATTACAAATGTCAACAAAAATGATATTTTGCTGAATTTGCATTTCTGTAAGAGAAAACTGTTCAGCTGGGGAAAAATGAATTTGTCAGCTCTGTCAGCAGAGCTGGTTATGAGAAGTGAAGTTCATCCCATCTGGGCTAATGGGGTGTGAAAACTTGGCCTCACTGAGTGCATGTAGACCTTTCTTAGTGCTCCTGTGAGGTTTCAGGGCAAGGAGTGATTCTTGATTGCTCTGTCTCCTGTCTACACAGCTGCAATGTGCTGCTTCAGACAGGGATAGGGGCTGAAAACCCCATGGGGTTGCTTTATATATTTCCAACTCCCACCCTGATAATCAGGCAGTCTGCAAAAGCTGGTCTCCATCACACATTTCCGTGCTAATGTTCCAGAGAGGGAATTAACCATGAAGGCAGTACCTCACACCACACCTGAATTGGCTCTTGCCCTTGGGCTTCCACTGCTCTAGAAAAAGATTTTGTATGTATTTTTTCACCTTAGAGCAGTGGAGGTGGCGGGGTTGTGTCTCAGCCCTGCTGGCACAGCACCGAGGACACGTCTCGGGGATGGCTGTTGTGGTGGGAAGGAAGGAGCACAGTCTGTTCTGATGGTGGGGAAGAACTGTCCTGGATAGAGAGAACTAAACCTGGCAGACATATGTATATCCAAAATAGACCTAGGAGAAAAATTTCCTGTAAACTACAGCAGTGTGGAACTCGGAGGGAGCAAGGTAGCTGCTCCAAAAGGAGCTGGCTACTGTGTGGGATGTGATGGCTCTGGATATAGGACCTGGGAGCATCCTGGATATGGGATGGTGGCACATATGGCCAAGCAGAAGAGTGTTTTTGCAGTATAGAAGACAGAATTTTGAGGATCATCTACAATATTTTAAAGCACGACTCGACAAGTTGCAGCCCAACTTGAAAGGTAGAGAAGGTATTTTGAGTGTCACATTAGAGCCATTGATGGTGCCTGGGTTTTGCAGTGTGTGCTCTGCAATCACGGAACAAAAGCCCCAGATATTTCTGGTAATCAAAGACCATCTTTTAAATCAGTTATTGAGTTTTTCCTCTTGTCGCAATCACTGCCCAGCACAAGCTGAATTACAGTGTTCTTTATTAAGCAGCACTGCTTGCTCCACCTTAATTAGTACAGACCACTGGAGTTAAGGTGAATGAGGTGAACATTAGATGCAATTTTATCATTGATGTTGAAAAGGCAACCAAACCTCAACTCTTCTCTCTGTGAGTGCCTGCCTTGCCTTTGTGAGATGATCAATAGCCCTTCCACTGGAGGAGGTGGGCAAAGCACCTTTCAGAACTGATAATTGTGCAGGGTCCAAGTGTTTTCTAAGAAAATCTTTCAAAACCTTCACAAAATTTCTACTGAAGGTCAGATTTCCCGGGACACCTATAATTATTCAGAGCATAAGAGAGATGAGAGTTATCAGCCTGTTTCACCTAAATAGGCCCAATTCAAACAAGGGACCAGAAGGACCAGGATATGGATAATCAAAGGAGAGAGGAAAAAAAGAAATTATAATAATAAGTAATAATAAAAGAACATGGATCAATATCTTGAAGGAAAAAAAAGCAGCATTTAATTTTATACCAACCATAAAGTGTACACACATTCTGTGATTTCCCAGAGGTCTCCTAACTGGTTCTATTTTCTTGTAAAACCCACATCTTTACACACCACATCCCCAGCTCCTATCTTTGCAATACAAATGTGCATCCAGACTGCAGGACACCCCGAGAGATTTATTCTCATGATGCTGCCCTTCCTCTTCTTTTTTTCATGTTTCAAAGTAAAATATTTATCTTTTGGCATCTTCTGTGCTTTGCTTTGAACCCTGAAAGAGAGAAAATTCCTTTTCCTTGCCTTCACTCTGCAAAACCATGAAGGCAGAGGTACCATGGCTTTCAGTGAAATGGCCAACACGATGCAAGAAGACAATCAAATTCACACAGCAGATGGGAAGATGGCTCAAAACCAATTGTTTTCCCCAAACTATGGCAACATGTCAACATATCGACACATTCAAAAGCTTGGCATCCTGGCAGGAAAAATGATAATTCAGGTTGAGGAAGACACTGGGACATCTTCCCTTACCTTTGAAAATATCTGTTTTAAATTCACAGTTTACACGTTACGGCACAGCGTGGTTAATGCTGAATTATTTTGAAGATCTGGCCCTTTCTAGAAGAGTAGAGAGCCAAAAAAAGTGTTTTATACACAGTATAGTCAGTGCATCCCAGGCTTTTGTCTGCAGCATTAGAGGGGAATGTCTGTGTGAGGCCTGTCGTAAATTTATCCTGATCCAAAGCTGTTTTCCTACACCTAAATTTGCTTGGAGTGTTGTCCAGACTATGAAAAATGATGGTGCTGATCTCATCTCCTTGCCGACAAGGTGTGACATGGATAACTGGTGAAGCTGTGTGGGAGAGTGTGCAAACAGAAAATTAAAAACCCACTGATGTGCCACTCTCCCACCACTGGCAAACACACCCAGGCCCCTCAAGCAGCTCTGCCTGGGTCTGATGCCTCCAGACTGCAGGTTGGTGGCACAGAGCCCTGATGGAGTCACTGCTCCTGCCCCACGTGTGACACCCCTGTCCACGATGTTCCAGGCAAAGGTGTGTCCTCCTGGCCCCAGCGAAGTCAGCCTCTGGTTTCTTTTCCAACGTGCTGTTCTGGGGAAGCTTGGCCTGTCATCTTTCCATGTCCTGTGAAGGAGAAAGGAGACCAAAAAAAAAAAAAAAAAAAGAAAAGGATGAAAAACAAATCAAAGAGGAGGGAAAATACCCACTTAGCAACAACTAGATGATCTCCTCGAATGTCCATACAAGCACCAGACTTTCTGAGGTGCCTCAGTGAGAGTGGGAAGGACTGGAGGTGGGAGAAAAAGGGAAAGAAAAAAAGTCATTACACTGAAAACTCACTTTAAAGAAGCCAGGGAAGGTGTCTGAGCCAGGCTGCAGCTGCCAATTTGAGCTGTGCTTATCACTCTGCGTAGTTCAGGGAGCTTTCAGGTGATTGCTCTAAAAATACCTTGTCCTCAATGGGTAAAAATAATTTTTTCTTTTCTATTTATTGACCCCGCCCTTTACTTTTATGACCTCCCATTCCCAAACATCTTCTAGGGATTTAAAAATAACAATCTGTGTTTCTTCCTCCCCACCTAATTTGATTACTGTACACAGCTCTGTTTAATTTGGTATGTGTGGAAAACGAAAATCTGAAAGAAGAGCATTGTGTTTGCTGTTTGGTTTGTCAGTGACCTCCCAGAGGAGTGAACAACACTCCCTGGGTATGTGTTGGGTGATTCAGATATGAATTACTGTCCTTGGAGCTGCTGCTTTGTTGGTCTGAGGAAGAAGGTGCTAAGGGAAAGGGAGACATTCCAGATGGAGGAGAGAGCAGAGAGAGCAGCAAACCATAATCACTTGCTTTGTACATGAATTAATGGCTGTACTTTATTCCAGGTACAGCTTTTTCTGGCTCTGCCTTCTCTTGCTGTGTGCACAGCCCAATGTCTTCACATAATGGGTCAGTTTGGAAGGGATCACAGTGGAGCCATCTCTCCCAACCTCCCTGCTCCAAGCATCCTAGAGGTCTTCTCAGACCTTGTTTAATTGTTGCCTCTCACGCTGTGAAGTGGCATTTACTTCTTCATGCTGATCTTCTGACAGCAACAGGAAAAAATCTTAAGCTCCTCAGAGAGGAGGAATTCCACAACGCTGCCACTTCAGACTGAATTATCTCTTTAAGGCACCAGAGAGTTTCTTTAGACACTGAATTACATAAGGGAGAAGGGTGTGCCTGCGGGAAGCTGTCAGGTGCAGGCATGGAAGGAAGGGCTGTGCAGGATGTCTGGTAGGATTTGGAAGGACAATTTAGAATTACATTGTTCAGTCTTTGCTAGAGATGGGATATTATTTAGCAAGAAACAGTACCAAACACAGGGGGAATAGAGTCCAGCAGAATGGATACAGATGCACTTCATTTAATTTAGTGCTTTCCTGCTCCTCACTTTGTGATTGGGGACACAGAGAACAGCAGCCACTTCGTGCTGCAAGCACAGCTTTTTATAAGGACTTTGCAGTACCTTCTGCCCTATTAACGCTTGCTGTATTCTACTCCCAGGCTTAATTATTCATCTTATACCCAAATGTGCAGCAATGATTAAACTGAAGAGCAGTTAGGCATTTTCAAATTGAAGTAATGCTGCAGTGGTGGAGAGATGTGTGTTTCAAGGGTATGGGTTTGTCCCTCTCTCCGTGCCCAGATCTCCTCTCCACTGAGCTCTGCCTCTGTGCTCCTCCTCTGCTCAGGCTTTAAAGCACTTCTCTTTGTTCCCCTTTCTCCCCATATCTCACAATTACGTCTTTTAGCTCTCTCATGCCATTACCTTTCCCCTCTGTTGATTTGCCTCTGCAGCTGAATTTCCTCTATTGCTCTCTCTGCAGGCTTGGATCAAAGCCCATTGAAAACAAGTGAAATTTTCTTACCGACTGTTGGAAGATATTGTTGAAAGGAAACATTAAGAATAACAAAACTGAACTGCAGTTTTCTGCCTGTGGATTGGGGATGGGTCAAGTGACTTTCTGTTTCCAACAGCCTTTAATTCCTCTGACTCCATGAAACTCGAGCAAACCATTTCAGCACCATTTCAGCACCATTTCTGAAGGACAAAGATGGGCAGATTCCAGGAGAAAGCACAAAACGGTCCTTTGAAGTGCCATCAACTGAGAAGGAAGCCTTCTCATCTTGCTCTAAATTGTGAAAATAACTTGAGACAAATGCTGGTGACACTGAAGATGGTTAACTTCTGCCACCGTGAAGTCAGGTTTTCAGTTGTAACTAGTCATTTAAGCCAGAAAGAGACTGTTACCTTTGGAGAATGACTCATCCCACCCACTTCAGACATTAGAAGAGGTGACTCATGCTCTGGAGATTCCTCCCTTTCTCCTCACAGCCTGTACAAAAGGGCTAGATCACTTGCTTAGACATTTAAACTTTTACAGGACTAAAAGTAGGCAAAATTAATCCTCCCTTAGCTGAAGAAGACCCAGATATTTCTGTGCTTCACAATAAGCACTGTGATGGACACCAGAGCACTGCTGGTCTGTGGCCCTGCATGGGGAGCTGCAGGATGGACCTCCTGTCTTGTCGTAACCACGTCTGAGGTAATTGATGCCCAACAGGCAGTCAGCTCAGGTTCAAGCCGAATCCTCCTGGGAGACAGCAGGAATTCCTTCTCTGCTTCCTCCTACAAAGCAGTAGATGGGCCCTGAGTGTCCAGCTTGATTTCAAAAACCTCTTCCCTCTTTTTTGCTGCCCCACTTGGACATTGCACTCCGTGGTGCCTTCATTCCATTGAGCTTCTCATCCTTTGTCCCTCATTCTATGTTGATGGTTCTCACAGGTTTGGTTTGATGTCCCTGACTTAACTAGGACATCCCAAGGTCCTGGGGCAGGTGGGAACAGGGTGCAAGACCTAGTTTTGTTTTCCAAATGTCCCTCCAGCTGGGCTGTGGTTACACTCTCTGTCTCTGAGTGGAGTGATCCAGTCCAGTACTTCACACAAATACTGGAGCACAGCCAGTCCTCTGATGAGAGAGCATGAGAGCAGTGTCATGATTTTTCATTTCCAGAAAATCCCATGATGGGAACAAAGTTAGGACTTGCTCCTGCTCTCTCTTGCTCGTAGTTTCTCCCATGCATTTTTGTTGAGGCCTGCATTAGTACATTCATTTGTAAAACTGACCTGAAGACAAATGCACACAAGCTTTTCTTGCCTTCCCACTGATATCTTGGAGGCAAGGCTCCAGTTTTTAACCATATGACACAGCAAGATAAGCCTTATAATAAAAAACAAACAATGCAAGGCCAGCCCCAGGCGTCTGAGCCTCGATCTCTGTTTGTTCAGCATTTTCCCAGGAGGTCGTGGAAGATACCTGTGAGTGAGGCTGAATGCAGAGAGTCAACTTTGCTGAAGCAAAGAGCACAGCATTCTGGATTATTAAACCATTTGTCTTCCAGCCTTGGGAAAAAGGATTTTGCCACAGAAAGTCACAAATGGGCTGAGTTTGTGTGTCCTGTTCCTCCCCATTCCACTGCGTCTGCCAGCGTGGTGCCGTCGTAGCACAAGCACCAACTTCTGGTGAGGACGTAGCAGGGACTGAGAAAGGCAAAAGAATGATGTGCCTGACAGTTTT
Source organism: Vireo altiloquus (assembly GCA_013396875.1). Lineage (NCBI taxonomy): Eukaryota > Metazoa > Chordata > Aves > Passeriformes > Vireonidae > Vireo > Vireo altiloquus. Next base: position 223,012 of record VZRF01006272.1, read on the forward strand.
TGAAACTGTCTCTGGCTCTTGTCTGCCTTATCTCCAGATCTCTCCTGAACAGTGTTTTTTCATTGTTCATGATAGGTTGAGGGTTTTTTTTTTTCAACACATACTTATAAGAAGAGTTAACACTGTCAAAAAATTCAGTCTTGGAGTAAACTATATTCTCCATGGCATAATAATACAATATGCTGTTAAATTCTTTCACTCAGGAGGGAATAAAGGATATTTGAGTATAAATGCATTATCCACAATCGACAATAGCACAGCCTATACCCCTGTGGATAATGCTATTAGTGCTACATTTCAAATTAAAAAGCATATGCTCTTCTTCTTTCAAAAACAAGGGACTGCTGCCCACTGCCTTCACTTGACTAAGAACAAAAGCTTTTAAAGTGATAAAACAGCATTCGTTTGATAAAAACAACCATCTGTATCTGATTTAGAAAAGTATTCATATTTAAAGACTAATTGCTGTTTTGGGAAAATTAAATACAAGTGGGAAGGTTGACTTGATCTGACCACAAATTGGTGTCTGCTGTCCTTAGCAGCACTAACCCAAATTCTGACACTAAACTCTGACCTTGAAATGCAAGTCTTGTGCAAGGTCTCTTTAAGTCATTTTCTTAAAACCCTCCAAATAAACATGTTCCCGAACTCACCCTCTGCCTTCCCAACTTATTAGTCTGTATTAGTTAAAGTGGGTTGCTCATTAATTTTTTTTATATCTTCAGAATAATTTGGAAAGACACCAAGCTCTTAATGTACCAGATTTTCATAATGCAACTTGATATTAACAAACATCAAACTCCATCAATGATCTGTGCAGCAGGCACCCTTAAAGCATGTAATTAAGATAACAGGAGATAACATCAGCCACAAAAAAAGAGAGTGGAGGAGGGAACACAAATGGAGTTTTTCTGAGGAAGCTGCATTGAGCTCGACCCTTTGAGATCAGGACATAGCAGCAACATGGGAACACTGAAAATGGTGCTGTGATAGTGCACCAAGCTGAGATGGGCACTGTGATCATCCTCAGAACCACAGCAAGAAGCTCAGCCAGGGTAGAAAATGAATATTCACACACACACGTGTCCTCTTGGCATAAATTATGCAGGCTCTTCAGGAAAAGTCCTCAAACGTTATAACCTTTCCTTGAGTTTTAAATCAGTGATGAATGTAACAAAGACAACAGGACCCACCTGTTAGTGCTCTTATCAGTAGACCTTACAGGCTGTGCAGAGAGGGTTAGTAATTTGAATTCCACGCAAGTTATCTCCACTGCTTTATTTCCTCTGCCACTCTGCTGGGCACTCTCAAAGGTGGATGTGCCCATGGAGGGGGTTGAGCTGGAGGGCAGTGCAGTGCTGGCAAAACACAGTGAAACCAAATTCAATGCTATTATTACTTTGTGCTGCCAAGAATCACCCAGAATCCCCCATCTGCCGGGCTATTTCTGCTCTCTTTAGAAGGAGAGAAATGGGAACAGAACTTTCTTTCCAAAATGTTCCCATAGGCTTGGAGAAATGTTTGTGCCTGTGCACACCTCCTAATCTCTTTTCTCTGGTAAATGGCTGGATATTTTTGTGCTGGAAAGTGTGGATGTATGTGCTGTTCCTTTCCCTAACATAACTGAATACATCCGTACGCAACTGAACATTTATATTTAGCTGTTAAATAAAATTTAAAAAAAAAAATCCCAGCATATCATGATAACAAGTATGTTTCCAGCTTCCATCCATTTGGGCAAAAATCACTGCATTTCAAGGCAGTAAGAGACAAGGCCAAATACATATTTCAAATAACATCAGAGAAGAGAGTTTACACAGCCTGTTTCAGATGCACAAGTCTAGGCTAATAAACCCCCTTTCCCTACTCAGAACCCCCAGTGTCAGGAAGAAAAGTAAACCAATTTGTCACTCCTGCTTCCCGGTGCCAGGATAAAAGTGTGTGCTATTCCTATCCCTTTGCCAGAGGTCACTGGATGCAGTGCCTTTAAGCCTGTCTGATGGAAAACAAATGAGTGCAAACGTTATAAATTGAACAGAAGGAGCTCTGTCATAGCTGGGGGAAAGGCAGGGGGATGATATCTTTGTGAGGAGCAGGAGGGAAAGAGCTATGCATGGTTCATGTGGCACAAGAGTGCTGTAATGACTGCACAGGGGGGCGGCTGCTTCCAAGGACAAATGGATAATGCGTGTTTTGCTGGGGCAATGGTGAGACAGTGAGGAGATCTGAACACACTGATACAAGCTCCTGTCCTTGGGCAGCGTCTGAGGTTTCTTAAAAGTGCAGTTTTAGACAGCACTTCAAGTCTTTCCTCAGCAGCAGCAGAACAGGCACAGAAAATGTGCTCCTGTGTTTGCTGGCAGGAGCAGGACATCTGTCCAGGGACACCATTCCCTCCTCCAGGGATATAGTCAGGGACCACAGAGCCCCGACCTGGCACATCCCCTATTCTAACCTTCCCCTTCAGAGGATTAGATTGAATATTAGGAAGAAATTCTCCCCTGTGAGAGTGGTAAGGCCCTGGGACAGAGTGTTCAGAGAAGCTATGGCTGCCCCTGGACCCCTGGAAGTGTCCAAGGCCAGGCTGGACAGGGCTTGGAGCAGCTTGGGATAGTGGAAGGTGTCCCTGCCTATGGTAGGGGTTGGGAATGAGATGTTTCTTCCAACCCAAAATATTGTGTGATTCTGGGATTCACAGGGGAAGATGAGGGACACCTCAATTCTGATCCCATGTCAAATACAGAGGTGCTGTTCAGTGTTACATGCTAGCAAGAAAAACCATGACGGTTTGTACCGTTGAGCTGCTTCCTGTAGGATAAATCCACAAAAATGTGCAGCTAGGCTTGTTTTCCTGTGCAGCTTGGACAAATTTGTTTTATGTTCTTATTGAACTAGATTCTTCTTTTTATAGCCCAAAATCCACAGGTATGATTCCAGCACTGCCTGTTTCAAACAGCAGTGCGTGCACAGCAGATCTCTTACAGTCTTCAGAGAACCAACAGCACAACAGATGCAATTTTGGCTGACCACAGAAACTGTGAAAAGAGCCCTGCAAAGCTTAACAGAGTGTTCTACAAAGCCAGTGTCATTCTCCTACCAGAAATGGATGGGTACACATGGAGACAGCTGTGGTCTGGTGAGCAGTGGGCTGGAAGAGTTTTTTTGTTCAGACTGATGCATCCCCACTGAGTCATTGTCCATGCTCAGCATCACCCTGAGGGAAGTGACACTGAAACTGAGCACTGCACTGATTAACTTTCAGCCACAGGTTTATCAGGCTAATTTTGCTTTAAAAAGTTTCTAATTTACTCGATTCATTTTGCCTTTCTGTGAGTTATCCTCCTACAAGGGATTAATTCTTTGTATTTATTTGCCAAACATTTTTTCACTGAATTATTTTTTCTGTGTCATAACTTGGCTGAATTGTAAGATTCTGCAGGTTGCCTTTTTTGTTCTGTTTGTAATCCATCCAGCACTTTGACTGGGGGCACATTGTCCCTCTGTGAGATATATATATATATATATATATAAAATAGCCATTACATTGTTAGTACTCTGCATTCCATGTTCGTGTTGTGCCCATTGGTTCTGACACAACCCAGAGTTCCCATGCTGAGTATCAGCCACCTGGTTTCATACAAGTTTCTGCATCAAAGCAGGTTGTTAGGGCTAAACCTTAGAAACAAAGTCAAGTTCATTCTAATTCCCCAGCAGTCATTTCCAAGCACAGGAAAGGAGGTTCAGCCACTGAGCAAACAATGGCTGTATTAATTAGGCTGCTATATCTGGCAAGTGTTTTGAGGTATTTTCTCATTGTTATTTTGTTCCCTTTTGTGGAATGCCTGTGCCTTGTGACCCCACCTGACACTCTCACCATCATCCTTGCTCTTTCAAGGTATCTTTTATTGGCAGACAAAGGGAGAAATATCTATTTGAATGTGGCAACAGATAGGCCATTGCTAACATCTCTACAATAGAAAAAAGGCCCTGCAGAATAAAGCCACCCTTGATATTATCAGGAAGCCAGGGCAGGGCTGAGAGGACTGAGGTGTTGTCACACATGGCAAGGATTAAAGGTTGCCAGCCTTGGCTTTGGCCACACTAGGGCTATTCTCAGCTGGTGTAAACAAAAAAAACATTGAACTATGTCTGTCATACTCCATGATTTTATTGGAATTTCAGGGAACATGTGATGGAAAGAGCCCTCAAAGGTCATTGCCCCCAGTCCCTGCTATCTTGGGCAACTGCTCCATGCAAACCCACTCAAAAGCTGATCCAGCTTCATCATAAAACCCATCAGGCTGCTCCCTGACACCCACTCCTCCTGCTGAAGGTTGTCCTACAGCTTTCCCTCTTTTGCTGGCTGCAAACCTTCCAGCTTTCAAACAGAATTTATTATATGAAATTCATCCCGTCTCACTTTCTAAATGCACAATTTTAATCCAGCTGGGGGAGGAAGCAGAGGATGGTGGGGCTTCTTTGCATTCCTTTGTTGCACAAATCTGGGAGAACATTCCCCTGGAGTGAAAAGCCCACTGCATGGATGAAAGGTAGGGCTCAGCTTTCAGCTCCTACATTTCCTCCTCTATTTGCACTATTGAGCTCTCTGCTATTCCATTGCAGCCTTCCCTTCACAAATTCTTTCTCAGGAAAAGGTTCACACCTTTCTCCTCACCTTGAAGCTCACAGCATTTAGCCCTGTTCAAGTTGGGGCTGGTGATCCTGTGCCCCCCTGGTGAGTGAACTGCCTGTGGTGAATCTGGGATTTGGGGAAAATTGGCACAGATATTGTCTCCTTGCTACTAATTGTCCTGAGATAAATCTTGCTATGAGGAAAGAGCTCTGCCTACAAAAAAAAGACAGCCTGGGCTCACCTCTTCCTGAGAACACTGTGGTTGTGTTTAGTGAAGAAGGCTTCAAAGCTTGGACATACATTGCTTCTCTCTCTGGACAGAAATGAACCATTTTTGACCAGCATTTTCACCTTGCTGAATGCAGAAAACACCAAAGGAAATGTGCTTTGTACATGTAAAAAAATCAGCTCAACAAGAAAGATTTCTCCAGAGAGATATGATCAGAGGGGAAGTTCACTGCTGGACTTCCATTTGTCTGCAGAAGTTATACCTTTGTTTTTGCTATTTTTTTTTAGGACTAAAATGACAGTGATTAGGAGATTCATTTAGTAAGCTTATGCTTCTTCCTTTTAGGCACACTCTCCTTGGAGGAGTTAAATTGGAAATCCAAGGAGGCTTCTGAGAGTGGGGAACTCAGAGGAGGTGTGGAGAACATATTTCAGCAGTTCCTGAGGTGGCAGGTAGTGATTTCAAGTGAGGAAGCAGGAGAAGGTTGGAGTCTCTGATCAACCCTGGCTAGCTTCCAGCTCTCAGGACCCAGGGATGGGTGTAACCATGGACCCAATTCTGCTGAAAGAAGAAATTTCTCCCTGTGAGGATGGAGAGACCCCAGCACAGATTGCCCAGAGAAGCTGTGGCTGCCCCATCCCTGGAACTGTCCAAGGCCAGGTTGGACAGAGCTTGTAGCAACCTGGTATAGTGGAGCATGAAAAAGAAAAGCCTCTAAACCACAGCCCCAAAATGTTACGTCACAAACTGGACCCAACAGCTGCAGGAGGAAGAAGTATAAACTCTTTTTGCTACACTTTTTCTCATTTCTTTGTCTTCTTCAGACTAATTCTTCATTTATTTTCATCTTTTTGCCTTCTCTCTTTTCTCCTTCCAACCCTATCTCCCACAGCACACTTTTATGTTAACACCATCTTATCCTCCTATTCTTCTGTCTCACCTTTTTCTGTCCTGGCAAATCCCATTCTCCTTTATTATTAAGCCAGTTCCAGTCCTTACCCTTCCTGCTTGCCTCTCACAGCTTTTCTCTGCCTGGCTCCAAGGCTGTCCTACTCCTGGGCTCCAGGGACAAGGGATGCAGCAGCTGTCACCAGGAGCCTAGATTCAGGTGATGCTGCCTGGTTGTGCTCTTTGGGAGCTGTGTAAAGTGAGGTGATTTAACCAGAACAGAAGAACACACCTGCCCCTAATAGGCTTTGAAAATTGACTTCAGATGTGTGAAATGGGGTCAATAAAAACAAGAAATGAAACCGATGTCAGAGGTTGTCTTTATTTGACAATAAATTGCTTCCTATGCTTGAATTTCCCTCTCAGTTGGGAGGCTCATGGCTCTTGGCCAAGGAAATGGGCTCTGCAGCAGAGAGAAATGAGGAGAGAGACTCCGAGCAGGGGAAAAGAGCCAACAGGACCACCAGCTGCCTTTATCTTGCAGGTGACCCTGTCCAAGGTGTCCATCATTAAGCCAGGCAAAGATGTAATAATGTATTTCTATTGAATTATTTTATTACTGAATAGCAGTATTTTAGATTATAAAATAATATCAGAGGAGGGGGTGTACATAATAACTCGCAACAAAAAGCAAAACTGCTGGAAGATTTCCTCTTATAGGTTTATTTTGTCAATTATTGTTCCACATTTACATTTTTCCCTCTTAAACTAAGAAATAGATCCTCCCTCTGCATTGTGAGCAGCACCTTTTGAAGACAAGAAAGAAAGAGTGGGAATAAAATAGCAAAACGTAAAATAAACCCTGGAGCCCATGCCTCTACTGCTGAGAGGGGGTTTCAAAGGGAAGCATTTATCATTTAGATTTCTGAGCAGCAATGCAGAGCAGCCCCACCACTGACTCCTTCCTGCTGGAGATGCTGAGGCTGTGTTCCTGATGCTGGTGGTAACAGAAGATTCAGGAATAAGCCTGAGAACAACAACCCAAACCCCTTCAGCTACCGAGTCAAAGGAATTCTTCAAGTCACTCCATGACTCAGATCAGAGCTGTCTCAGCCTGGCTCCCCTCCACATCCCTCCAGATTCCCCCTGGAGATGCCAAATCCTGTTCCAGTGAGGAAACTGCCTCAAGCTGCCACTGCCACCTGCCAAAAGGGACCTGTTGCTGTGGCAGACAGCTGGATGTTGTTCATGCTTTTCCCACAGAACACTTCAGAGGGGCACAGCAGAGCCTGGGGGGACATGTGGAGCAGACCCAGGTCCCCCAGGATGGGCTTTGCTGGGAGAAAAGTGGTTTGACCAACATCTCTGGGGCCAGCCTGGCTGCAGCACCTGGACAGCTGTACCCATGGCATGGCACCAGGATTCTGTTCTGTTGCAGCCTTCTCCAGCTGCAGATGGCACTTGCTGTGTCACTTCCTCTCTAGCTGTGGTCTGAAGGTGCTTCCAAGCTTGATTGTGGACTTCAGTGGGGGAATTAGGGCAAGCTTTAATTTTGCCATATCTCAGTGATTATCCTCTCAGTGAGTTTCCATCTCCCAGCTTTGTCACTACCAAGGACCACTGGCCTTACTTTGCTCCATGAAAAGCACTCAGTCAGCACAGTAAGGTGAGCCCAAAGCTCTGGTTTTAGTTTGGATGAGAAATTAATTGTAATAAGATCCCCATCACCACCAGCAACCCCCTACGGCTCTGAGATATTTGAGTGAGAGAGGTACTGAACAAGGGGAAAACATAATAACAGGGGCCTGGCTGGATGCTCTCCACCCCGTCGCCCCACCAGTGTTTATTAAAGGTGAATTCCTGAGGGTGTTTGGAATCTGCCTCTTGCAGAGAAAATAACATTGAAAGCTTTGATGAAACCAGCCCGAGCTTCCAAATTTCTGAATCTATATGAGTTTTTGAACTCCTGAGGGGTTAATAGATCCAGGTGAGAGATTAGACAACTTATGTACATCAGCCACCCATCCCACCACAGCTGGAGCTGCAGAAGATGATGTGGATCACAGGACACCCCTTTCACAGCCTTTGGGCTCCTTCAAGCCCTTCTGCAGCCCCACTTGCACGGTGGAAATAGCAGGAGCAAAGGTGAGTGTGCTCTGGGATGGGTGTGCCCTCTAACATCTTTTCCTGCCTCTGGGGGAGCAGGGCTGCTGCCTCTCACCCTGTTCTTGTGCAGCACAGTGCCCAGCACCCAGTATTGTGGAAAACAGATGATTTCTGCAATACCAGGGCAGAGGTTTGGCCCACACCATCAGTACCAACTTTAAAGACACATAATTTGAAATTGGGGACCACTGAAAGTGGCTTTGTCTCAATCCTGTGGCTGCTTCCTTCTCAATCAGTGAATCACCCTAATCCAAGTCTCTTGTTAATGCAGAATATCACCATACCCATTTTTCCTGAATTTTCGCAGTCCTATTTCTGCTCCCTTTGCTTGAACTCCTGGTTGGCAGGACCTCTCCTAACTTACGAAGGTGATGCTATCACAAGATTTGTCATTTTCCCTTGTGCACCTTTACTCTTATACAATAAGATCCAGGCTATATATGAAGTCTTCACCAAACTTTATACAAATAAAAAAAAACCCAGGGCATTATATCTGAAATAATCTGTGTAAACATTTTCTGAAAGTGAGCTCTCCAGTCACAAATATAGCACAGCCTAACAAATATGATCTCCCTTGGATTTGAGGAAGTGATAAAAATTCTGTATCTTAAACTTCAGAAGCTTTTTCCATTCTGACTCAAGTAATTCTAAAAATGTAAAGGGTAAAAATCTTCACCTATGGATGATATGGAGGATGAAGTTTTGGAGCAGAGGGATCAGAAATTAACTGAATTGGCTGAAAAACACGAGGGTCCTGAAAACATCCAAGCTGAAGAGATCCCTTCTTTTGTCATCCTTTATGGTCTGAGATGAAAAATTGCAAAATTGTTTCACAGTTTAATTTAAAATTGGGAAGTTACATAGCTAGAGCCATAACAAGAATGGTGCCTGGAGACACAAGGACAAGAACCTCCTGGGTCTGACATGCTGAGAACATAACTAGGCCAACTCAAGCAGAAGCAGGACAGAGGGAGGGACCTCACCAGCTGTTTCCCACACAAACCTTGTGTAATTAACAGGTGCTGTAAATAAAGCAAAGCCAACATGACAGTCACAGCTGCATTGGCTTCCTTGCTGTCTCCTCCTGACCAAGTGCAGCTATCAGCATCCCTCCCCTTTCTGGGGCACCTCTGAAAGCCCGTGGGCAGCCTAGCTCAGGCCTGGCATCTTTTTGCTTTCCAGCCTCTTGCAAAACTGACAGCTCTGCCCATTAGGGGTGACCTTTGCTGAGCCACCCTGGCAGCAGCAGTCAACAGTTTCTGCTGACCCTGGGAGAAGGATTCTCCTTTCCAATCCCGTTTTTGTTCTCTGCTGCTGCACAGATCCTTTAATGTCAAGCAGAAAAAAGGGGATCATGTGGAAACGTAGGGAAATGAACTCACAGGTTACTATGATGGCAATAGTTTCTTTTCAGTCAACTTTATCATTAAGCCCCTTTGAGAATCTGTGGTGTCTGGGGCTCCTCCTCACAGAGAGCAGGTAACTCTCTGTTCCAAGGGACAACTCCAAGTTCACCCAGTGAAAAGCAGGGGAGTGGGAAAGCCAAGCTTTGCCTGCTGAGTTCTCCTCCCTGGATGTACACAGAGTGTTAACAACTCTTCCAGCAGCAAGAAGTATCTCCCCTTTTTTCCTACCCCTTCTCCAAACTCCTTGCTTTGTCTCCTCCACAGAGCTTTCTGTTCCCTGCCAATATCCTTCTTGTACAGGAGCTTCAAACCATTTTCCATAGGAAATTACTCCATTGAGGGGGACTCCTTGCTGATGTGCTGCTCCCAGGATATCAGTGGCCTATTTAAATAAATTTATTCCTCCATCCTCCCCTGCTGCAGTGGGGAAATTCTCTGTAGTCCTGTGGCTGTCCTTCCCTTTGCTGGAGTTGGTAGAGGCTGACTTGGTCTCTGGGCAGTGAAGGGATGATCCATGTCCCTGGATATGACCCATAGTGAGACTGAAGCTCCACAGGGACACAACCCTGGAGAGGGAAACATAAAACCAAAGTGACAAACTGTATTTGGGACAAACACATGAACGGCTCAAAGGTGGATAGTGAAGGCAATAGCTGACGCTTGGGTTCTTCAGTACAGCCCTCATCTATGCTGAGTATATTTCCATGCTTTCCTGCTTCCCCCTGATCTATGCCACAAAGCCTGCATGTGTCCCCTGAGTTGCCAGCCTGGCAGACCCTGCTGAGGGGCTGCTGATCCCATGAATTGCAGAGCTCCTGAGCCCTTTCTCCTCCCTTCCCAACACATCCCTTTGTCTTGGATGATGCAGGGAGCTTCTCACACATCTCAGTTGCCTGGTTACCAGGTTAATGCTGGTGACAACTGCTGGGTGACAGTTTGCTTAACACTGCTTCCTCCATGACCTGGGATCCAGCCCTCTCTGTTCCCAACCTCCTCTGGTGTCAACTCTTTAGATGCTCTTGTTCACAGTCTCTTTTTGGTAACTTAACTCCTGCATCCTCTCTTCAGTCTGGCCTAGGCTGTAATCTCCAATGTCCTGCAATTGAATCATCTCCTCCCAGACCAGCTCCCCCAGGATCCCTCAAAAAAATTCTTATTTAATGCCTCCATTCTCAAGTCGGCTGTTGCAGGAAAGATCAATATTTTTTCTCTCCTCCTGCACTAGAAAGACGATAAATCCGTATATCATTGATCCCATACCATATAAACCATCAGCCTTGAGATGTCTATCTTGACACGCTCACATGTGACCTCATACAACACGATACAGTCTCACTGTTTCAACTGTGTGATAAAGGAATAACATTAATAATAATGCACAGAACTACCAACATCTCCTTCCATTACTGGTACGCAGATGACGCCCTTTAAAACAAGGCCACTTCTCCTTCTTTTATCTATAGAGTTGAGTAAAATGTGGATGCTACATGTTCCCGTAATGCAAATAGGACATGGAGGAGTGAGAGGACAAGCAGGGATGGTGTTAAACTGACAGAGAGGAGGTTTAGATTCAATATTAGGAAGATATTTTTCCCTGTGAGGGTGGTGAGGCCCTGGCACAGGGTGCCCAGAGCAGCTGTGGCTGCCCCATCCCTGGAAGTGTCCAAGGCCAGGCTGGACAGGGCTTGTAGCAACCTAGGATAGTGGAAGATGTTCCTGCACATAGGACTTTAAGACCCCTTTCAACCAAATTTTTGCCATGATTCTATGAAATAAAAAATGTCTTGAAACTCAGATTTCCTTTTACCTATAGAATTTGGAAAAGTTTTCATATTCCTTAATTTCTTTCTGTGTTTTTTTCTTCTGTAACACCATTGAAGATGCTGAGTGAATGCATCTGCTTTTCCAGCTCCAGAATTCCTTCTCAGAGAAGACAACTCCAACCATTAAATTCTCCCCTCTCCTCGCCCAGTGAGATCCTGCTGTGCCTCCAACACTTCAGAGCATCTTCTTCCTCTAAAATGGGACATCCATCACCTCAGAGCCAAAATCACTCTACAACTAAGTGAGCTGTTGCAGAGAGGTGTCTCAGGCACTGCGAAAGAGGCATTTGTCCAGCTGCAACCAGTGTGACCAAAACACATTCTATTCTTCCCCTGCTGAAGCCCAGAGCTTTTGGATGAATCTGAGCTTAACTATTTATAATTGACCTTTGCACAAAAGAACATGAAATTTTTATAGCCTAAATCCTCATTTATTAACTTTACTGGAGTGTAAAATATTGCTGTTTGCTATAAATTTGTACCAGGACAAACAATATATATGCTAATTAGTGGTTGTGCAGCCTTTCGGGGGTGTCAGTGCTCACAAGTCCTTTCCACCAGGCAACAGTGAAGGATGTGGCAGACAAATGACAATTGAGAGGTGTGACATTCTCTCTTCAAACAGTGGAGTCTGGAGAGGTGAATTAATGGTGTTCATTATAATGAGTCCATTTCCTTTTCATTTCCTTTATAAATTAGCCCAGGTGCCACGCTGTGTCCCCGAGAGAGCCCATCAGAGGCAACCTGCTGAGATGCACCCACAAACCCATCACTCTCGAGTTCTTTTATCGCTCCTTACTCAGCTCTCCCCTTCCCTTGCCTTCCTTCAGCCCACCTATTCATCTCCTCCATTCTGTCTCCTCCATCTTCACTTTGTCCTCTTAGCCTTTTCCCTATTTTCATTTTTGCATTACTTAATTTTTTTCCTGTCCCTCTTTTCCTCATTCCTTTTTTTTTTTCCCCACTTTCCTTTATATTGTCTCCTACTTGGTTTTCCTCACCAAACATTATCCTACTACTACTTTGATGATCTCATTTTTATTTCATAAACTTTGGATCATCCAAAGGCACATATCCCTAAGGCTCATCAAAACTCAACATGAAACAGAACCATGGAGGGAGGGAAATAGGGTGTGAGATATATTCGGTTTCCTGTGGCTGAAGTAGCTATTTCATGGTTAGTTGGCTCTTGGTGCCAAAAATAAGGTGGTGGGGATAATAAAAGGAGCCTGTTGGAAACAGCTCAGATTTTCCAGGATCTGCAGCTGCATCTGATTTCCTTTTTCCATGTTTGCCACAGGAACAGCAAATACTGGCTGGCAAAAGGAGTGGCAACCTGCTAGGAATTAACATGGATGCTCACAACAGTGGCCCAGGGATGGGGAAATGGGTGACAAAAGCCTTTTTAGGGCTGAGTGATCACAGGATTCTGATATAGACCTGAAATTATGCTCCTCAAAATACATCCTTCCTCTTCTCCTGTTTCCCTGCACCTCTCCAGTTCCCTCTCTGCAGGATGCAACAGGACACCCATAGGAGGAGCACCCAAAACTGTAATAAAGCTCAATCATCTGTGGGAACAGCACAAATCAGAAGGGCCAGGACCAAGGAAGATCCAGATGTAATAAACTCTATAAAAATGTGTGCATATTTCCCCTGGATACAGATTCCAGATGCTGGTTTTCATGGAATTTACACCATTCAAGGAATCTAATTGAGTTAATTGAATTGTGCAAAATTGCTAGAGATTTTCCATCAATATATTTGCAAAGTGGTAGTTGGTTTCTACCAAAATTTAAAAAAAAAAAAAATCAGCTGAAAAATACCAGCGTCTCAGAAATTGCTTCAACATTTCCTTTGAAGTAGGCAGGTACAAGCCCTACTCTGAAGACCATGGGAGAGAATAATGTGCCCCAAAATATCGTTATCATGAGACAAAATTAAATACCTGGAGAATTTTAAAATAATTTTTTTTTTGCATTTTCAAACTATCCTTTAACTATTTTGCAGCAAAATTGCATTCTGTTAAACTTTTTCTGCTATCAGTCTTATTGATACATTGAAATACCTTAGTGGGGAAAATTCTGCATGTGAATCATGTCTGTGGTCTGGTATAAATGTTAAATAAAAATATTTCCCTAGACCCACAAGCTTTCTGCTTTCTAGTGAGTAATATAAACCCTGCTGTGAAGCTGTCCTAGGGTATCTGTAAAGGTAAATAAACAACAAAATACTTCATAAACAGAATGTTTGTGTAGGAAAAAAACCAAAATCAGTTCATCAAACTCAATCTCTTTGAGTTTATACATATTGAAATACAAATATTCCTGTAATGATTTTTGTTTTCTTATTTTTCCCCATTAATTTTAACAAACTTTAAATTAACGCAACAATGTACCAGAAGCTCCATGGTTTTAAATTCTAACAGAAAGGCTGCTGAAACCACATCTTTTGCTTCCTTCTCATTTAAAGACAGGCTACCACCTAAAGCATAAGGTTGAGTTTAAGGAGAAAATTATTTCAATGAGCAGGATATGGGGTTTGGGGTTGAAATCTGTATTGTTTTTATTGATATTTTTATGTGCAGGTGTCCCCTCCATAGCTCAGTTCACCCACAGAAGAGGGAGGACATGACATACTTGAAGCAAAGATATCTTTGGGTGGATTTTCTTCCAGTTTCAGTTGTTTGGGAAGTGTGGTCTGGGTGGTTTGACAAAGAGGAGGGACAATCTATCTCCAGGGGCTCTACTGCCCACAGGGAGGGAGCAGAGGGAACAGTGGTCAAACATCCACTGCCTTCAGAGATGATGTTTTAAATTGCCGGTCATGAGAAAAATTATGGGCCAAATTGTCTGCTGATGCAGCTCTTCTCAACTCCAGCAGAGTTATAGCAGGAGATATGTCAGCTGTAGCCAGAGTGTGGTCAGCTTTCCGTGTTCAAACAGCATGAGAATGGCAAAAAAATGCATTAGATTTTTACAAGTGTGTTTCGAATTCTTGAATTTATGTGTCTTGTCCATTTAAAATCTTTAGGATATGCTGGGATCATGGTGGTGGGGAGCTGTGGGTTTGGTTTTTTTTCCAGCTGCATATACAGAAAAAAAAGGCAGCGCATGCTCAGAAAAAAGAGAAAAAAAAGTATTCCTTAATATACACCACTAAGAACTGGGGATTTATGTGAAAGATCAAAGCAAGCTGGGACCATTGGGCAGTGGCATGGAGGAGGAGATGTCTGGGATTGCTGTGTTCAGGGCAGTGATATGGAAGCACATTCCTATTAATCTCAGTGTGATCGACACTCTCTCCAGTTTCTTCTCTTGGAACTCTGCTTTACATGAAAGCAACCTGGAGATCTCTGTGATCACAGGACAGTTTGGGCTTGAAGGGACCTTAAGGATCATCTAATTCCAACCCCCTTGCCATGGATGACCTTACTGGCACTCCTTTTCACAGCCTCAGCAGAATTTTTAATGACCCAAATTATGACCCTCAAGCATTGGACTGTCCGAAATCACAGATGTGGACCTGGCAACTTTAGTCCCTTCATTGTGTCATCGACCTGGTATTAGCTGCTACATTAAATTCATCAATAAAGAATTTAAAATATCTTCCTTCCATCCTTTTTATTATCATATAGGAACTGCATTATTCACACGTCTGGATGCTTAAGCATAACCTGGGTTTTATGATCACTTCAATTCAATATTTTTAAGGCAAACAATACATCAGCGAAGGCACCATCATAAAAATATTGACCCTGTTCATACCTGGCATAAAATGCCATTGATTTCAGTGGAATTGTGGGATTTGGCTCACCGTTATAAACTTTTCCCATGAAGTCCTATGCAACAAAGTACCTGCAAACCCTCCTTACTTTTGCCTTACATAACCATGGTGGAGCAGCAAAACCATCGGGACAATTTCCTGTGTTGGGGAAGCTGCTGATTCAAACCTCAGCTTTATGCAACTCTCCTGCTTCACTTCTTCCTGGGATGACAGACTGGAGCCTGGGAAGAGTGGGATGCAATAAACATGTGGACATGGGAAGGTTCCTTCAGCCCAACTCCCTTCAGTCCTGCTCCCACACAGCTCTGCCTCACTCACTCCCTACACCTGAGGCAGATGAGTGTCATGGCAAATGCTTTCTCACTTGCTTTCAGTTGCAGAAAGTGGCCTTTAAATGTAGTTTTATCCCTAGTCAAAGTAATAATGGCTAAGATTGGAGCAGCTCAGGCAGCTTCCAAGCTGGACAGGGTTTCTGGATCACATTCAGCACCTGACAGGCCTGGCAACAGCGCCCAGGTCTGAGTGTTGTGACTGAAGGCACTGCTTGCCTTGACTTGTCCCACACAATGGCTTTGCTGCCACTGCTAATATTTGAACAATGTGTTTGCCAGTTACATTAATAGGAACAAGTCCTCTGGAGCCCCAGGAAAAGGCTGAGTGAGCCCAAAGTGAATGAGATGCTGCTGCTTGTCTGCTCTGCTGCAAGGCACGGATAAGGCAGAGTTTTCTGTCAGATACCCATCTCTATGGATAAGACCAGCAGGAATGATGCTCCTCTTTTCAAAGAAGATTGTGTTTCCAGCTCCTTTTCACTTCAGAACTGGAATTTCCTCTCCCTGGGAAAGCAGGGAGAGCTTGAGAGCACTGCAGCCCTCCCAGCTTCAGAGCACACACATCCATGTCCAAATGCACAGCCAGACACTGGAAATTGGCACAGACCCTCACACTGCTTTTCTTGTGAAACACAAAATACTGCACAGCTGGTTTCATGGAATTTAAAACTCCCATTTGGAGCTATCCAGGAGCTCAGCCTCACCATTACATATGTGCTCATAAAGCTGTCATCATTAATTGCCACACACTGTCACCACAGTGCCCAGGTCACATCTCCAGGAGGGGGAAGGCCAGTTTCACTTGGGCTCCATTCCCCCATCTGGGGATGTTGTTAATATCCTTTTTATCCCTGAGACAGCACCGCTGTCTTCTTCAAGGTAGCAGAAAATCCTCCTGCTATACCAAAGTTCATGGTCTCCCTGTTCTTGTTTCAGGTCCAAATGCACATCCATCTCCAGCCATTTCCTAAATTATGCCCGAGCAGCTTCCATTTGTTTCCTTCTGAAGCTGCTCAAAAATTGTGGGTTTAAAAGTTCACCTCCAACCTGGCCATTATTGGCTTTGCTTCCACTTAGGAGAAACTGTGAACAACAGGAGCAGAGGTGCAAGTGTAAGTCCAGAGGAGTAAACAAATTAAATGCCAGCAGAGTTCTGAAAGGTATTTTCAAGCCCACATAGAAAACACATCTTGCCCTTTCAGTTTAGAAAAGAAATAGGTGGTTATTGTTTTTTTTTCTTTTTTTCCATTCCAACACCCCCCCCCCCGCCAAATGAGTCATCCTTAAGGCACTCAGTAAGGTGGTTGTGGAAGGGATAGATGGAAGTGAAATTACAGTAAAGTGACAAACTAAAATAAAGAGAGTACCAAGATCTGGCAGTCTGTCCCTGTCCATGGCATTACTTCTCCCTCAAATGAATTCTTTTTGCCAGTGTTTCCCCTTGGCTGTCGTCTTCTCCCAGCCTCTCCTCTCTCCATAAATCAATCTTGCATCTCTGTGCTTTGGTCCTACATCCTTTATCCTTCTTCTCTGCCTCAGGAAAATGCTTCTGGTTTTCACAACTGTCTCTGTGCAGATTTTCTTCCTTCAAAATCCTCAGTTCCAGTTCTTCTCTCAGTTCCTGAGATGCCCCAATCCTTCCCTGCCCTACTCATGTTTATCAGCAACATCATGGATTTGGCAGTTTTGCCTTTGCATTAAGGCCTTTCAGAGATTCCCTCTGACTGCTCATTTCAACCCACAATTCTATTTTCTGTCATTTTATAGTTTCTTCCCCATCTCACACAGGCTGCCCTTGACCTTCACCCCACGCTCCTCCCTCCGTGAGCTGCCTGTCACAGCTCCTCCCCTTTTAGCCATTTGGACTCAGTCTTTTCTATATTCCAGAGTAACACCAGCTTGAAGACATTTTTCTGCTTCAGGGTCCGCTGGTTTGCTGGTATTACATGCACCATCATGCCATGCTTTTCTCTCTGGAGCTCACTAAAGGCATCTCCTGGGTGACCTCAGGCTCAGCTCTGCTCTTGTATGTGCTTGAAATCCCAGCACATACATCAGGGAATTTCTTCCCTCACATGATCTCTCTCTCAGTGGCCAGCTCCTGAAGAATGAGATTAGGGGAAATGGGAGGTGTAAAACCTCACTCAAAAGGGAAATGTAAACAAACCCCAGCCCCAGTAAGGACATGACTGGAATTCCCTGCTGGGCAAGGAGTGAGCACTTCCACCCTGCCAAAGGGCAGGAGTCAGGCAAGAGTCCAGAGGATTGCAGGGAAACACAGTTAGATATCTGGGCAGGTATATACACATATATAGATGTATTGATAGATACAGTTCTAGAAAAATTATTTATAGGTTCTCTCCCTTTCTCCCACTGAATTGCATCAATATTAGTTTTAGCTGGGATCCAAGAACAGCAGCACATCTGCAGCCATATCTGTAAGCAGATCTCAGCAGCCCAAGTGACAGCAGGCTTGGGGACTTAAAAGTCTACATATGCCTCAGGAGACCTTGTTTCCAGCCTTATTTCCTCTACATCTTTAAACTCCTGAGTGCAAAGGGCTGCTGTACAGAAGGGTGTTTCTGTAGATTCCACTTTAAAAAAGATCCCTATGAAAGCCTGCAGTATGAGCAATTCAGTTCAGTGTCATACTCGGAGCAGCTTGTTTGAGAGCAGGAGAAATGGAAGGATGTTAGGCTTTTCTGAAGGTTTAATTTGGAAATATTCTGAATAAACCATGATTTATGCTTCATCATCAGGGCATTCTATCCAGCGGTAAATAACCTGTCACGACTTCCTTACTTTTAGTTTACCCACAGCCATTTGCAATCCAGGGAAGGATTATTATATCCCCTCTCCCTCCTTATGAAAGAAATTAAATACTGAAATGAGCTGGTTACCACGTCCTGCTTTGCAACCACAAGAAGCTTTGCACTCTCTTGCTGCTGGGAGCAGCTGGTCAGTGCCATGAATGAGTGGGCTCATCACTGCATCCTTCAGAGCCTTGCAAATGTCTGAGAACCTTCTCAAGAGCCCAGTGGAGCATTTAAAAGAGAAGCTGCAGCATTTTCTTTTAGAGCTGCTGTTCTGTCTCCAGTCACTTATGGGAGGGAGAAGCCCTCTCTGGCTGTGCTGCTTCAGGCTGGAGTCCTCAGGGAGCCTCCATAAACATCCCTAACAGGACACAGCCTAATGAGCCAGGCAGCATTTCAGGAATCCTCCTGCTGCGAGGGCAGGAGGGTCCTGCACAGCCAGGACACAGCCAGGACACTGTCCCACTGACAGTGTCCCAAGGGATGGTCACTCCACATCTGCCTCTTTGGGAGCTCTCTGGACTGGACACCAGCAGGGATTTCTCTTCCCACAAAGCATCCTGTTACTGAGCTGAGCAGAGGCAGTTTGGGGATATTTTTCATTCAAGGAGAAGCTGAAGAAGCTTCCCTGCCCTGTGCTGCTGTTCAGATTGGTGCCATCTAAAGAGGTTATCACTGTGGCCCCTCAGCTTTTCATTCATTGCCCACCACAGGCCCCTCTGCCCACCTCCTCCTCAGCAGTGACTCTGCCAGGTCTCAGTGCTAGAGAGGTCTGAAAAACCAGACCAGGCATCTCTCCAGACATTTGAGATGCTTGCTATTAAAAACACCCACTAATTAAATTTCCCTCTGGATTTATCATCTACTACTGCATGACAATCATCTTCAAGAGCCTCCTCCTGACCTCCTCTTAGCACTGCTACAAAACAAATGTCTTTCTTACACAGACTGGAATCTTGGGTTTCCCTCTGCACCAGGGCAAAAGAGGAGGGGGAAGAGGGACGAAAATGTTTAAATTAAAAGAAATATAAATCCTTAAGTCTTGCACACCACTAATAATAGCATCTCAACGCTGCAATCTCCATCCTCCCTGTGCTTCCCCCCAGGGAACAGATCCCTCATTGTGCTGTGTATCATCTCAGAGGCCAAGGATGTGCCCCGTCATTATTGTGGCTGCTTCTAAGTTCGGAGGGACTTCCACGACATTCCTCATTATTCTGAAAAATCCCAGCCCTTGGAGTCATGTTACTTTGTATGAATCAAATCAAGCTTTCCCATTCTGTCTTTTAAATATGTTAATGTTTTATGGCTTTTAGAGATGATTCTTATAGGCCTGCAATTTTCAAAGATAAGTAAGTGAATTTAAACAGAGGCAGAGCAGAAATTTATAGAAACTCTCCTTATTTACTAATCTTTTACATAAAATATCATTATCCTTATAATGAACCCTTAATTTTTTGTGAATTTGCCACTTTTTGGAGCTGGAAGTGCTACTACCAATTGTCACCAGTTCAGCTTGCCACAGTAAATACTAGCTGCAGTAATAAAGATTAATTAGTTAAGATGGGATCATAGCCCATAAAATGGCCTCATTTAGGATACATCCAGAACTCATGGATGTCTGGGAATGTATCTGAGGGGTCAGAGGAGCCTCGAGCAGGGAACCCTCTCAAGAACCTCATCTGCAGACAGGGCAAGTGGGATTGAAGCTGGCAATTTCAGCAGTCCTGGTCAGAGCAGTGGAGATTCCATGACATCCAGCCACCTTTCACTCTCTGGTAATGATTAATTATCCCTTTAAAAGTAGGTTTCATCTCCTGGCTTTGTGTTGCCCGGAAGCTGCTGTGTGAGCCCAGTTCCTGTGTGCATTGTCACGCTCCAATCCTAAACAAACCTTCAGGTCAATGATAACATCCATCAAATGACCACACAATGTGAAAATCCATTGCAGGGTGTATTTTTTTTTTTAGCACTGCTATTGAATAAATTAACCATGTAGCACAGTGGTAACCTTGGGATAAATTATTAGGTGGTTTTCTTTTTTATTTTGGGAAAAAAAAAAAGATGACACAGTTTTATTATATTTATAATAAAAGTCATTGACATAATAAAACACTCCCATCACATCAGTATTCATTTCTGCAAATAGAGCTCTGACGTTTTATAATATTAACATGTACTATAAATGTCACTGATATTTTAAGATTTTTTCAGTCTCTCTAACCAAAAATATAGAGAGATGACTGAGGAAGAGATGACTAATTCTAAAAGATTAAAGAGAACATTTTCCCATGCAATTAAATAATCTGCTGGTGATTGAGCTGAGGGTAACATACAAAAGTTCAATTCTGTGATTGTAATTTTTACCACCAGCACAGAATGGCCTGGAGCCCTGAGCAACTGGGATATTGGGAAAACTGTTAAGGAGGATGTGAGTTGATGAGCTGGGCAGGCTGTGTATGGCATTAGAGGATGGCTACACCTGCTGGGGCAGTTTGGACAACTCGGGATCCTGAGATGGCTCTTTGGGCATCTCCTTGCACTGGGAGACACTAGATGAGGACTGAAGATCTTCCTCCCATTCCCTGGGATGATATCCAGGAAAATATCCCGGGCTTCATACCTCACAGGAGCAGCTTCAGGGAGGTGAGTTCTGAATGGCACATTTGCAGTCCCTTGACACCATGACTGACTTTTCCTAAGAAAATCTTCCTGAAGTTCCTGAGTCCCATCACAGATTCTCCCAGGCCTTGGACTTACAAACAAGCTCTGCGCTAACCAAGTTTGTTTCAAACCCAGCAGACTCTGGGAGAAAATCCAAAATAAATTAACACCTAATAATAATAATTGAATCAATAATGATGAACTCATTTGTTCTTCAAGTTTGAACTTCCTACATAATCCAGACTGAGAATTTCATCTCATGATTTTTTGCATAACATCTGGAATTTTTGTCTTTGTTTTTATCAGAAGGAGCTATTTGTGTTTTGAACAAGGTCAATTTTTGTGCCTAAATTATGGGGACTTTTCCTCCATTAACCAACAGTTAAAGCAGTGCAACACCTGAAATACATTCCCTGGCAGCTGACGAATCAGTATTAATTACCTCTCCTCCTCCATGGAAATTAGATCTATTTATACAATACGTAGTTTCCCTTAAAAAGTTACGGCAAAAGGGTGGGAGAAAAGACGCAAACTATAAGTCATTTTTATACATCTATATCTATGGATATATCTGGATATCCATATCTATCTGCCTATCAATCTTTCTTAACCTCCTCTTTTCCACTGAGTTGCTGACATCTTCAAAATGTTTTTATCAGCTCCCCAAATGGATATCACAGGCAATACCAAATTTCAGTTCACAGGAGAGAAAATGTGTGTGCTTTATTTTATTCATTTATATTCAGGGAAACAGTGCTGGTGTAATTATGCCTGCATAGCTAGAGGGGTAGGGAAAGCCTAAATAAATGTATTCCTATACAGCTGGAGTAACGAGTTTTAATTAGTTTTTTAGCTTCTTCTAGTTCTGTTTTGCCAATGTTGCAGCTCCTGGTCTTTGATTGGGAGCAGGCAGTGGGAACTAAACCAAATAATCAAGTTACACACACACACCTTGTTGACCTTCAGCAGTGACATCCTTAGTTACTGCAGGCTGGAGCATTTGTTTAAGGGTAATTTGATCATGGGAGTCCTCCCGGGGTTCCTGCAGCTACAGGTCTTGAGAGGGGTCTGGCAGGGGTTATTTTGTCACTTGTCAAGGTTTCCTCTCCCGGGAGTCCCAATTACAGCCGTGGCAGGGAGGTATAAATTTAAATCTCCAGGCTCCATTTCTTTGCAGATGAACTCATTGGTACACACGACTGTTCCCATTATAAAAAATCATGTACAACGACAGAGACCTTGGATGGCTGAGAGCACGAAAAACAATAAACATCCCATAGAGAGGAAATGAATTTCTTTTCCCCCTCCTGCCTTTCCTTTTTGCTCCAAAGTATAATCATGGGGAGTGTTTGGATTGCAGGGGCTGCCAGGGCCACGGGTAAGAGGAGGAGGGAAGGAGAAGCAAAGGCAGCAGAAATTGAGAGTTTGTACTTACTAAAGCAAGTTATTTTTCAACCTCCTCGCAGCTTGAAAGTTCACCACTGAATTATTAAGTGTGGCAAGCTTAGAATCTGCTTCAGCAAATAACAGCTATATTTCTTTGAGAAAGCAAGGGAGCCCAAAACTTAGGACTGTGGGAAAGCAGAGCAACTCCAGTGTATGGAGCAGAGCCAGAACCTTAACATCATCCCCAGGAGGAGGTTTGTGGTCCAGAGTACTTCCCTTTGTTGCTGTCCTTCCCCCACTGTGGGTTGCTTGTCTCCTGCCTCAGCCTGTGGGGAAGAAGGGATCATCTTGGAGCTGGCAGCAGGAGAAGCAGACGGAATAGATCAGAGGAACGGGAGTCATGTGAATACTCCTCCTCTAAAGAAAATATCAGGATTAATGGACTGATAGGGATAGAAAAACAAGATGATGTAGCTATTCTTGCACTTATCTAGGTGTTGCCAAAAAAAAATCCCATTTTGCAAACAGAAAACACACAAACATGCACATTCCTGTCCAAATGACATGAGGGGCAGAAATGCCATCTCCTTGCTCTTATCCACACATCTGGTTAAACCAGCCACTGCATAACAACAGACCCTGCTGATCCCTACAAACATCTCTCTGTTTATTCTTTGACTGCAGGCGCAATTCTTCCCATGGCTGACCTGGAAGAAAAGCATCTTGAGGTTTCAGTGTGGTTACACCACTGGAACGAGAAGAAAGCTCTGAGCTGCTCTCGCAGCTGAGCTGCAGGCTCAGGCCAGCATTACGGAGAAGATGGTGTTTGATTCACACTGTGAAGATTCCTCTTGCTTCTGAAGTGCTGAAGACTTAATTACGTTTTTAGATGATAGCTTAGATCCAGGAGCACAAGCTGCATTGTACAAACAAGGGAGCTGACTCAAGCAGACACCCGAGACAGCCCAGCCCAGCCCCCTGGCAGCGATGATTGCTTTCCCTGTGAGATTAAAAAGTGAAGCAACATGAAGAGTTAGTGTGTTTCTCAATGAATTCTGATTTATCAAACATGATTAGTGGATTATGAATATGGATGTGATTTCTAAAACCAAAAGAAAGTTTGTGTGATTCATCCTTCTTTAAAAGATTAATTTAAACTCAAGAAGCTGTAACAACTATACAAGTAGATTGTGTGAAAGTCAGAAAATACAGGAAAGCAGTGAGGGAGAAGATTTGGAAAAATCAGGTGAGCTCTAGCAGATCAACAGTGTCCAAGGATTTACTGGAGTCTTGTAAAATTAAATAGAGTTTTAGAAGAGAACGGGGTTGTCTAAAATCTGTTTTGAAATTTGTTATTAACCCTTGTGCTTTATTTACTCCCAGATATCAGAAGCTCAAATTTGAGGGAGGGAGTTCTATCTCAGCCACACTATTTGTCTTTTCTCCTTTTTCCCCCAGACACAGCCCTCAGGGTGTGGCATCAGCTCCCATCTGAGGAACCATAGTGGAGGTTCTTTATCACAGACTTCCCAGAAGCCAGCAATCTTCCTCCAGCTGCCCAAACTGGCCTTAGAGCCATGTTACAGCAGAAGAGGGGAATAAAAGAGCAATTAGGGGCCAAGAAGAGGCCCAGTGTGGTTCTAGCAGGGCTGCCTGGAGATGGAAAGATGATGTTTTCCAAGTGTGGAGCTGAGTGTAAAGGGTAAAGTTTCTCACAGAAGGCTGATGATAACAACGAAAGCATTTGAGAGCTGGCTGCAAACCCACCGTGTCCTGGATGCTGGAGAGCTCACCATGGCTAAGCCCAAAATTCCAGGTTTTCTGCTGGAAAGGAGAATGAGTCTTGTCCTCAGATCAGCACAAACACAGCCAGTGCCCATGTTTCTGTGCTGTGGGCAGGAATGACGAGCTGCTCCTCTGTGCGATGACCTCATCCCTCCAAGCAATATCCCATTTCCCAGGATTTGCTCTGGCAAAGCAGACAAGGTCTTTGCTCGTCTCCATGGTATCTGAGTGTCTCATTTGTTATAGAAACAAACAACTCATTTCAGAGACAAGTTAAGGTTGCTAAGTGACAACAATGTACTTACTTATCACATCATTTGCAAAGCCCTCACACTTAAAAACAGGGAAATGAATGATTAAGGACTCCTGAAACCCTAGACTGCAACATAATAAATATATGTTTTTAAGCAGGGTACAAAGAAGTGCACTTTTTGTTTTGACAAAACAGCCTCATGCTTAACCTGTGAATTGTTTTATTTTTTTTTTCATTGAATTTGGTGTACAAACATTTTCTTTTAAAGAATATTCTTAGGTGGCAAATACCATTAGTCAGTTGAAGTATTTCTAAGTACCATTATTGTTAAGTGATACTGAATTTGCAATAGGTGAATATGTGCCCATTTTTATACTAAAAAAAGGATTTCCATAATATTGTTTGTCTTCAAATCAACATTCGTTTTGTAGGTGTGTTTCACATTTTTTAGAAGGGGTTTTCTGTGTAAATTCTAGAAGCAATGATAGAAAATTATCTCTCTTGGGTCAGAATTAAGATTGCGGAGGAATCTTATGAAACTTTTCACTCTGTTTGACAAAACAATTTAGGTAAAACCTAAGTTTGTCTAAAGTCAAGAACTATGACATTGCTTTTGGATAGGTCAAGATTTCACCCTTTATATGCTTTATGTAGGGAATAAAAGATGTATGAGGCTGTTAATTATTTATCCCCTGGCTTTTAAGCGTTTGTGTTTTGTGCCTAATGCAATGGGGCTGAGAGAGCAATGCTGGTACTTCACTGTAACTTGTTGGAGGAACAAAACTGCTGTTTGTTTCAGGATTCCCAAGATCACTTAGGTGTTTATTTCTGCCTTTCTTTTTTTTTATTATTTTTGCGTGGATAAATTGAATCCAGGGTCTGCCTTCATTTGTAGCTTAGAAAGGTATGAACCTATACCACTGGAGGAACCTCCCATGTGCTGGGAGCTTGGGCCTGAATGGGTTAAACCCAGGTTTGAGGCCAACCCTTGTTGAGCTGATAATCACAGGAACACAAAATCTTCTCCTTGCACTGCCTTGAAACTGCTGAGGATGAGATTTCCATCAGGGACATGGACAAGTCCAGATTCTTGGGCAGTGACATTTTTCATGCCTCTCTCTGAGCCAAAATATGGTTGAGGTTTCCAAGCAGTCAGGATGTAAAGGAGAGGGCTGATCTTCAAAATCACTTCCCTTCCCTCATTCCTGCCATTACTGCACTGGTATGGAGAGTTGTGAAAGGATTCAGTTCTCACTGAGCTGTGCTCTCTTGAAAAATGTGACCACTTCCTCGGTGGTCTAAATGGGAGCTGGGTAATGTCACTTTGGTTGCTAGAAGAATTAGTCAATGACAAAAGGGCAATCATGACAGCTCTTCTCCATTAGCTTCATCTTTCCTCCAACAATATCAATTATGGAAGCTCTAGCCCAAGGTTTCAAATAACAGCTATTTCTCTACAATGTTATTATTTTTTGCACATAAAAATGCCTTTTGCATGAACCACTGTCAAGGTCTAATCTGATCTATTTATCTGTATTTACAAGGCACTTATCTTCTGTAGCACCTAAGAGCTCCACATGAATTAATAGACAACACTCATCCCAACACCACTGAAAAATCTCCTGGACTAAAATCTTCCCTCTTGGATCCCGGGGAAAATGAAAAGCACTATTAAGAGCACAGCCATGCAGGGATCAAGACAAACACCATGTATCAAAACGTGTTGTCAAAATTCTTGTGGGTACCAGTGGATATGACCCCAGTGTAGGGGTTTGTTCCCAGCTGTTTGCATCACCTGTGTCAAGTTAGGAGCCAGCCTCCCCTTGGTGTCACCTTCTCAACATGGGTGGTGTCCCCCCAGGCCAAGAGTTTCTTGACAGAGATCCAGGGTTCCCTCCAGATGTGGGGTTTCTATAGCAGACAAAGGAATTCTGATTTCAAACCTGCCCTACAGCTCCTTGGTGCTCACAGTACAAACCTGGGATGTGTGTGGGGTAGCCAAGTGATGCCTTCCCCTCTAAGAGAAAACACCTGGAAATTCTCCCCGAGGAAACCACAAACTTTTCACTGCATCTGGGACAGGGAGATAGAAAAGGGAAACCAGGAAAAGCCCTGTCCCTGTGCTTGGGGAGGGCAGACAGCAGTTCTGGAGGAGGCTCTCCTGGACTCTGCACTCTTGAAAGTTTGGTCTGGGTTTGCTCAGTCCTGCTGTGATTCAAGAGGCTCAGTCTCCAAACAAGGATTTAACCGAATCATAACTAAACCCAGCACCCGCATATTCCCCTTCCTCCTTCCAAAGCCTTTGTCTAGTTTGTATTTTTGGGATTAGATTTGCCTCTGATGAGTAGTTATGGCACAGAATGGACAGAGACGTCTTCTTATTCAACAGCTCCTTATCTTTTTCACTCTCTACCACAGGCAGAATTTTCCAGCCAGCAAGGGGCCCAATGCCCATTTCTCCTGAATTCTGCCTCTGAACTGTGTGACATGGTTGACAAGAGTGAAAGAAACGTGGAAAGAAAATATCAGCCTTTAACACAGCAGTAGATAGATTTATTTTTAACCCCAAACCAGGATAAATTACCAGCTCTCCCTTTCCTTCATCCTTAATTTCCCTAAATGAGACATTTTCTGTGATGAATTCTCCCCAGGCAAAATTAAACCAGGTTTTTCTTCTGATTTTGTCTGCCTGGGTCAGGCCAAAACTGCCTGACAGGGCCCATACATCACAGGGCAAGCAGAAGTAACGGGGGAACTGGGAAGAGGGGGAGCTGGACAGCACAACAGGAAAATTAAATTCTGCATATAGAAAGGAAAAAATGGAGGGATTTTGGTGAGGGAGAGATAAGGATGTTTCCACTGCCAAATTCCTCATGAGAAGTGGTATTGTGTGAGAGAGAGGAATGGCTTAACAAGAGGTGGAAGCAAAAGATGTTATAATAAAGCCCAGGCTGAGCTCTCAGTGCTGGAAATGCAGGTATCGAACCCCAACTGAACGTGGAACAGGTTCTCAGCTGCGAGAGAAGGCTCCGTTCAGAGCAGCTGTCACTACAATCTCCTAATTGGAAATAATTGGGATTGTGTCTCAAACCACAAAGCCCTGAACTAGCCAGTGCAACCTCCACCAGGAAGCATCTGCTGCCATCGCCAACAGCAACAGTTCAGCCCTCACTGCTCCCTCCAGCCGCCAACTGGGGAATGTCCTTTCCATCCCCAGCATCCTGGGAGTGCAGAGAGAGCCCAGAGAGAGGCAGGAAGAGGAAACAGCCCTGGGATGCCAGGGAGAGCCATGGTAAGAGGGTGGCCAGGGTTTAGAGGAGGATGGATGGAGGGAGGGAGAGATGGAGAAACAGCCCCATTCTGGAGCATCATTTGACAGTGGCTGTTCCAACATCACATGCCGTGAAGGGCCCTAGGAAAGACTGCTGGAATTAGTGCTTTTTGCTGATTATGTTTATGTCTCCTTTGCATATGTCCGTATAAAATTAAGTTGGGATTCATTTATTTACTTCTGGTTTTGCATGATGAGGAATGGAAAAAGGAGTGACAGTAGTAAAGAAAGATGAAAAGAGCAGTTGAGCCTTTTGGAGTGTATTTTTGATGGTGTGGGGAACTAGGAACAAATGACAATTGAAGATATTTGCAGCAGGAAGAGGTGAGTGCCAACTGAGTCTTGGTGGGTGAGAGGCAGTGAAATGTTTGCTTGTGGAAGGACAGGAGTCCTGAGAGAGCTGGGGGAGCAGATCACCCTGGGATCATGGATTTGCTTCTTCACATTTCCCTGTGGGCTGCATGTGCCACATTCGTCCCTCAAGGAACACAGCTCCATATCACCAGCAACATCCCACTCCCCTCCATGACTCTTTGTGCCACTCAGATGGAAAGTTGCTGGCCAGCTGGGCTCCCCTGCTCCCTGGGAGTCTTCCCACCACGAAACAGGCAAAGCCAGCTGGAAAACTAAAGGTGGGATGGGAGCCCACCAGGCAAATGTGAGTTTGCAAAGCCTTCTGTGGCCAGTGCAGCAGAAGCAAATCCTTCCAGGAGTCCTGCGCTGTGTTTTGAACAAGCAGGGGATGAGTGATGCTTTGGAAACCACAGGCCCAGACTCTTGGACAGACATCACCCTGTAGGGAAGAGGCTGAGAAGAAATCAAGTGATTACTACGAAATGTGCTATGCACAGTGCTCTGCAGTACCTTCCCCTCTGCACACTCCAGGCTTCCTTCCATCCATCCATCCCTCCATCCATCCATCCATCCATCCACCCATCCATCCATCCATCCATCCACCAAAGTACTGAAGTCCTGTAAATGGGGATTGCAGACAGCATATGAAGCGTCATGGGAATGTAGGGTGTAACTATTCTATCACCACCTGTTAAACCCGGGAGGGGACAGTTTCCTTATCTCTTCCACATCCATCTTCACCCAGAGAGATTATCTCAGAGGGTTTTTTGTCCTGGAACTTGGGAGACTAAAGACACCATGGAGAAGTCTGATGTCTCTAGCTAACAAATTGGATCAAATTCCCTGGGTGCTCTGCCTGGGGCAGATGCTGCAATGAAGCTGCAAAACACTTGGGTAAACCTGATTCCCTTCTCTGTGGTATCTGCATGATGCTGGGCTGTGAGAGGGAGGAAAAGAGGACTTTGCTGGCATTTCTTTGGTGTAACAGAGTTTAATAACTAGTTAGTTATTCCAGCCTTCCTGGGAAAGTTTCACCCGTTTTGCTTCCTACTCTGGATCTTAATTAGCTGAGCAGGCTGCCTGCCTGTCTCGTAGTGCGTGAAGTTCAGCACGTAACAAACACAAAAGTGATTTGTTTTCCAAGCCTCTTGAGGACACCAGCTTACTCCTCTCTCAGTTTCAGGCAAGAGGAAGAGGGATAGAAACCCTTTGCATTCCTTACAGGTGTTATCCCAGCACTTTATACTTCTGATGAGATCAAGGCTGCTTTGATCTTAGCACCATGGCCTCATGACCAAATAGATTGTCCCTGTCTTAAAATGGTTACTCAGCATGGAACAGGTGAGATGGGAAAAGGAAAGCCAGGATCAGCAGAGGCTGCCACAAGCAGGGCTGGAAATGTGTCTCCTGAGGCACAGGCTGGTTTTTAAGCCCTCAGTGACCACTGTCTCTTAGGCTGTCAATATCTACTCACAGCAACACTGCAGGTTTCCCCTGCCCAGGAGTGGTGCTGACTGTCAGAGGGTGGGAGAAGGGAAGAGAATCTGGAAATCAATTTACTGTGTCTTGTGGATACTTATCTGCAAAACTCACTTTTTTTTTTTCCACTGAGATGTAGTCATTTAAAAGATGTTCTCATCAGCTCCCCAAGTAAATATCAATTGCTGAATTTGGGCTCACAGGGGAGGGGAGAAAATTAGTGACTACCCCAAGTGCCAAATGGCAACAGTGCACCTTTGGGGAAAAGTTGTTGTAGTTGATGTTCTAAAGGAGGGAAACGGGAACAGTGGGGATATTTGGGGCTAATGTATGGGTGCAGGGGGAAGCAATTTACAGCTCTGTACCTGAACCCTCTCCCAATCTATCCGATCCCAAATGGACAGCTTGAAGTTGTGTATTTATGCTCATGAGAATCCAATGTAAAGCAGCAGAAGTCCAGAAATGACAGAGCTCTTGAATGAAGAACTCTTTTTTTCCTCACTACAGTAGAATTCAGGCCAAGGTACATAGGCTTTCTTTTTCTTTTTCTTTTTCTTTTTCTTTTTCTTTTTCTTTTTCTTTTTCTTTTTCTTTTTCTTTTTCTTTTTCTTTTTTCTTTCTCTGAATCCTAATCCAATCTCCAGTTCATGAAGTTCAGGGTACTGCTTTCCATTCCTGGCCTCTGTTCTATAGATCACATTAATCCTATCCATAAATTAGTTCATTTAATGAACATCAAACGCAAAACAAACAGCATGATGGTGCCTTTACCTGGCCATAATCCTGAATCAATAGCATTTCATTCTTCTGTCTAAATCAGCCCTGATGATCTGCACCACATTTAAAGTGCTAATGGTCCATGGTTAAGTGCTTTAAAGATGGGATCTTGATGGGGGACTGGGGTATTTTCTGGCTGTATAATGTGAGATTATACAGCATTCCAACAGCTCTCCCACACTACACCTGAAAGTCCACATCATTTGGAAACTGAGATTTTCTGTCCTTGCTAATGAAAGATGAAGGGGGAAACATGCTTAAGAAAAGCCTGAATCAAATCTTTGTAACTATAGTTGGGTATAAACATTGGAGGTCAATTTTTGTATACTGTAAAAGTAATTTCAGGGTGCAGGAAGATTTTCACAAATTTGTTTTGACTCCCTCAAATAGCTAATCTGGAAACAAGAGCAAATAAGACAGATAATATCTAATTTTGGCATTTTAGAAATTAAGAACCTCTTCAAAAGAAAACAGGGTTTTTCTGTTATCCAAATTGTATTTGTCTTGAGCTTAAGCATTCCCAAAGATGAAAAAAACTTTATGCTTAATGGAAAACAAAAATTTCAACTGAGCCAAAGAGAAATTTTGCTTCTCTTCTGTTTCCAGAAGGAATGTCTAAGAGGGCAGGGAAATGAATAATCTCTATTGGTTTGGGTGAACACTCGGCACTTGTTTTACCCCCTTGCTTTGCTGAGGAAAGCACAAGAGCAGATTTGCAGAGACACTGCTCCTAAATGATGCCCCACTGCAAGGAATCAAGGAGTTTTAAGGCAGGAGGCCCCATCTTTTCTCCTTTATCCTTTCACAAACACACCGAAAACAAGCTTTATAAATCAATCAGACACCAAGGACAGAATTGTTTGCTGAGAGACACATGCCTCATGCCACAGTGTTTGTGATTCCATCTGGGTGTGACTCGTTCCCAGCAGGGATGTGGCAGGGAAATCACTTTCCGTTTGGGAAGACACTCAGTGAACTGCACTCTACAGGAGTGTGAGGGCAGAGCTAGTGGTCCCGAGCCACTTGTTAATCGAAGAAGATTGCAGAATGTCACAGTTTTGTCATGAGCATCAGCAGAGGCAACAAAGGACCGGCAAGTCCTGGAGGCAGAGCAGAGCCTAGGAAGTCATTCCCAGGATGGCTGCTCCTCAGACACTTTCCGAGGAGGGAAATACAAAGTGGAAAGATATATTTTTGTGCAGGCAAAATATTTCCTTTCTCCCCTGCTGTCTTGTCTTGTTCTCTAGGAAAATTAAATGTAACGTGAGGAATTCAATTTTAACGAGGTCCGGCAAACAGTTATGCAAAATTTTAAGCAAAATTGTAGTCACCTGCATTATCTGTAATTATTTCTCTTCACTACCAATCAAACTGTAAAGACAGCTACTATGCTCCCCCTCATAAAAAAAAAAAACCAAACCCAAAACCACCACCACCACCAGAAAGTAAATAAAGGATATCAGTGCTTTTTAACACAACTTGCTACCAACACTTCCCTGTTAATTTTAAAAAGAGTCAGAGCAGGAAAAAGTGATGTGAGACTGACACATTGGTACATTGTTCTGTGCTCAGGAGATAGGAACAACACCAGATTTTATTATTCTTAGAGAATAATATAATATTGGTCTAAGAGACCAGTGTAGACATCCCAGGATTCCTGCAAAGCATCCAACACCCTCAGCACAACTCGATGCAACATTCCCCACCTGCATGCAGTTATGAATGGGCTCCAGCTGCCAGAAGAAAAGCCCAGGCTACATAGCCAGGGAGTAAGAGGTAAAAAGATCAAAAAAACAAAGAAGAAGCTAACATGCAAATCTATGCTGAACCATTGGTTATTTGGACTTCTTGTGGCTGTCAACCAACTTTGAAAAAGGTGATAGTGCAGGAAATTGCAGTAGAAACCTCAAGCAGTTTTCCTAAGCAAAAATAAATGCACAGTGGAGAAGGAATCCAAGGCTGAGCCATGATGGGTTGTAGCAAACTCTGCTGGCAGCAATCCTGCACAGTGGATGTACAGGGCAATGCATGGGTGCAAAAGCACCTCAGTTTGACGTGTTCCCAGAGGCAGGTGAAAGGAAAACCTCAACCTTCCATCATAATTTCACAGACCTCAGCTGGAGTTCCTCACTGGTCTCAACAAGGTGGATCAAAGATGATTCTAGTTTCCCATCCTTTCCTTTAGGCTCAGGGACACTCTTGACTCCATTGCTCCCTAGAAATGTGTCACTTGGATATTTGGAGGTGGTTTTTGGATACCCCTTTTGAAAAAAGTTCTCAAGTAGGAAGCGGAGATGTGGGAAAGAACATAAAGGGCTCCGACTCTATTCAGCTGTTACCCACCCTGATTAATTTTCCAGCTAATGACTCTCCAGACATGGTGATGTATAGGGCTCTGTCGGTGACAAAAAATGGAACCTTTATTAATTAAGTAGAACATCTTCATAGGGTGAAAGGTTTTGCTAACGAAAGTAACTCACAAAGAATTATGTCGTCTGGAGACTGCAGCTGAGATCCTGCAGGGAAGGGAGGGAGAGCAGTGCATACTATTCACTGCAGCTGCCAGGCCAAGATTCAGTCCCAGGCTGTCTCTGCACAGAGACCATTCAGTGCTACATTTCCTGGGCTCCAGCCCTGCCTCAGAAGCATCAGGCTGGGCTGCATCCCTGACTGAATGATGGATGCTGTTCAGTTGAGCAGCCTGGGCCCAGCACCAGCCATATGTGTTATTTGTGTCAGTCTGTGTATGAGGATACACGGTATGGCACGAGGTCCACAGTGGTTCAAGATGTGATTTTTCTGTGTTCCCTTCTTATGGGTGCCACTGATACCACAGAATGGGTGCAGGGCATTCTATGGGCATTCACCCCTCACTTGGGCAAGAGAACAACCTCAAATGTAGACCAGGATGAGTGAGAACATGGCCTTCATGACAGTGACACATTGAGGACTTCATATCTTAACTTTTGCCTCTGTGCTGGGTGCTGGTGGGGCCACACCTCCAAGTGCTTCGTTCAGTTCTGGGCCCCTCATGACAGGAAGGACTTTGAGGGCCTGGAGTGTGTCCAGAGAAGAGAACAGAGCTGGGGAAGGGACTGGAGAGTGAGACATGTGAGGAGTGGCTGAGGGAGCTGGGAAAGGAGCTCAGGCTGGAGAAAAGGAGGCTCAGGGGGAACCTTGTGGCTCTGCACAACTCCCTGAGAGGAGGGGGCAGCCGGGGGGGGTCAGGCTCTGCTCCCAGGGAACAGGGACAGGAGGAGAGGGAACAGCCTCAGGCTGGGCATGGGGAGGGGCAGGGTGGGCATCAGGAGGAATTTCTTCACAGGAAGGGATCCTGTCAGAGGAACATATCCCAGCCACATCAGGGAGGATGGAACTCTGCTCTGCTCTTACTAAAACGGCTTGGTTTTTCCTCCCTAGCAAGCTCTGGAAAGGGGCTCCTGAAATGAATCAGTGATGATTTCCACCTGAAGATACTCCACGAGTTCTGCAGCTTTGCCTCTTTCCACTTCCCTCCCCTTTCCAACCAACTTCTCAGTTGCTGCAATGTGTTCCTTTGTAATTCTATTGTTGCCCTTTCACAGAGAGATTTGTGGTGTTTTAACCAAAAGCCTACATTAAAATATCAAAACTTGTCATTAAATATTAATTTTCCTCAGCTACTTGTAAAGGCAGGAGCAAATTGGGGAAAAAACTGTCAGAAAGGAGCACAGTATTCACGCTTTTTGAAGAGACTGGTTATGGTTATGTTGCCTGAGGGACCTGCAAAGACAGAATTAGAGAGCCCATGGTGTTAACTTTTCCTCCTTGTGCTCTCTTTCCCTTTCCAGTGGCCCTTTTCTATTCTAGGATTCAGCTTGCTGTGCTCAATTCTACCCTTTCTGTCTCTCGTGTAAATCAAGATTAACTCCGTTCCAGTCAGCGATATAGCCAAAGACACAGATTCTCAGCTGGATGGAAATATGGAATTGACCCTCACCTGTATGCCCCTGGACAGCCCTCCTGTGACTGTCCCTTCTCCTCCTCCCCTGTGATGGAAACCAAGAGCAGCTCTGCTACAGGTACTAAATAAAATTACATAAGTGACATTAATAAAAACAACATAAAAAGTGTGACACCTGTGTCAAGCCCGAGGTCTGCGCTGTCTGCAGTCTGCTGCAGCTGCACATGAAGGAAACATGGAGGTCGGGAAAGACGGCAGGAATTCTCTTCAGAGGTAGCAGGCAGCAAATGATCATTAGACAACACTTCCTAGGAGGACACTACCATGGGATCTCTAACAACACCAAGTGCTGGGATCTCTGATAATACCATGAACCATCCAATAGGCTGCTGGGACTGTAGCTGGGAATATTTTCATAAATTTGCCCTTTACCATGGCTGTAAGGGTCTTTCCTGTAATTCTGATTTCTTCTATCCACAATAACAACTCCTTCTTCCACAGACCTCTTGCACGACCAGGCTGAGAACTGCAGGCAAATTGCTGCTCTTTAGCCCACAGAAGATTTTTACAATGAGGGTGGTGAGGCCCTGGCACAGGGTGCCCAGAGAAACTGTGGCTGCCCCATGCCTGGAAGCATCCAAGGCCAGGCTGGACAGGGCTGGGAGCAACCTGAGATAGTGGAAGGTGTCTGGGACTGGATGACCTTTAAATGTCCCTTCCAACCCAAACATTTCCAGGATTCTGTGGTTCCAAGACCTGTGTGTGATGGCACTGTGCATGTAGCACAGACAGACACAATGTTCCAGGAGCCCTGGCCACTGAACAAGTATATTTCCACTTTCAAGGGGATTTGGTCTCCAGTCACAGAAAATAGAACATTTGGCTGTGTTTCTTCACTTCTCTCCCAGACACACTCTCCAGTGTCAAGCCCTCCATTTCTGGGGTGTGTAACAATTTCCTGATAGCAGCTTGCTCTGCTCTGTACTCACACACATCCCTGGACGTGCTGGATTTGCTGTCACCTGATTTTCAAGGCTTTTCATTCTCATCTGCAGGTGACAGCACTGAGAGAGCCAAGTTATTATGGCCACAAAACTCCAATAACTCAATAGTTTGTGAAACAGCTGCTCAGCACCAGCACCAAGCAAAGATCTGCTGGAGCTTGTTCTGCAGGAATTCAGGGGACAGCCTGGCTGTGGGTTAAAGAGCAAGCCTGGAGTCCCTGCCTGCTTCACCTATCCCAGGGCATCTGTGTGTGAAGGTCAGGGAAATTTTCTGGATGAGGAGCTGGAACAAAATAGCAACACCAATATCAGACACTTTGCATTCAGCATCCCAAAATTCAGGTCTTTGAAATTTGGGATTTGCATTCACAGAGGCCATTCTGAGAAAGGGAAGGCAACTGATGTGGAGACTGTTGAAGATTCCATCCCTAATATTCCATCATTTTTTCTGTGTTACCTGGTTAAAAAACTTCCTCTTATTGAAAAAAAATAGCACATAGTGCTGACATATGTTAAGTGGTGATCAGAGAAGAAATGGAAAGAGAAAGAAAAAAAAAGAGATCCCCAAAATCACCTCAGCTCCAGGAGACACATGAGACAAAAAAATCCATTCACAGGTGTGAAACTTTTTTGCCCAGCTTTAGAAGTTGCAACAGTGCCAGAGCAAGGGCTGTGGCTGCAGTATGGGATTGAGGGAAAGCACTCCAGGAAAGTCTTACAGCAGAGATGGGATTATTTGGATTTTCCACTCCATTACATTAAGTGCCCTTTTCCCTCTCTATCACTCCCTAAAAGGGTTTATAATATGTAATTGGCCTTCAGAAAATTAATCATCGGGTAATTTTTTAAATTGCATTCCCACTCAGATATGACTGTATTTTTGGTGGGCAAAATTTAAATATTTCACCCCCAAGTCCAGAAAAGTCAGTTTCAAAAGATCTTCCTTCCTTCCTTCCTTCCTTCCCTTCCTTTCCTTCCTTCCTTCTTTCCTCAGTTTTGTCACAAAACGAATAAGCATAGAAACTACAATACCAAGCAGACACTCCTAAGGCATTTCATAATAATAATTAAATGAATTGTTTTGAGCTGCTCAGCTCTTTGATGTGTTTCAGGTGTTTTTTTTTCCCTTCTCTCTCTGGGAAATGGGGAAGACTCTGCCAGGTGCTGGCCCAGGCATAGGGGAATGAAAAGCAAGATTTCTTTGAGACACAAATAAGATCCACATTGTGCATGACTCAGCACCTCATGTCAAAGTTTGGCCCATATCAGGAGGAACACAAAAAGCTGATCACAATGAGCAATAATCCAAAAATACTCTGGCAAAAGGTGTGTACTGTGGAT
Source organism: Vireo altiloquus (assembly GCA_013396875.1). Lineage (NCBI taxonomy): Eukaryota > Metazoa > Chordata > Aves > Passeriformes > Vireonidae > Vireo > Vireo altiloquus. The sequence continues at coordinate 259,405 of VZRF01006272.1, forward strand.
TTCAGAGCAGGGCATGACAATTAGAGCTGTGCAAGACAGTCACAGGGACAAAAATAGATCCCATTCCAAGTGGAAGGTGCCTTTGAAATGTGGGATTTGCATTTTTTTTGTGTGCATGCTTTCAACTCAAAAATAGCACCTTGGTTCAGTAGAATGGGCAAAGTGTGATGATAAACCCAAATATTATTTATTTTAACAATAATAAAAACCTTGACGAAACCCAGGAGAATCACTTGTGCAAGATTTAACACAAAGGACTGTGCTTTGTTTTGTTTTCCTTTAACAAATTTGTTTCTAATTCTAATCACTGTAAGAGAAATACTCTCATCCTTTCAGCAGTCAAAGACATCTTAGATGAAGAGGATGCCCCATGATTCAGGAACCCATATGCATGTTCTTGATCTCAACTGACTTCTGAGGGAATTAAATGCTCTCTTTCTGTTAGAGGTAGTTAAGTACCTAGTGGGACTCTCAGATACACTTCAGAGCCTGGCAGCTGTACACATTATTCTTTGCATGTTTCTCTGTCTCTCTGCACCTCAGGTGATGGGAATGGCAGGATTTCCTCAACTGCCATGAAAAAGACAGCAAAATCCTTAGATAGTGCACACAGGATTTAAAGACAGGTGCAACCAGCAGCTTTGAAAGAGCTTAGTTTAAAAAAAACAAATTAAAAAATTTTAAATTCTCTACTCTTCACTCACGACAATCCAATCTTTTGGCTTTGTCCCACTGGCACTTGTGCAGGGAGAGAAAGAGGAACTTCTTGGAAGAGGGTGTCTGTTGCCCTGATTTTTTCAGCTTTCTGAATTGTTTGCATTTTTGCAATGGAGTCTCTCACACATTTAATGTAAGCAAAGCAATGTTTTCCTAACTGTTCCTTTTGTTTTGCATTCCTCTGAGAAGGAGGAGAAAATTGATGGACTGCTAATTTGACCAGTGTGGTTGGAGAGGAGGCAACCTCATTCTCCAATCCATGGGCAAGGTCAGAAATCTATAAATACCGAGGTCAAAAAATAAACTCTCTCTTTTTCCTGCTTGAAATGGGCTGTCTCTGTGTTGTTCATTTCGTGCTCTATAGTGACAGGTGTCCACCCAAAGTAATTCAAAGACTTGATTTGCAATTCTCACTATTAATATTTCAGTCTGGATTATAAATATGCTTCCTGCAGCTCCTATTTTGACTCTTTCAGCCCCATTCCTAGTACTGAACTTTTGAAACCATAAGATTTTTGTCCTGCTGGGACAAGGTTCAGCACATTAATAAGCACCCACTCTTATTTCTCTCACTGGAAGGGCAGGAAATTTCCTTCCCAGTGGTTCTGAGGAATTGCCCTCTTTGCAGGCAAAGTCCCATCCTGGATGCTGAAGTCCTTGCCTAGCTCCCTCCTTCAAACCTCCACCACTTTCCAGGTTCTGCCTGAAATAAAAATGTCTTCATGCTCCAGTGTTTATTCTGTTACCTGCCTCTAATAACATTTTCCAAACTCTCTTAGGTGGCTGAAGCACCATTAGGATACACAGTTGATGCCTGAAAATCTGCCATTTTCCACATTTTGTAAAACAGCTCATTACGAAAGGGTGCTCCTGTGCTGACATTTCTCTTGGGAGTTCTTCTCCCGCTTTCTCTCAGACCTTCAGAAAAACCTTGATTCCTTTTTGATGCTTTAATACCTCTCACTCCTAAGCTCTTTTCTGCACGGAGGGGGTGAAACAGAACTTATAAGTGAAAAAGGAATGTGTTCTCACTGCTCTTGAGATCATTCCACTTACGTTACACCTTTTCACTGGACTCTGTCAGTCCAGTGATCTCTCCAGTCTTGGATACAATTAGGCACAAAAATCCTTTGGAGATATAAATAAATCCCAGGAGAGCAGTGAGGAAGGATTCACAGACAAATCTTAATGCTGACAACATCCATCACTTTTCCAGCTTTCTGGGGCTCACATATTCCCTCAACTTTCATTAAAAAAGAAACCCCTTCCAGAGTTTGGATTTTATTCCACCCATGGGAATGTGTCGGGAGGCAGGGTCTGGCTCTGATCAAGACAAACAGCTCTGCTCTCTCCTCATTCCCCTTTGGTTCTCTCATGTTCTAACATTTGGAGAAATGGGGTCATTCTGGAGTATTTTGGAAAGAAGTAGCTGCCACATTTCACAGCTGAAAGGAAGCTACGGCCAGGGTGATCATCAGTGGTGATAGATTTTTGAAGAGACACGAGGTCGTTACTGAAAATTTGGCCACATGTTCGAAGGTCAGCCCATGAAAGCTCAGCTTGATGAACAAACCTGACCTGGGTGTTAATTGATGAGGCCTGCAAACCCACTCCCTTCTAAAATAACAGTTTTCAGGCCAATCAGAGGACAATGGTGCCAAAGCTTGTCCAGCTTGCTGCAGCCTTGCCTGTCTTGCCAGCTCTAAAATATCCTCAGAGCTCTGGACAGAGATGAGAGAGGAGAGAAAGGGTTGAACAGAGCCCACAGGGCATCACTGCCCAGAGCTGCCTTTTGCCCACATCTCCTTCCCATTTTCTCCTCCCCATGTTCCTGTGGTTAGGGAAAATTTGCAAAAACAATTTGCTGACCACCCTAATGTAGATGAAGGAGAGTATTCCCAAACTTCCACCTTCAAAGATCCTTGCATTTCATTTAATTAAAGATTATATCTCATCCATTGCATCAGAAATGCCGCAGACAAGCTCAATCCCACCCCATCCACAATGAAAAGGCAGCCCAGAGAGCTGCTTTGGGAAGTGTTTGTCCCATGTATGCTCTTTGAGCATCTCCAGTGACAATTTCTATAAGACATCTCTGACCTGAACAGTCCCTGGCCACCACTCCACAGAAACCTTTTCCTCTGTCTCTCCATAGCCCATAAGCAGAAAGACACATATTTTAACACCTTTTTAAAATGTTTTTTGGGTGACAAATTGCATGAGACAAGCAGGGAAAGGGTGTGGTGGTTGGGGATCAAATATGAGCTAAGAGAAATGTCAGTGCCTATTTTTTACCTCCGCTTCAGACAAAACACATGCCTCAGACTGGCCATTTGCACTTGGGATTTTTCCCTTCAGCTGTTTTTGTAGCACTTTGGGAATGCTTAGGTAAAAAGGTGAATTGTCATAACTTTCTACACTTCCACCCTCATCAGCACTTGGACGTCAGGAAGTTCAGCTTTTCAATTTCCATTTCTATGTGACCCTTGAGCAGTTCCGAGCTCAGATGACCCAGCTGATCTCTCTTTGCAACTCCATCTCTGATTTAATTGTCCATTCTGAGAAACTCTGTCCCAAAGTATCTTCAATATTTCCATCACCAGACTCTCCAGGCCAAGGAGCAGTACCTAGATCCTTGTGTATTGTAGAAGTATGATGGAAATTATGGACTATTTTTTGAAATAATGAAGATGTCCATTGATATAGTGAAAGGTAGAACTGGAGTTAATCTGAGTTCACCTCAAATTGAGTTATCCAGAATTAACCCAAAGATAAAGCTACCTTTACCTCTGAGCCGCTACAATTTTTTTCCCTCTTCCCTTCTCTCTTCCAACTTGACAGAACGGCAGAAAACCAAGATCAAGGAGAAACAAGCCACCACTACCAAACCTCACTTCAGCAAAAGCCAGCCCTGGAAGTTTGTTGCGCTGTCAGCAGGAAAAACAATATCAAGCTTTGAAAAATTAATATGATGCTCACTTGCTGTCTAGTTCCTCCTCTGCTTGTCAATAATTCTGTTCATTCCACGAATATTAAACCTGTTTGCCAGAGCCCTTAATGTGACAAGAAGCTGATGCCTGAAAGCACGATTACTTTCAACTACACATCATATTTAATTTATTACATAACCTGGTGTTATTGCTTTTATTGACGAACTGTACAGTGTAAAATGATTATTTGTTAAAGATTTCTCTGTAGTAAAGGAAAAAGGGAAAAATAAAAAAGAAGAAGAAAAATAGAAGAATCTTTACTGCCCCAGAAAGCTGCTTGTAAATGCTTTTCTGAAAAGATTCAGGACTGGGAGTTACTATTATTACCTGATTTTTGGCTCTTTGCACTGCAGAGCAGATCCACCTGCCTCCATCACTTAATTCAATCCCTCACTGACACAGGGCCAAGCAGCAGAGGAGCAGAGTGAAGATTTTCCTTATGGGATGATGTTATGTGGAACTCTTCCCTGCTCTGTGCCATTAAATCCAGGTACTTTGGGCAGGGAAATCCAAGTGTCACATCTGAGCTTGAGCTGCATTTTCTCCTTTGTTTTCCTGTAATGTGATAAGAGCTTATTGGTCTCTGTCAATGATACCCAGGGAATGCCTTGGCCCAGCTCTGATGCAAATGTTCTTCTGATGCTGCACGTGGGCAAAATGAGAAATGAGATTCCCGCCTTGAAGAAACATTTGCCCTGATTTGGGAATGTAGGAAATAACGGAGTTTGGTTTGTGCATATGAGGAACAAAGGAGCACAGAACCATTGGGATTAGGGCTCATATGGCAACTTCATTTCAATAAAGAGACCATTTCTTTGGCTTCCCAGCTTTCCCGTGAAGTGGTTGATATTTTTATGGATGCTAAAGGAAGCACATATCTTCGGTGACTATTGTAGATGCTAATGGTTGAGTCATTGGATCATCCCCATGGTCTATTTTTTATTTAAGGATTCCAGTTCAGAGGAATATGAGAATTGAGAAATGTCTCATTTGGGCAAGTCAGCACTGAGAGGTTGTGGTCCTTCTCCAGTACTTCAGCTCCTGAGGACAGGACACTGAATAACCCTCTGGACCTTCCACTGAACCTCTCTGGATCTTGGTTTCCTAATTCTAGACCCACAGACTGAGAATATCCTAAACAAAACTGATCATGGCAGGAGACTGCATTGGAACCAAGAGGTCCCCAGCAGAATGTCCCAGCAGAGTCTTTTAGTCTTGACACCATCCTCTCCCAAAAATACTTGGCTTTAATTTATGTGGTGGGGGGTGAAGCTCACTCTATAAGAAAATGGATAAAAAAATCAAACCACAAAGGAAATGAACTACTCAGTCCCAAGTTTTAGAAATTAATTATCTGCCAATTCCAGAATCATGATATTAGCTGGAATTTTATTTCTGCTTTCACTCAGGTAGCAACATAGCATTTTGAACGGAAGGAATTTTGAAGTCTGCAAAGTAAATAGAGATGTCCCTCCTGATTAAAAGGTGTTCTGCATTTCCATAATGCACTGGGAGAAATGCAGTCTCAGAAGGGTTCTTGCAATGGTTTGATACTGAAACATGTAATTAAGAATTCAACCTGAGATACATTTCTCTGGCAAATTGGTTATAAACAATAACTAGTGATGACACTGATATGAGAAGCAAGAATTAAGAAATAAGGACGCCTGGCTTTGGATGCATTTCTACTCATGGCTGATTGCAAATACCAATTGACGATATTATTGCTCGGAATTTTCTAAAATACCTTTTTCCCTGCTGAGTTTTTGTTTTCAAGACTTGGACCTCATGCTGCAACTTCTCTGTTGACCAGAACTTCTTAGAGGCTCTGATTCCATGCATCTGTCTGAGTCCAAAAAACAGAAGCAAAAAATGTGATCACTTTCTTTGTAGTGTTTTGACCCAAGTTCTATTTCCCTGGGTGAAAGCAAATTTCAGGCGTAAAAAACCCCAGAAATACAAACATTTCACAGAAAGACTCGAATAATAGGAATGATTCAACTTTGCTGTTTCATTGCCTTCCTGACCCTTGCCATTCTCTGCCTTCCAGATGCCAATAAGGTCTTAAACAGGATTCTGGGAAACACAAGAGTCCTGCTGCCTCTGATCACATAAAAGGAATAGAACAGGGAAAAGAAAAGAAGGGGAAAGCAAGCTAGAATAAAGCAGATAAGGAAAAAAAAAAAAAAGTGAGCTACAGACCTGATAAGATTTTTAGGTGGCCCAGGGAATTTTGTTCATCCTTATTTATTTGAATAAGGATCTTCCTGCTCTGTCATGTGAGCACAATTTTCCTTCCTTCCCTTTCCCTGGCTCCATTCTCTCTTTTCCTTTTCCCTTCCATTGCTCTTTAATAGCAAACATGAGGCCTCCTGCTTTGCAGAGGGCCTACTGAGCCATGCAGCCCACTGCAGTGGATTCTTCCCAGCCAGTTTTGCCAAGCAGGCTTTGGACTGTGACTCGTTTTTCCCCAAATCACTGCTCCTCCTGGCAGCCCAGCCAGTCCCTCCCACACTCCTGCCTGTGCACAAATGCAGGTCCCTGCCCAGCACAGCCATTCACCTTCTGCAGGACATGAAAGATGCCTCACTGACACCTGTTTTTCTTCTCTCACCTCCTCAGCCCTCATTCCAGCCATCCAAACTGAACTCTCAGGTAATTAAAAAGAAAGCAGATATGGGAAGTACAGGGTTTTTTGCCTTTATTTTTAAAACTCTCCCTTATCTCTGGTTTCTCAATCCCTTTTTATTCCTTCTCTGGTGACTTGCTCCGTGCTCTAGATGCGGCGCTGACCTCCAGCAGCAGAACTTTCAACTTTTGCTTTGTTCCCAGCCCTGCCCGTAAGTGCTTTGCAACTCATTGAAGATCCATTAATTCTGTCTGTGCCCTATCAGATTTAAACTTTTCTTCAAGTAACATTTCAGGTATCAGCTGCTTCACCTTAATATATTTCTTCAATAACATTTCTCCCAGCTCCACACTTACACTCCCCTGGGTGCTTCCCTTTTCTTTGAGTATTGCTGATTCTTTAAGAGCACTCTCCCCTCCCTCTTTCTGCTGATGTTCTCCACTGCATCTTGCTCTCTCCTCCTTCATCTCCTCTTTCTCTTGCCCTTACTCTATTCCTCTTCTACAAGGAGAAGCAGCAGGTCTTTTCTACATTTCCCAGTCCCAAATTTTAGCCCCAGTAGAGATTTGCTGTTACCGGAGACTTCCCATTTGGGAAAGAACTGAACCAGCTGCTTGTTCATCGAAACAGCAGCCACAGAATTTGCTGGGCCATGTAGAAGCAAAAAATGTTTCTGAGTAACCCTGAAGACCTTTCCCAGTGATTCAACCAAGATATCCCTGTTTCCACTGGACTGAGTTCCAATCTCTCAGGGCCGGATTTAACTCCAGAGAATAGGGAGGCTGTGAGGTGTTTCACACTCCACCAGCCTCACTGACAGGCCTGAGCTATGACTCCACAGCCTCTGTCACAAGGTTTTTGTGGGTGGTAGCTTGTTTTTGTTTCCATCAGTGAGCCCCAGAAGTTATGGATGCAGCATGGAGACCATGACTCAGTACATCCTCCCCTTCCTCAGCCAACACCTTCCAGATTTGGAACAGCAGAACTTGGACGTAGGTTCAGTGTCAGCAGGCATGGGCTCATGTAGGAGACAAAAAGGGATGATAAACACTTGATGCCATTAGAAACTCTCTTCTGACATCATTGAGGACCTTCCAGCCTCTGCCCAGAGGGCAAAACTATCCTCATGTTTGTCATAGTTTCTCCTTTCTTTGTTAACACTTGTCAAAGTGCTCTTTTTAAACTTGTCCATTCCCTTAAACCTTCTCCCCTCTCATGCTGCTTGCCTGGCAGAGATCTGTGTCACTGGGGTGCAGGAGGCTGGGGCAGCACTGAGGAACAGTGAGGCTTCATCCAGGGAAACAGGGCAGAAGCCAGCAAGAGGCAGCAGTGTGAGCAGGAAGAAATGGTGATAACCTATAATAACCATCTCTCATACAGGAAATGTGCATGTTTACCCAGGGAAAGACAGTGGGAAATGGGTTGGGAGAAACCAAATACCACAGGGATGGAAGGGCCAGATCTGGGTGAGATTATCCCCTTCATGCAGGTCCCTAGCAGCACCCTTAGCCTCATGGCAATGCTGGTTGGGACAGGGACACCTCGAGCCACCCTGAGGAGCTGGTCTAGGAGACCTGAGCAGTGTCTAACAATGGAGACTCTAAAGCTGCTGCTGAAGAGATCACTCATTTTGAGTTCTCCCTTTGATACAGCAACAGTCATAACCCCACAGCCAGACACCATACCAGGCCTTTGGCTTCATTCATGTGCTCAGGATGCTCTTACCCCACATAGACTCAGAGCTCACCCCCACACCCCATTTCCAGCTGATGTTCCTCCAGTCAAACCACCAGAGCTTCCAATCCCCACTGATTCCACACATTTTAGGGTATGGTGCAGCCAAGCATTAACACACAATTTTTTTTTCCTGGGTGACTGAGGCAGGGGACTTCAGTGGCGCAGAATTGTCTTAATGTGGTCTGAAATATTCAAGAGGAACAAACACAAATCTCTGCATATATTTCCTTCAGTGCATTTGGGGAGTGGTTGACCACAGAGAGAAGGAATGGTCCATATGGATTTCAACCTGTGCAAGGTGGAATGGACTCAGCTGAGTAGTTTGCAATACATAATTTATCAGAGGAGTTTATCTTCTATTTTTGCTCATGGTATTCCTCAGATGGTTGTGGGGTTTTTTCCACAGCCCTTCACTATTCGATCATAGCTGGAGATTTTACATATATATACATATATATATATATGCATAAATAAAATCTCTAAAGATTTCTCTGAAGAGGTTTTAGTCTCAGTGGTTCAGTTGTAATGGATGAGTTGAATTGTGTGTCTCTGGTCTTATCATTCACAATAGGAGGAAGTGGCAATAACCACTGAAGACCCATGCACATTAATTTTGAAATTCATGTTCACCTGGAAAAATTCTCTGGGACGAATGTGTATTGCTGCTGTTGTTATTACTGTTTATTTTATAATAGCAGGAGGAGCTCCATTGTCCCTGGTCTCCTGGTGGACATTAAGGGGTGCAAGACAACTGAAGGAACTTCATTATATGTTTTGAGGATGCATTAATACCAACGTTACCATTATATTCTTTCTGTCTAATATTTTTTCCTGAACTGAATACTTAATTCTTCTTCAAGGACCAGCTTTAGCATATGCAGGGCCCTGTGTGAAATCAATACAGCATAATCACAGAGGAAGATTATACAGAGGAGAGTATTGGAGGCTGGAATTATGAAATCTATATTTAAAAAAATCCAGACCCATGCTGACTCCTTTCTACTTCCAGCCATTCATCTAGACCTGGGATAGTGGCACAAATAAAGAGCAAATTAGTTGGATTTGCAATATTACAAAGTAATCTTAAAAGAATTTAATTTACAATTTCCTAATCATGCCATCATTAGTAGCTCAGTCCCTAGCTAGATTGTGCAATGTGCTTTCACGTGTGTTTGAAATTTAAACAGGTAGAAGGACCTTTTGCACCAAAACTGCTTCCAGAAGCTGGTGATGGCCTAAAGTAAGGTGGTTTAGGGGGAAGGATAGCATCCTTAAACCTATTTTACTTTGTCTCTCACCTCTCAGTGAATCAGGACATAGGAAAATCTTTCTCTATGTTTCCCCTAAAGCCAAGTTTCCTGATTTAGACCATTTTTGGACCAGGGACTAAAATGCTGTCACTGTTCAAATCAGTGGCAAAACTCAGAAAAGTCAATCTCCTAATGATGTCTACAGTTTTGAAAGGGAAAAAAAAAAGAGGGATGGAAGGCAGAAGGACTACCTGTGATGTTCAAGAATAAAGCAGCTGCAGACTGGAAATGAAGCCCCATTTAAATGAAAGCTGGAGTCTCCAAAATCTAAGGCATCCTGCTTAATTAGGCCCTTCTGCAAAAACAGAGGCAACAAATGCTATGGTGAGGCAGCTCCTGGGGTTTATTTCCTTGTTTATTTGTCTGTTTGTTTCTGAGCAGCCAAAGAAAACTTCTCCAGGGACCTGTTTGATTCCTCTCTGCAGTCTGGGCTGGAATATTGATCCTGGAGAAGAGATGGGTGTTTTGTGTCTGTGTGTGTTTTGTGTCTGAGTGTTGGAGAAGAGATGCAAGTTTTGTGTATATGAGCTTTGTGTATCCACGTATGTGCAAGCTTGTAGGAATGAATAAATGGTGAGAAAGGCTTGGAATTCGTGTGATAGCCCCACAATTCACCTGACAGCCCCATCCCCTCCCCACAGCACCTCTTCTCTCTCCAAACCCAAGCTCAGAGAAAGTCGTGTATTGCCATTGCTTCAAAACCCAGCTCTAATTTTCTGGCTAATGAAAGACATATTGACAAAAGTTGACATTAAGTGGAACTAATTACACTGTAACTGCTAAATAACTAAGAAATAACTACCCTGTAATTTATGGTGCAGCATGGACTCCATGCAGCAGCTTTCAGAGCTGCTCTGTCTGTGCTGAGCTCACTGGTGCGTGAGCTGCAGAACTTTTCCCTTGCCAGGAGGATCCTGTGGATGTAAAACTGCCAGCTTTGCAAACACACTTGGCCATGGTTATGAATGGATTTTTTGTTGGCTTTTGCCATGTGTTGTATTAGTTGTAAATCATATTCTAGGTTAAGTTAGGAGTTATAATGTGGTTTGTGTGATGAGGGCAGTTCTGTGTATTGGGGGAAAAATCAAGTGAATAATGTATATTGGAAGGTTTGGCTTTGTGGGGGTTGGGTGGTTTGTGTGATGAGGGCAGTTCTGTGTGGTTTTGCAGGGGGACAGCGAGCTGTTGCCAGCCAGAATTCAGAGCCACCACCATAAGATAAGGAACCAATGAAAACCCTGATCACCTCAGAGACAAAAAGCATGGGAAACTCCAGAAGATTGATGCGAGGGTGTGGCCATGTAAAACCACCAATTAATATGCATAAATCTGAGGGTATAAAAGTGGAACCGCCATTTTGCAAACGAGCCTCTGGCACCCAGTTGAGCTCCAAGCGCTGCCTCCATTTTACTTTGTGTAATTTTTGCGTTCTCAAAAAATTTTAATAACTCATATCCATCTCGGATCCGAGCCGTTTATAGCAGCCATGATTAGAGCACAAACCCAGTTGAGCTTCCCACTGCCCTCCAGAGCAATAGGATGCATGACTGCCACCATTTTATTCCTGGTTTTCACTCAAAGCCCTAATCCCTTCTGGGATGTCGTCTCTCTCGCAAGGAGTCCATGCCACGTCCTGCATCAGCTTCCCATTGTGGATACCAAGGACTGGGATATACAAAAGGACTGATGTGGGATCAGGCTTGCTGCTTGTTGTAACCAAACTCATTCCTCTACTCAATTTGTTGAAAGAGGCATTAACCAGGAGCTGGGAGCAGGGGAAGGCAAGATTCTTTGCTTTTACAAGGAGGATGTGGTGTGCCAAGGGACAGCTGGAATCTCTCCCATACATCACTGTCAAACAGCAATATCAGCATCCAGCTCAGAAGATAGGTTTAAATGCGTCCTGTTCCATCTGATCAAGCTCAGAATTTCTTAGACTTCATCATTAAAGTTGATGAGAAAACAAGCATTTGGTCTCCAGAGAAGTCTGGCAACTAAACTTTTCTTAATGTCTTAGATAGGACCAAATCAGGAAATATGGGTTTGAAATATTTCTGTTCAGAATGTTTCGGGGTGATTTTATACTTTATTCCCTAACAGTCTGATTTATGCCCATAAACAGCTGCTGTAGCTTTAACATGGCCCCGTGGTGGGGCAGGAAGCGTTGGTCAAACCCCTTCTGCCTCCGCGTGCTCTGCACGGCCCAGGCCGGGATGTTACATTGCTCCTTTTTAGGATTTGTTTGCTTGGGCAAGAAGCCTTTTTTTTTTCCTTTCCCCACCTTTCTCCCTGGACTCCAGCAGAGATCCTTCAGTTGTTTTATTTGGTTTTTTTTTTTTCCTTGAACTATTTTGGCTTGGAGTTTGGTTTTTTTTCCCCTCCACTCTCAGGAGCTCTGTGGGGCCTGCGCCTGATGGTCTGGGCCCTGGGAGAGACCGAGCCAGCAAAATAAAGGACCAAAACCCCTCAAGCTTCACCTGCTGTGAGGAGGAGACCAACTCCAGAAAGGTTCCCATCTATTCTGCCCGAGTGGCTGTGTGAACTCCTCTTCCTCCCCTTCCCTGAGACAAAGGGGACAGCCGCCATGTTTGCCTCCCAGCCACGCGGCCTGGTGAGGGTTAGGGTTTTGAAATGTCAATATCTAGCATTTATTGAATCCTTTTCTGTGCCTTGCGGGCATCCATTTTTGTTAATTAACAGGGTTTTTTTTGTTTTTGTTTTTTTTCACTTTCACCCACTGGTATTCATTTCTCTCATTCGCAAATTGGATTATTGAAGCCCTTCTCTTTAGAGGAAATGCTCATTCCAGGGCATTTTCTCCTAAAATTTGTCTCTAAATAGAGACAAGAAGTTATGCCACTACTTCCTGAAGTACTTCATTTTGATATTATTGAAACAACAGTTTAGTACTGCAATACTGGATGGTATATAGACACGTAAGAGAATAACATTAAGATTCTAATATAGAAGTGAAAACAAGTGGGAAATGGAGCAGGAAACAGTTAAAATATTAAAAAATTTAAAATCCATTCTGACTTAAATTAATTCAATATTTTGCCTTTGAAATGTCATTGGAATTAGAGTACTCTAATGAAGCATTCACAATTTTACTTGTTACCTAAAGAAGAATAGCCTTTTCCCAGAGGGAAAATGTTCCCTAGACCAATTTACAACTGAGTGCAAACCACAAAATTTTTAGTCTGGAAACTCTTCAGTGCAGAAGTCAGAACTTTGTGCTTTGGTGGTACAGCTCCAAGCACAGCAGGACAGATCTCCAGGCACCCCCTCCAGTGAAAGCACAAATAATAGAGCTGTTGGTCAGGAGATTTTTTGATGAGCTCCAGAGGAAGTTATAGTGGCCATAAGAAAACCAGAGAATTTGAAGGTAATGAGAGAAAGGAGAGAGAAAAATCACTCCGTGTTGGAGACAGGAAGACAGACAGAGAAAAGAGAGTGAGATTGCAAAGATAGACAGGTGGGGAGAAAGAGAGAGAGGTGCAATTTAGCTCCTGCTCCTGACTGATTCGTTCCACCTCTATTATCATGCACCAGAACAACTCATTCTTCTTTTTTTCCAGAAAGCGTAATAATGTTCCACAGGTGAAGGAGTTATCTCAGCTTTTCTCTTTTCCAGCAAAGCTAACACTCAGTACATGAAATAAAGGTTATCTTGAAAAATAGATGCTGCAACTCGCATACAAAGAGCCCTTTCCTGTGACAAGGGCGTATTTTCTGAAGGGGTCTGTTAGGTTTTGTACTCAGAAGAAGAAGGGGAAGAAAATTGAGGAATTGACTGCTTAGTCCCCCTGCCATGTTGCCAGATTGACTTTTGAAGAGGTGCTGGGACAGGTGCTTCTTTCCCATGAAGAGCAGGTTACTGCTAGGGGATGGCAAGGATGGGGATGAAGAGGAAGGCAATGCTGCTGGCCATGCAGGGCATTAGGACTAACCTTACCTTTCACATCTCTCCCGAATCCATGAGGTCAGGGATGGTCTAAAGGGCAAAGCCCCTGCGTGCAGAGTTCCAAATGCATAATAAGTAGAAAGAAAAGACAACTCTCACATGGGTTGTGTGCCAGGATGACTGAAGCACAGCACACAGCTGCCCATGCCAAGGGTAGCAGAGGATGGTGGGTGCCCAGCCTGTGTGCTCAGCACCCCTGTGCGCTCAGCATCTGTCCTAGTTTGAAATCAAACCAGTGGGAGATCGCAAGTCAGAATTATAATTTAATAGAAAAAATAGAAAAAAAATTAAAAGAAATAAATGCAGTAGTACAAGAACACTGTCAGAGAGAGAATACAACCTGACACCCTATGGTGGTTGCAGTCCAAGCAGGGTGGTTCTGCTGAAGCAGTGATCCTGTAGCAGAATGTGTCTGAAGGTCCATCAGTGGCTCTTGTCCTCTGGGAGTCCAGTAGGTAAGCACTGCTCTGGTTTTCAAAATCCCAGTTTATATCCAGGATGGAGTGCCTGGTTCCTCCCTCTGGGTGGAGCATCTCACAATGGGATGATGAGTCATGGGCAAGGCACTGATGGGCCATTAACAGGAGATAATCCAGAGTGGGGCAGGCAGGGAGCACTGCCTCACCTGGTTTCAACAGCTCATGAAGATGGTGATAGAATACATGCTTTTGGTCACGTCTTACTTTACAACCCAGGACAGCATCCCTGTGCCACTGCGTCCACATGCTCCCTGCTGCTCCCTGCCCCTGGCACACAGCCTGGCAGGGCCATGCCTGCAGAGGTGGAAGTCTGTTCACTGCCATTACTGAAATGATCGCATAATGCGTGTTTTGATACATTCCCTGTGGGCTGAATCTGGGCATCTTTTAAAACATACCCTAAAATGGTCTTCAAAGAGAGATCATTTAAATTCTCATTTAAATAACAAAATAAAAGGTCTGGCTGTAGTTTTTCATGAAAGGCCAGTGTGAACTGATACACTTTGCCTTGTGCCTCGTGAAGATCATTAAATAACATACTAAGCTGTGCAAAGGGTTCCACAGAACATGGCTCAGTGGTGGCTCCTTTTAAGTGTCATTGTGATGATGAGGATGAACAGGGACAGCTTCTGGGCATCATCAGCAGGGATCTCAGGTGTGTATTTAGTATTCAGCAGGAATAGATCTGGGTGTGTTCATTGCTAATTTCCTTACAACAGCTGCCTGTCACTTCAATATTCTTGGGTACCTACAAAAGCCCTTACAGAAGGGATGTATTTACTTTATGAGCAGCTCCTGTCATTGTATCAGCACTTGGGTGAAATATGGATTTTTATTCTCATTGAATTTTGTTTTCTTTTTAAATAATTGACAATAATTTTGTGAAGCTCCAGAAGTTTGCCTTTCTTTACATCAAATTGTTGGAAGTGTCTGAGTAGCTCTAATGCTCACTGAAACCCTTGAAGTGTTGACATAACTCAGAATGATATCACATACCTTGGGCTCAGTTGTGCAGCTTAGTCAGTCAAATATTCCCTTGTTTTGAAGGCACTGGACACCAGTGTGAGTGTTGGTGATACTCTGCCATTCTGGGATTAGGAAATGAGGCTCTTTTAAAATCCTTCCTCTCACCCTCTGAGGATCCCTTCCCATTGTCTGCAGTGAGCCAGGGTTCAAAGACTGTCAGAGCACATAAACATGACACAGTAACTGAGAACATCAAAGAGTATTATGTTTTCCATACAGAAAGAGTGACAAGCTGCCTAACACTTTATATTAAAAATTCAGACAAAAAACAATGCAAGAAAAATCAAAGCAAAGTCTCCAAGAGAGCGTCAGATGCCACACATTTGTTACATGTTCTTATATTTTTTGCCTTGCAAAGTGTCCTTTAAACTCTGCTCCAAAAAGACGTATATCTAAAATGTTATTTTTGGCAGTTTTGTTGTTGTCTGTAGAGGAAAGGAAAGGTATGTAAGTGTAGGGGGAGTCAGCTTCTGGAATGGAAACCTCAGCCATTTCTGGAGGCAAAGCTGGAAGGAATCCTTGGAGACAGCAAAGTCCATCACCACAGCTATCATCTGTGGTTAAAACCCTTAAATTCGGATTTATGGATTCAGTTCTGGTGCTATAAAGAGATTAGCCAGGCACCGTGGAGAAAAGAAAGGAAAGGTGTAAGGACAGAAGACATGAGACCCTCTAAGTGGCAAAATTACTTAATCAATGACATAAAAAAACAATGTGAGGCAAAGAGGAAGATCTGTTGGGGGAAGGTAGATGAAAGTTGAAGAGCAGAGGCAGAATAGAGGCAATTGATTCTCTGCCATGGAAGGCCTTGGCATGAGCTGGGTACCCTTTGAAAAATGATAGAAATATTAAAGGAAACATTTAGTTTCAAAGAACTGAAAATCACAGTGAATTGGGATCAAATTTAGTGAGGAGGTTTGGATCACAAAAAAAAAAAAAGGAACAGAAAGAATTTTGAAAATCTTTAAACATTTCAAAACTTTTGTAAAAGATTTCTAACTGTTTTATACTAAGCTTTTCTTTGTTTCACATCAGCATTTTCATTTTAAGAATCAGCTTGAAGTAAAACTAGGTGAAGAGGTTAAATAACTTTGAGAAGAGACCTTCAGATCTTAAGCAAATGCAGTGCTCCAGATTAAACATAGGCCTGCACTTTTCTTTAAATTCTTTCTTTTCCTTTCATTCCTTTCAAATATATTTTCAAACTCTAAATATTTTGAAGTGCATTTTATCCTTTGACACTTTTCTTTTAGCTTCTTTTGCAAATATATATATTAAAAAAAATGTTCTTAACTCTTATCACTGACAACTGCTGGAAAAATATAGAGGACCAGCTGTTGTTTGTACAGTGCTTGAAAGGGCTTCAATAACACTGTTAACAAAATGGCCAAAGGGACTGGGGAATACCTGGGGACAAATTCCTACATGAGCTTCATGGAGTATTGAAAGTGGTTTATCACACTCCTCAATTCTCTGCCTTCTCTGCACATCCTCCTTCCCAATCTCTTAAATGCCGGCACATTTTAATAGCTCCTGCTGCCTCTCTAGGAAAGAAATGAAACCCCATGTAGCATTTCTGTGCTCAAAATGACCACCTGGTGATGGCCTCAAGCTTATTCCTTGTGCAGCTTGTTCTCCCTCTGAATCCAGAGCTTCTTAGGTTTCCTCATACTTTGTGCCCTCTAAGCTGTGCCTGGAAAATCAGGGCCTTTTGGGGAGCAACCAAAGCCTATGCATTGAATATCCCCAGCTAATCCAAACCGGAGGCAACTGAACTGTGATTGGACTTGATTTGATTGGGTTTTTTTTTGTTCTTCAGTGGATGGTGTTCTGTCTGTTCCTATTTACAAGCCAGGGGTTATTTGAAGTGGGATATTTATTTATTTATGCACTTCTATTATCACAAGAACCAAACTGCAACCTTCGAGAGAAAAAAATGTGTTTGTGAAGGGTGGTGGTGTGGGGGAGGCAACAAATTAAAGTCAGAGAAAGGGGGCTACATCTTTATCAAAAGACAACATCAAATTAATTTCTCTCTGGTCTCAGGAACTCATGTAAAATTTATAGGCTGTTTGTTAATTTTGCTGTAGTGCCAGCAGCATGGGGTGTTTGAGATTCAGAGGAAGGGTTGGGGTGGGGAGGGAAGGGAGAGGAGGGGAAGGAGGAGGGGGAGGCAGAGGAGAAGCGCAGCAGCCTTGGCTGGGCTGACAGGGATCTGTGCATGGAATGACCTTGCTCACGTGCCCAACCCCAGCTGGGATGTGAGTGGGAAGGCAGCAGGATGGATGGCTTTGGATGGGCTCTGCTTCCTCCTTCACCAGGCACAGCCTGGCTGCTTAAAATTCCAGCGGCATGCTCAGCTCTCAGTACAAGGCTGCCCTTTCAACACCAGCACAATGACTCCTCTTACATAACCCAACAGCCAATTCAGCAGGCTCACAACTCAAAAGAGAAGGAGAATTAGTTTTATATGAACACACCTTCTTTGCCCTTTCCCCACCCTCCTCTCCCATCTTTATTTTTTGTTGGGTTCTAGAGCCCATCCATGGAAGTGTCTGAGGCATTTGTGCCTTCTCCATTATCTCAGCAGGACAAGGGGCCACAGTCCAAGGCAGCTGGAAAAAAACAGGGATGTTTCCCCAGTGACTTAACTGAGGTGAGAGAGCACACCCACCAACGCTTTACAATGGCAAGATCATTTTTATTTTGTTCTCCAAAATCTCTGCTAGAATTAGGGATTTTCAGCTTTCAGAATCTTTTCTGGCTTTGATAAACGCCATGTTTCTGCTGGAACCACGAGGTGTCACAGGAGCAATAGGATTCTGGGGGGATCACCAGTGGCAGGTTCTGATGTCTGATCCTGGCAGAAATGCTTTCAGAAACACTGAGAGATATTAAAGCATCCCACTGAGTGGGACTGATAACTTAGCAAAAGTCAGTAGTTCCCCAGCAATGTTTACGAACGGAACCCTAACACCACACTAGCAGCAAAAATTAAACAAACAGAACTGCTGGAATCAGGTGAATTTCATTTTCATTTCAAACTTTCCAGATCTCAAAGAAACCTCAGGCATCTGGGTCTTAATTTTAAAGACATCAGCTGGCACTACTGCAAAACTTCCCAGCTGAATGAGAACACATCACATTAAAACAGGCCTCTGGCATTGATTTAAAGACTCCCACTTCCCTTGTTAGCTGTCCCAACATTTTAAAAGTCTTCCTAAGCAGGTATGGCATTTGTTTTTTCTTTCCTTTTCTCCCTCCCTTTCTAGTTTCAGAGTGTGTAACCTCAGGTGCTGGCCCAGGATGCTGACCTGGAGATGGATGTTCCCAGTCCCATATTCTGATTCCCACTTTCCCATTTATTTCCCAGCTAGGAAACAGGTGAGCAAGACCTGTCCTACAGATGTACTGAAAATAATCAAACCAACAGAAGGTTGAGATTGGATTAATATAGAGAAACATATTCTAGAGAATATTATGAAATAACCCATTGCTCCCCACTAGACCAGAGATTTTATAGCATCTTCTAACAAGCTATTTCATCGTTAGACAGAGAGAAGGAACATCCCTGTGTGGGGTTTAGTGTGGTCTTTCCTCCACTCCTTCCTGCCAGGAGTGTTATGTCATCCTCTCAGGGCCTGGGGAGGAATAGCATTCCTGCCAGCCATGGGCAATTTCTCTCCTCCACAGCCATGGAGAGGAACACTGTGCTTCATAAACACACTTCAAAGATGCTACACTATTAAAAATACATGGACATCATGTGGATCTAAGCTAAATACATATGGCCTTTGATTGCTTGGCATTTCCAATTCATACAGGAACATTACTGCGATGCATTATTGATGATCACAAGCATTTCACTGCCTCAGACTAAGGACACCTCTTCCCCTTCTCCCTTCCTCACATGCAGCACCCTTTACTAGAGACTGAGCAGTTCAATTCAGCTGTGATTAACTGTACACACACGCCTGAATGTCACCAATTTAGCTCTGGAAATGCCACCACTGTGAGCACTGCGCTGTCAGCGGGGCCCCGCTGGCAGGGAAGTGTCCCCTCCGGGTGTCTCAGCTGCTCCCCATGTGTGCCAGCACATCTGGCCAGCTGCGTGTGCCTGGCGGTGGCCCTGATGCAGCTGGAGCTACTCCCCAGCTCCACTCAGGTAATCCTGCCGGGGGGAGAGCAGAGATGGGGAGTGGGGAAAGTGAGGCATTGGTTCAGCTTGGAAGGGCTTGAGGCTGTGGGGATGGGCTGGGCATAGGCTGCTGGCTCAGCCTGGGAGAGGAGCAATGGAAAAAATGCTCCCTGGCTCAGCCCCGTGCTGGGATTGCAGCCTCTCTCCTATCGTCTGCCCTGGGCACTGCCCCAGCCTGCAGCTCGGCTGGGCTCTCCCACACCTAACACCTGGGCAAAATCGCATCCCTCCTTTCTCTTCCACTCTGGGAAGTTCAGGCAGCTTTCCCGCTCTCTCCCTTGGCACTGCCCACTCACTGCTTTCCTCCTTCCTGCCCAAAAGCACAGCTGGACTCTGTGTATTGGATGTCCCCTTCACACTGGACATCACCCTGATTATGTGTCTCCATGTGCATCGCTAGCTGCTTTGGGGAAATTCTACACAAATACTCATGTCTCTCTGGCTGTCATTTTAATAGCAGTTCCTCATTGGCTCAGTCATACTCCCCCTTTTATTCTTTTAAAAAGGAATTATCTAGAAGCAAGAATTTGGGAGGAGGAGAAGAAGATTTGGGGGAAAAAAAAAAAGGAAAATCATTACAGCTGAGAAACAGCTCTTGAAACTTATTAGCTCATGACTCATCTCTCTGAAAGGAGCTAATACCTTAATTTCATATTTCTCTGCTCAAATGGAGACCAAAGCATAAACTGAAATGAAACTTTACACTAATGGCTTCTTAATTACACCCATCTAAAAGCAATTACCTGAGGTTTAACAGATACAGAGTTAGGGTTGACACGGTCAGTAGAAGAGAATGGTGTAGCAATGTCTGGGAAGAGATGGGCTGGGGGAAGATGCAACTAGAAGATATCATGCCCAGGCTACCTCTGCTTCTTCCTCTCTTCCCCCTGATGCTGCAGCCCAGCCCTGCTCCTGTATAATCTCCCTCTGAGAGTGTGTGCAGCACCAGCCATGTACCCACAGTGAGGGATATTCCTCAGGAATGCATTTGCTTTTGCAATGCTGGAATAAAAATTCATATCATAAAACTCCAGCATGGAGGACTTGACAAATGTAGTACCAATAATATTTCCCTCTAGGAAGCTACATCTCCTGTATCCCAACTCCTGCCTCATAATGCTTCTTCCTTCCACCTCTCCACCCACAAGGGGAGAACCATTCCTACCAGTCCCAGGGTGCATTTTAATAATTTCTTAGTACTTATTGAAGGTTTTGAAATTATCCACACTAAGTTACCCCAGGAGACCAAGGAGGTGTCATTGCTATTATTCTAAGCACTATTATTACTACTACTGTGAGTAGATTTCAGCAGTGTTTTACTCACAGTTTAATGATTTAGCACTAATAAAGGGACTTCAGCAAACCAGTGGAGTCCAGGCCACCACAGTAGTGTAGGTTTCCTGTACAATATCTGGGAGGAATTAGCTTCCAGGAGTGGCACTGTGAACAGGCAGTATGTAGTGCTGGGAGCTATGTGTGCTGGGAAGTCGTGGAGGTGGATTTGAATCCCAATTCTCTCTAGAGCTTTACTCCAAGCTGCAAGGGAACAGCTCCCTCCCGTCTCAAAAAGATCTTGCTCTGGTTGGTGGCTTTGTGAGGAAAAACAAATTTTGGGAGGAATAGCCACTGCTTGAAGGGCTCCCCAAGCCTGCCCAGCCCCACCTCATTTTATGGAACCTTGCACCATATCGCACCACTGAAGAGATAACACAATTATTGGCTAATTAGAGTAATCAGAAAGCGTTCTGCAATGGCAGGCTTTTAATTGACTTCCCCATTAACAGATAATGATCAGGCTCTGCCTCCTGCCAGGACGACCCCCCACTCCTCTTTCCCCAGAGACAAGTGGTTGACCTGAAAATGAAATAGCACAGCTGTCCTGAGTTCATTCATGGCTAACACACCCCTCCAGTTTGGCAGAGGAAGCAACAAACTGAAACTGAGAGAAGGAAAAGAGAAGGTTTGTCTTTGCCTGTCCAGGCCAGGCTCTGGCAGAGCAGGGCTAGCACAGTGGTAGTGAAGTTGCACAGCCCCATCCCTCTGCTGCCAGCTCAAAGCTCTCCCCCGCGCCAGCCCAGCATCCTGCTTGCTTTCCTCCCCTCCAGTCTGTTGAGTAAAGTAGTTTAGAGAATACTAATTCAATTTCACAGCTTCTTTCAGGGTGCCAAACACCTGGTGTTTCCTTGCCCTGGAACTAAAGCTGAACATTTCCATGATATTTCACAAGATACAACTCTTGTTTTGGAAGAAAAGGGTTGGATTCTCTTTTTGAGCTTGTTTCTCTGAAGTCAGGTGTGATTTGCGGGCCTCACACAAAGTCCATTGGATAGCCTTCTGTTGGAAACTTGATACAACACACAGTGTGATGCCTTGGTATAATGAGATCTTCTCGTGAGAAACATTTAACCCGTGTACGGAGCCCTCATTTGGGTCTTGAGCACTTAGGAGAATGGCAGAAGCTCCTGTATCTAGGCATAAATCCTGGTGAGAGTTTTAAATACCCTTGTGATCCATCAAATAAATAAGTTTTTCCAGAAGCAGCAGGAAGAAAGCCAAGTTTCCTTTTTGTCCTGTAGCCTGGTAACCTGGATTACCCACTGGATTACCCAGTGACTCAGAAAGACCCCAATTCCTCTTGGCTTTGAAGCAGTGCTGGGGCAGGAGGCAGCATGTTCATTAAGCAAATGGCAGCAGACAGAGCTGGGAATTGCTGAACTCCTGCACAGGTCAAGAGCAGCACCAGTTTCAGACTCTTTTCTCAGCATCACCAATCAAGTTGGGAGTTTCATTACTCTTTCCTACTGCATAAATGTGCTTGAAATTCTAATTTATGAAAAAGTTGTTTGGGAAGGACTGACAGACGAGGAGATAGAGAAAAAGACTCTGAAAACTTGGTTTCCTTAGGAACCAATTTAAAAATAAACCAACTTTCTGCTAGGTGTGTGGTGGCATCCTCAAGAGTCCGGGTGTTTCTACATCTGCAATTTTCCTTTGCTGTGGGGAAGGTGGGTTGTCCTCACTCCCTGGGCTTAAAACCAGTAACAAACTGAAGGTGAGGATTTACTGAGATGCAACAGTTGAGATATGCATGGGATGAACTGATAGAAATCAGTACTGAAACCTGCCAGATTTGTGCTCTCTGGAGACCTGGGCATCTTTGTTTCTGAAAAAAGAGGAAGCAGCCAACCAATGCCTTCTGGTGCATTGAATCCCCTTCCTTTCAAAAATTTACCTGAACTCAATTCAGATGGCTGTAAATGCAGATTTGAAACTTAAGCTAGAAGGCTTGGTGGGAAGGTGCTGGTTATTGTGAATTCCAGAAGTGAGCCTGACCCTAGGAACAGCCAGGAGGGAGGGGATGCAGGCATGCAGCCAGCGGTCCAAACTGGCTCCAACTGGCACCTCCAGACATGCTCAGACTGCACAGTTAATCTAACTGTAAATCAGGTATATTGATGCTGTGGTGACCATGGGACACCGCAGGAACACAAAAAGACAATGTTGGCAAAGAAACCTAGAGGTCTGTCATGAAAAAAATATACAGAAGTCTACATTTCCTCTGTGTTCACTGTTAGGGTATTTTTTCTTTTTGAGAACTCAGAGACAACACATCCAGGGGGCCTGGCTGCTCCCTGACAGCCTTGCACAAACACACAGTGGTGGGAAAGAACATGAAGGATTGCCATGATCTGATTTTTAACTCCTTTTTCCAGGCAAGCAGATAAAGATAGAAATCACCCCAAACTCTGTCTCTCCTAAATGCAGGTCAGCAGATATGTGACTAGTAGAAGCAAAAAGTTAACTAAAAAACCCTAAAGTTTCTTTCGTTAAGCACTAAAGAAAAAAGGAAGTACTGACCGAACTGCATTTCTCTGGCAAATTATTTTCCTGTCTAGACTGGTTGTCAGATGTTGTTTTGTTGTTCTGTATGCCCAGAGGGCAGACCAAAGCTGGGATCCCCACGTACAGGCAGCTTTGTTTAATGAGAGACAATCCTTGCCCCCCCCCGCCCCGGGAGCTGTAATCAGAATAGGAAGGACAAACAATTGAAATAAATTCGCCTCTTCATCCTGCTAGTGCCGATGAAAACACGACCCAAAGAGATTAAGTGGCTTGCCTGAGGCCACCCAGAAAACCTGTGGCAATGCCAAGCTAAACCCTCCTCCCCTCCCCAGTCTCAGAATCCTAATACTCGTCTTTGAGACAAATCTGGGTATGTCTCCCTATTTCCACGAGAACCCAGGGAGATCCCACTTAAGGCTCTGCTGCTGTTCTTCTACAGCTGCATTTCTTCCTGGAAAAATCCAGCTTCTCCTTCCTTACAGGACCTACAGATGCTTTATTACCTCCCTTGAGTGGGCAGGAGCTCCATCCCTGAAGGCGCTGGGAGGAGACGATGGAGAGGGGGTGGAGAGTGGAAGAGTCGCCAGCCTTTCTGATGCTGGAATGTAAATAGTGTTTTGCAAAAGAGCCATTTATCAGTGAAATTACAGAATCCGTTTGAAGATTCCCCTGGAGGACACACTAAAAAGATGGCTTGTATGGAACTTAACGAGAGGTTTCCTGCAACATGCCCGAGCTTCGTGTAGGCAGGAGCACTTTGCTGGGAATTAAATCCACGCTGGAAATGTTAATAAATGCAGACACATGTTCTTGTTTGTAGGACGCGCTGTGCGTCCTTTATTTATTTCCTTCATTTTATTCTTCTGGATGTAGCTACAATGCCAGCCCCTTTGCCTGACACCTCCCTGGGGGAAAAGTTGCCGTCTCTCTTCTTCCCATCCCCTCGGCAGCCACTTAAGCCCATTGTGCTGCTGCCCAGCCTCCAGCCAGGAGCACAAAGGGACCTTCAGGGGCCTGGATGGCTTCGTTTCTGGGCAGATATCAGCTTTTATCCGGCACTAAAACGAAGAACAAGGCTCAAGGATAGCTGAGGCAAACCTGATGTTCTAATCTAGGCTGTGGAAAGGATTCCTCCATCTGCTTTGCTAGCAGAGGGATGGAAAGGAAACAGGATTGGTTTCCAGAGTGACTCTCCCTGTCTCATGGCTGAAGCCCCAGGCACATCCTACATGGACCAGCTAAGATGTTTCTGCTCTCTGGAACAAACACTGGATGCTCTCCAGCACAGCAACAATTAAAAAATGTAGTCAATTTTCTTCCTCACTGTGAAGGAAACCTAAACAGAGTCACCATTACATCATGTCCTCATCTTTAAGATGACTCAGACCACCACTGTAGCCTTTTTGTACCTTCAGATAAACCCGGGAATGACCTGAAGCCAGCACTAGAAGGCATCCTGTCCCTCGCATCTCTTTCTAGGAGATGAACACATCCCAGTGAATTCATCCAAATGCTTTATATTTATTTCCCCCTTTTTTCTTCAGGCAGCTCCCCTAGGAAGGAGTTTGGCTGGTTTCTAGAACAGAGTAGGTGCTCAAAGCTCTGCAGATTTCTGCTGAGGTGCTCAGCTTCCTTGAAAAGCATTTTTCTATTTAAATGAAACATTATCTATTTCTATTTAAGATCTCAAATCAAGCATTCATAGGAATCCCTTTGTAGGAAAATTTAAGTACAACCGAATCAAAGACGCATTTAAGATAAATAAGATATAAAAATCATGCCTTCATTTCTCCACAGCAGCCTGCCACGTGTCCCTTATCCCCTCTCCACACGGCAGGGAATGGAGCAAAAGGTTGCAGAAGCCTCACCCTGGCCCTTCCCTATATTAGGTTTAGTACCTTCCTGCAGCTGGTTAATCTTCCTCCACAGACTGCTAATTTGCTCAGCCCCTTCCCTCTCCATATTAATTACCTTGTCTAGGTAGTTAATACTCTCCTTTTCCCTTTTCCTTCCACCTAGCCCAGAGTACTTCAGCATCCCCTTCCCCACAACCCTGTTTCTAAGCGTGCCTCTAGGCAAATCCCCTCACATCCCTCCCATGAATGGTGTAATTGCCTTCAAGCTCTGCCAGGCTTCAATTTGAAGCAGGTTTCTCCACCTCCTGTTTTTCTGCTCCTCTTTGTCAGTCGTATTTATTACAGAAGAAGGAAGAGATGAATTAACCAGACCCTTGTGTCTGTCTGAGGGCAGCTGAGCCAGACTCTTGGGCCCAGTAAAATCCAGGAAAGCCAATGATTGAAACTCAGCCTTGGATCTAATCTTTTTTTCAGTTCATATTATTCTCCCTTCCTGTAATTTAATTTACAATATAATTTCATATTCTTCCTCTAAAGCAGAACTTCTCTCTTTATATGTACATATATTTTTTTATCCTGCCAAGTTGGATTTGTGTCTGATTTTATTTTATTTTGTTAAACAAGGAGGCTGAAGTAACTTTATTTCCTTGAATAGAGCAGGAGGATAAATCATTGTTAGAGATGTGCTGAGGGATCTTTCCAAAATGTGGATCTTAAGAGATGATGGAAGAAAATGCTTTAACCGGGCATTTTGACACCTGAGTGAGGGATAGCCCTTTTTTGGTGTGTTATATCCACTGATATTATATTGGGTGTGTTATATCCACTGAAGTATATTACACCACATTAAGTATTGATTCTTTGTTTCTTCCGGAGCTGGGAGAAATATTTAGAGGTGTATGAAGCCGCTGAAGAGGTCAGACACCTCTGTTACTTTATTAACCAGTTCTTTATTAACCTTTTCCCAGCTGGGAATGAGAGCCCACAAAGCACAAACAAGCAGCGGTAACAGTGACCACAAACCAGTGCAAGCAAATGCTGAACAAGGGCCCTTGTAGCCCTTCCCAAAAGGCTTTTCCTTGCTCTTTCTGGTGTTTTCACAGCCCAAGTAAATTTTGCAAGGAAAAGAGCTGTGAAATCAGTAGGTGTGGGATGGATCAATAGTGGCAGGACTGAGCCACCCTCCTATTCAACACAATGTCAGACAAACTTCCAACTGAAAAAAAAAAGTCTACTTTTTTTTGTACATCATGTTCTCTTTGCCTAAAGCCTTGCAATATCAGTTTAGTGTTCAAAATCCTTTTTAAATCCCACCAAAAAGAAAGAAATTAAAATAATTTCTTGTTTTTAAAAACAACAGAGAAGAATCATGACTCTTTCAAAGGAATTTCAGACAATTTCAAACAAAATGGTTCTGGTTAAAAACAGCCTTGGGAAAAAAAAACCAACATCACTTTTGTGTAGATATTGAAATATCTACAGTAGGACAATTTTTATATAATTGAGAGCAATAGTATTTTTTTTCTTCTCCAGTGTTCTAGAGAGTTCTTTGATGAAACTTTCACACTCCAGACTGGATTGAAAGCTTTAAGCATCAGAACTTTTGTCCAACTTTTGTTTGTAGGCAAATTTTCTTGCTGCTTGCTAACTTGCATCCTAGCTGCTGTAATCCGTCTTGGAATATAAGAAGAATGTGTTACTCTGCATGTCAAAGGAAGGGCAGTTTCCTTTTATGTCTGGATCATATTTCAATATCCAGATGGCCCCTTGGCCATCTTGCCTGGCCACAATAAAGCAGCTCCGTTTCTGTGACCATGTCATTTCTGACATCTTTATGCAAGAGGTCTACAGGATCCACAAGCTTTCCCACCAGGTTTTATTCACTGGGCCTTGCTTTGGATCCTTGCACTAAACTCCAAATGGGAGTTATTATCCTGCCAAGTGGTTTCCATCTCTGTTCCACCATGGAGACAATTGATTCATCTCAGGCCAAGGCAGGGTGACAGGTATATCCATCCATTTGAGGACAATTCCCAGGTAGGGTGGGCTGCTAAATGAATGCACCAGATTGCAGCTGACACCCATAATGCTGATTTTCCCCTCTCCTTACAATCATAATGGGATCTCAGCAGTAGAGATGGATTTGCTAATTTCCATCTCCTCTCTCCTTTAATCACTGTCAGGCATAAATTAATTTCTTCTTAAAGAGCTTTCAGGTTGAGATGCTGTCATTGCACAGTGTACTTAAAGATCCTAAATCAGTGTAATCCCAGAACATTTCCTGCCCAATCTGAGATTCCAGAGCATGTAAATATGTGTCATCCCAGCAGCATCACAGGCCTTTTTCTTGGGATAAGGGAAAGGAGAAGGAAAGTTGAACTCTTAGTGTGGGACATTGAAAAACAAGGTGAGAACTGTGCTACAAATCAGCTGAGTGCTGCTTCTTAGATGTCCTCCAGGCCTGTACTGACCCCAACTCTGCGAAATGAGAAACCTACAAGTGCGGTGTTGTAGCTGAATCCATTGAAGATGGGGAGAGGAGACTGTCCAGAGGAAAGTTCAGCCCCTGCAGAGCCTAAATTGCCCCCTAGAAGAGTTTGTCTTTCTTTACTACCCTGGGATTGGCTGTGCTTCTTCTATCAGGTGCTTTATCAGGTGAATATTTCACTGCAGGTACTTTCAGTGCACCTGAAAACCAACAGAGACTGAGGGAAAGCAGGAAGCTTCTAACCAAACCAGAAGGAGTAAAACCATTAGGCAAAGATATAATTTTTCTTAAAGAAAAAAAAAAAAAACTAGTGAATAAATTATCATTCCTTTTCATTAAAAATTCAGTGGAGATGAAACTGTGTGTGGTGATAATGAGCAAATGTTTATATTTGCAGAGAAATGTAACTGCATGCATGGAAAGTTATTGATTTAGCCCCAGCTTTCACACATTTTGTACAGCTCTTTGGATGGATGTCTGTCCAGCTGGCTGCACAACTAGCAATGGAAGACTTGTTACATCCTGAAAAATGGCTACATCACATTAAAAATTATTTCCAGAGAAATTTTAACTATTTTTTACAATGCCCTGTAGAGTTATTCCTTATGTGAAGAAATCTAAAGAGAGCATCCATGTCATTCTCTCTGACCCCCAAGTTTTCAAACCACTGAAAATATTGGAGGGGGAAAAAAAACCTCACAAACCTCTATTCAGCGCTTCAGTTTGTCTGAAAGTTGCCTTTCCTCAACAGAAATACCAACAGAGTGAAAATTACTTTCAGACTTCTTAGTTTTTCCATTTTTAAGCTTTTCAGAACAGTTAGGAAGTTTAAGGGACAGTTTAAGAGTAAATAACCTAGCTGGAATTTGTGGGAAGGCAGAAATGCCCTTTTTTTTTTTTTCCCTCCCCCATTCCATCCGGTTGGTGCTCCATGATCTCCTTCAGAAGACCTGCTTTTTCCAGCCCAGACATTCTTGGTTTGCTACCCTCTGGGTTGCTAGTCCTTTCCTTTTCCTTGCCTATCCTTTCCTCCTCCATCAGTGAGTCTCCACGGAGTCTCCCATGGTCCATTTCTCACAGAATCATTCAAGCCTTCAAGATCACTGAGTCTGACCTTTGTCACCCAGCCCAGAGCACTGAGTGCCACATCTGGGTATTCCTTAGACACCTCCAGGGATGGGGACTCCAAACCTCCCCAGGTAGCCCTTTCCAAGAAGAAATTCCCCCTGATGTTCAACCTGAACCTCCCCTGTCACAGCCTGAGGGTGTGCCCTCTCCTCCTGTCACATGTGAGGACACTGACCCAGCCTCCCATCCCTGACCAACGGCGCTTCCCTCTCCTTTTCCCACCAGTGTTGTCTTTAAGTGTTGCCAAACGCCACTGTTTCCAGGCTCCCGGGCAGCCAGTTGGCTCTTTTCCAAATGAGCCACTGAATGGCAAACGCAGAGATACACTGGGATAAAATGAGCTCCTCTTATTGATTTTTCCAAACCAATATGGCACTGACGCTGCCTCTTTGTGCCATTTCCCTCCTCTGCCAGGAGGCATTCACACCTCTTCCATCATTTTAATTAGACATTACACCTGACACAAATGCTGAGTTGATTAACCTTAAAGGAGCTGAATGGGTTGCAGGATCGTTAACACGGGGCCCCTGACACCCCATAACTCATTCCAACATGTGCTGTTGCACAAACTCACAGCTTCCCCAGCTTGCCCACTGAAGCCACAACGTGAGATAATGGCACCTACAGAGAGCTTTTTACGAGGCTGTCTCACATAATAATGCTATAAAAGCCAGATTTAAAAGACGGATTGCCCCGGACTCCACAGACTTCACTTTTTAATGTTTACATAAATGCACCTTTTCTGCAGTGTTTTCAGGTAATGGCCCTTTCCAAGTCATGGAAGTCAAGGCAACCATCAGCTTTGCCTTCCCCAAAAAGCTGCTCTCATCAGGAAGCAGAGTGCTCATGTGGGATTCTCCTGTTGCTGGGATGGGGGGCAGGAGGCAGGGAGCAGCCCACAAACACTCATTTGCTACAAACATGGCCCTCCCATGAATTCCTCATTTGTAGGAAAAGTCTCTAGTGTGAGGAGAATCCATCTGGCCTTAACGTACCCTTGTTACCCCACACTAAAGGAGAAACATTAAGTTTTGGTGCCTCCAGGAGTGTTGCCAGAGGAACTATTTTCCTGCTCAGATGCATTTCCCAACTCATACTTGAATTTGCCCGAGACTGGAATAAGCCTAAATTAGCCACTGACACTGCCCAAGTGCGAGTGAATAAGTCCAGCCTGGAGTAGAGGAACATTTGCACAAATTTCCCTTTGTGCCTGAGAAGGAGAGTAGCTCAGGCTGCTCCAGTGCCAGGATTCCTGGTTCAGCTGTGCCATTTGGTGGCACATGAAGCTTAGCTATGGGTGCAGCATTATCCAGGGTTTTCCTGCCCTCATGTCAGTCCAATCAGACTCCACTTTTGGGAACAGCAAGAGAACAGCTGATCCTTCTTTGCCAGCAACAAAAAGAGGAGATCATTAACGTATCTGCCTAACTGTGTTTGGGGGGGGAATAAAAAAAATGTGATTTGGTATGGCTTAATTGCTCTGGGATGAGGAGATGTTCCTCATTCGGCAGTCAGGACTCCAGGAGATTGAGGAATTGCTGGAGATGTATGAGTGCTGATGAGATCCCCTGTTAGTTAGCTGGCAGCGCTGATTTTGCCCTGCCTTCCTCTTACACTTGTTTGTTTAGCTTTGCCCTGCATTAAAACCTGTCAAGCCTGCAAACAAGACAATGTTTTTTGATAAGGCTGCTCAACTGACAATAAGGCAGAACTAGGAGAATTTCCAGCTCTTCTAAAGCAGAGAGAAGTTGTGTGGTTCAATTAGGATACAGCCAAGGTACATCCTGAGAAAAGGAATTTTCTGGATTGGTTGGAGATTCCACAATGCTGCCTTGAGCATCATCTGAAGTCCAAATTTTCCCATCATCCCTGTAGTTCACACAGGCTCAGGGAAAAGCTCTGGAGCCTCACAGAGGTCTCTGCCTCCAGTGTGAGTAGTCAGAGCTGTGGATCTCCTACTGAAGTCCAACCCTAACAGCATACCATGCACTCATACAGAGACAGCAGTCCTAAGGCAGCCAGTACTGTGCTATTCTTTTGAGGTTTGTTGCATTTTGGAAATAGAACAGCTTGGTTCATGCCTGTCAAAACACTGCTGGACAGTCCAAACTTGGACATCAGCATGTAAGATAAGATTAGCTACTGCTGTAAGCCTGGGATGTGCAAGGATGAGGCATCATCAGGATCCCCTCTTTGTCTCTCTGGTATTAAAGATCTCTTGCAGGACCATTTTGCACAAGACTCCACCTACTAAGCAGTGGAGACACGAGCAGAAGGTGACAATCTGCTGCTGCTTTCATATCACTGGCTTATCATAGATTATCCTCAGTTGGAAGGGATCCACAAGGACCATTGACTCCAACTCCTGGCTCTATACAGGACACCCCCAAGAGTCACCACAGGCTTTTTCAACGTCTGTCCCAATCTACCTCCTGGCAAGGAAGCAATGAATCACACATTTCCAATTTGAAAAAGCCTACTCCCACATTGCATGGCAGCCCAGTGTGGAGGGAGAGGGCAGCCACAGCTGGGCTGCAGAGCAGCTTTCCTTTGAATTCCTGCTCTGCAGCATGAAGGCAGCTGTCCTACCAAGCTGAATGAGCACAAGTGGAAAACAGTGAGTGCAAACACATCTGTGCTGGTGTCAGACAATGAAAGGTGTTGGTGGTGAAGGATGACAATGTTGTTCAACCCTCTTCCCACTAAGGGTGACAGAGCCACCACGCATCAGGAAATAAGGAGAAAAAAAGCAGCCTGGGGATAGCTTACGCTGTGAATCCCAGCAGGGCTCAGCTGTATCCAGCTTTACTCCCTGCATTCCCACCAAACCAGAGCCCTCTGAGCAAATGGGGAAGTTGAGGGATGGACATGAGCCTGCCAAAATGCTGGGACAGAGACACACCCCTGTGACATGGGGAGGGATGGGAGGGATTGAGGAATAACCAGACATAAAATTTGCCTGCTTTTGCCCAAGGTTCCTTGTATTAGTTTGCCTGAGTATGTAACACAGGACAGCAGCCAAACTCCAATCAGGGATTGCTTGACTTGAAGGGCTCCTGATTTTGCCTTTTCTGCACAGGAGAAAAGTGTGTAAGTGACCACACACCATTTGTTCAGGCCAGGTATTTTCTTTCATGGAGAATAGCTCCATCTTTCTGTTCTCTCCTCCACTGAGCCTGCTGCAAAAAGCCTCCTTCTTCCCCCATTTGCATAAGTGATGATGCAGCCATCCTAATTATCGAGGGAATCCACTGCTCCCCCCT
The DNA here is from genome assembly GCA_013396875.1 of Vireo altiloquus. Classification (NCBI taxonomy): domain Eukaryota; kingdom Metazoa; phylum Chordata; class Aves; order Passeriformes; family Vireonidae; genus Vireo; species Vireo altiloquus. Next base: position 291,033 of record VZRF01006272.1, read on the forward strand.
TCCAGCACCTCCCCCCTTTGCTGCTGCTCTTTCCATGCTACGGGCTTTGCTGGCAGATGGAGCTGGAGCCTCCTCAGCCCACTGGCTCTTCCTTGAAGAAGAACAAAGTGACAGCCCTGCAGGCAGCTGAGCCATGGCAGCGTGACTAATCCATGTCGGGAGCATCCCAAAGGCCAGTCAAGGTTGTGCTCCCACAGCTTTGCTGGGGGAAGAAGGCTGCTGAGCATGGGCTGGAGGGGCTGCATAATCCCCTCACAGGGATGGAGTGTGTCCCCCACACTGCTGAGCTCTGCAAGCTGCCTCAAGGCCCTCCTTTGGTGCTGCAGTCCAAGGGTCAGGGAAAGGGACGTCTGAAGCATCCAGTCTGGGGGGTTACCAGCAAGGAGATGAGCAAGCTCATACATATGGAAGGATGACCTTACCAGCTCCACTCAGCATTCTGCACATCAGATGTGATTTACAATCAGCCATGGCCATGCTTGTCTCCATTTCCCCCTCAAGTCCTTTTCTTGCAGCACTGCTTACCTATGGTTTTACCCACGTGTTTTGGGCAACATCTGTCCTACTTCTCTGCTGCTAACCCATTACCTCAGAAAATTAGCATTTACCCATGATGCCCTTTCAGTCAGACATTTCTGGCTTTGATTGTGTTAGGATTGGGCCTTCCATCCAGAGGAAGGTGTATTTTTTAGTTTTATTTATCTGCCTGTGACAAAGTAGATGGCAAAGTCCTGGCAGAAAATCTGCAGCCATAGCTGCATAGCTGCCTGATTAGCACAGTCCAGTATGTACATAGCTCATTTTTTATGTACATGGCATCATATGGGCTACCCATGTGATCCTCTTCTGCTGTGTGCCTGGAAATGCTCCAAAGAGCTGATGAACCAATTGGAATTACAGACAAGAGTTTAGTTATAATCCCTGGGGGAAAATGAGGCCTGTGTGGAAGGAAGTAGGACAGGGGAGATGAAAATAGTCTATCAGGAAAGCAAGCCAAAAACCTGCCAAGCTCCTCCACCATGCAAACACAAGGCAGCCTTCTCCTGTACCCCAAGCCATGAGCTCCTGCATCCCACAGCCATCAGCTGAGCTGTCAGTACACTCAGCACTTCCAGGACATCCATTTCAGGACCTAGAGCTGCAAATCATGACAGCCAAATTTGGGGATGTGCAGCAGAACGGGGGAGGACAGCAGTCAGGTCCATATCAGCAAGGATAGACCGAGCACCTCCTCCTCTGGCCTGGGCAAGGCTCTGGAATCCCACAGGGAGATCCTGGTTCTGCTGGAAAAGGGCACCAAGAGCTCAATCAGCTCTACTCGTGGCAATCTTCTGCAGATGGACATTGCTGGGCATAAGTCCAGGGCTGAACTGAATCTAGTTAATACTTTAAGGTTATGGCAGCTTGCACCTCATCCCTTTTTAGAGTCCTGCCTCCTGGATCTGTGCTTAGAGATCACCCTCTGTTCTACCTTCTTGTTAGAGATCTGTTCTGTCGTTTTCTACTTGCTCACTTCCTCCTCCCAGCCAGCATCTCTGTTGGATCTGACATGCTCCATCTGCAAATATCCCAATCCAGCCCTCCCAGGGCGGCCGCATAAACATTCACAGCTCCAGCCAGGGAAGAGGCAAAGTCCCTCCTGCAGTTGGATTCCACAAGAGCCTTTCTCCAGGCTCTCATGCCCCAAACGCTGGCCAGATGGCCTCACCACACGGTATCCCACCACATTTTGTACATAGCAAAGGTGCCAATTATCTCTTCCTTCCCTGCTTTGAAATTGTCACGCTCTCCACAACACACACACTCTTTCAGTTGTCCTGCTTTCCACGTTCCAGGTTGGCAATTAGAATCTGCAACCTCTGAGCTTCTCTGCAAACTGATGAGCTGCTAAAAATACAGCCCCTGCAGGCACCCATTCTACTTCTATTTCTGTATTTTTTTTTCCTTTTTTAAAATCAATTTGAAATGAACAAAGCAGTTCAACAAAGGAAAAGAGAAAATGCTGTGATTGTGAAGATGGATTGCTGTCCCTTACTTTGTTCATTTTAATTACACAAAGTCATCACTTAGTGGGAAGCCTTGGGATAGGAAAAGGGAGCACAAAGAAGTTACCATATCCCACCTCCTTATTTCACTATGCTTCATTTTAAAGCCTCCTCTGACATCCTGGCAACAATACCTGAATTAGCACTTCCATACTCTTAAATCTTTCCATACGTTACTCACCTGCTGTGTCTTCAACATGGAAAGCCCAAACAGTCCCAGTCCTCCTGGGTAAAAATCAGAGTGGACCAGCAGGAACAAACAGCCTCTTCCCAAAACAATCACACCCTCATCCCTCTATAGAAGGCTAGAGAGTTTGTTTAAAAACTTCTCTTAACCAATCCTCTTGTGCCACCTCCCAAACTGGCTCCCACTGAGAGATGAGGTTGGAAACCAAGATCCTTCAGGACAATTAAGAGGTTTAAGTCAGAAAAGTTCCAGTTGGTGCCTGGGTAAGGGCAAGACCCAGGACTGCCTCTTTTTGCCTTTTCTATTAACTCACTTTGCCACCTGGGGCAAATAATATTTCCTTTAGTGACTCCCCGTTGGCAGGCTAAAGATCACTTAATTCCCCTGAAGTTAATCCTGTGTTATTCATCCCTGCTTGGCTAATGCCAGGTGTTTTGAAGGAACTGAGCCCAAAGTTGGACTGTCCCAGGAGGTTGTGCTCTCGGCCAACACAGGCAGGAATGGAGTGTCCTCCTCCCAACTACTGCAGGTCTCACCTGAGGGACTCTAACCCAGTGGTTTTGCAGAGGCTGGGGGCAGTCACTGCCCTCCTTGTCCTGCAGTGACAGCTGAGAAATGACAGAGACCCAGCAAAACCACTGTCCTGCTGGACACAGAGGCTTCCCACCGGGACAGACCTTCCACTAGTGGCACTTCAGCCAATCTTTGGGCCTTTTCTGTTTGTCTGAACCTCTCACAGCAATAACCACTCACAGCTTGGCTCAGAGGATGAGGACAGCTCCTTTCCCCAGCAGAGCATTTATGCAGACAGGAGTCTCTGTTTCTAGGATTGTTTGTAATGTCACAACTCCCAAATCCATGAGCTCTCCTTTACCCTGATATGGTTGCAGCAAACTGTCTGGTTTGGGGGGACTGAAGGGATTCTGCCCCTACTCCCTTTTAACCATGGAATGCCATCATTCCTCAAAGAAATTCTCTAATTTGTGTTTCCCACATCTGCCTGAGATGTTTCTGGTGGACCAAAACGACTTCACCATTTTTGCCCAAGCTTTCAGCTCCATCTTTGCCTTCCTAATGGACTTTCCCCAAAGGCCTGATTTGATTGTGACCTTGCAGATCCCGTTAATTTTCACCCAAGGCCTATTGTAGTAGTTGGGGCTGTGTTTAGATATTCTCTCTTCACACACCAATTGCCACCTTGTTCTATGTTTGGCAAAGATGTTTCTCCGTGTAGTTTTATCTCCAGTAAGCTGTTGCTTTTCTTGTTTAACTCGAGGGCGCAGAGGTGTTAACTGTGTCCTTCACCCCCCACAATCTGGGGTTTGCATTTCCATTTGCTCCACTGCTTCTGGCATCACTGTGAGCTTTCCCACAGCCACTATCTGTTCCTTATATTGTTTTTTCCACATCCCTCTCTAATGTTTTATGTATATTCTGAACATTTTGTTCACAAGTTTGTTCCCACCTTCCCTTATTAACCCCTTTTTTGGACTGTATTCAATAGAGAAGACTTTCACTTCTACTGTTGTGGTTGTTGCTATTTGCTGTAAATATTTACAGAATTTCCTAAGTTTGTTTTTCCTTTCCTCTTCAATTTTGCATTTACCTTTGTAAATAATTTTTTAAAAAAAGAATTCCCCTCATTTTTCCTTCTATTTTTTCATGGTCAAGTAGAATTAGATTTGGACAAAAGTCAGCCTTTCTATTTCTAAGAGAGTCCTTGTAATTTTGTTTCAAAGAAAATCTGATTCCTGAAGATATGCCAACGTTTTGAAACTCTTTACAAAATGACTTCACTAGAGCAAGTTTTTAAACAACCCAAGTGATTTTTTGGGAAAACATTGAAAGTAAATTGACCTCAGAGGCAAACCAAAACATAAAAATTGTCACCATCATGAAAGTTGATCCACTTGGTTGTTAAAAATAATACCAAAAATGATATAGCTCAGATTTTAAAATAATGTTGTTAGGAATGAAGGTTGTGGAGAAGAGATGAATGTGACAGGATCCAGAAAGATAACATGTCGCTATAGAGCACAAAACGAACAACACGGAGACAGCTCGTTTCAAGTAGGAGAAAAAGACAGTTTATTTTTTGACCTCGGTATTTATAGATTTCTGACCTTGCCCATGGATTGGAGAATGAGGTTGCCTCCTCTCCAGCCACACTGGTCAAATTAGCAGTTCATTAATTTTCTCTTTCTTCTCAGGGGAATGCAAAACAAAAAGAAGAGTTAGAAAAACATTGGTTTGCTTACATTAAATGTGTGAGAGATTCCACTGCAAAAATGCAAGCAATTCCGAAGGCTGAAAAAATCAGGGCGACAATAACACTGCAGGAAGATGAGAAACACTCTGTGGGCAAACAGAGGATTGTAACTGAGTAATAAGTATATTTGCTGTTCCAACAGCAATAATTTTCAAAAGTTGAGAAAGATTATAAGCAAAATTGATTGGAAAAGAAATTGTAGTCAGAGAAAATGCTGATTGCAAATTGGTGATTCTGCAAGAAAAGTTTATTAGAAAGTCGAAACCTAAACACTACAATTTCATATGAAATAAGAACACAAGTTTAGCTGGAATCCAAGCCTTGCTCATTTTCAAAAGAAAAAAGGATTGGAAAATCTCTATCCATATACAAGGATTACATATGAAAATTCAAAGTGGGAAATGGAAAACTTGCACCAAGACCCTTTGAAGGGCTAACTGAAATCCCTTTTGGTCTGCTGACTTTAATTTCTAATATCTATTCTTTACTTACAAAACTTCACTATCCAGAGGCATCCCATCCACAGAGATGTCTCTGCTTTTCACCTGAATGACTCCTCTGAACGTGTCCTGGTCCAAAGTGATCAGTTACTAGGGAGCAGTGGGAAGAAATGTAAGTTGGACTTGATGATCTCAAAGGTCTTTTCCAACCTAATTAATTCTGTAGGTAATTCTGTGAAATTAACCCCTGGAAAAAGAGATGGAAATGTGTTTGTACCCAGGGAGCAGGCCAGCCCCGTGGGAACAAGGTCGTCTCCCTCTGGTTTGTTGAAAATTCTCCCTGGCTTACACAGATCAGCTGAGATCTTGGGGATCTTTACTCAAAAACAAACCCCCAAACATAGCAGTTGTAGCTATCCCACTGCAGATGTGGGAAAAGCTGTGTTTGTGCCAAGCAACCAAAGGATGACCGAAAGGAGGGAGTTAAGGGCCATTCATTCATTCATTCATTCAGTTACTCTGTGTGAGGGACCTTAGACAAGGATCTATATGCCAGCTTTCAGAAAATGAGGGAGTGTGTGTTCAGCACACCTCCATGCTCACTTATGGCTCAGCATGCTCCTCTCACTTCAAAGCCATCAGCTTGAGTGTCTACAACAGCTCGTTATCCTGGTGATCCTGCAGCTCCCTGCCCAGGCAGCATGGAGAGCGAGTTACAAGGTGTGACAGTCAGGAGGGACTGGCAGCAGCACCTGGTGAGCAGCTCCAGGGTCAGGATACACCATTATGATCCTCAGCTCTGCTGAGGAGAGGCTGAGCCAGCTCTGGCAGCTCTGTGCCTCTGTGCTAAGGAGAATACCACTGACCTCCAATGGAAAATGCTCCTTCCCAGTACTGTCCTGCAGTATTTTTTAAGGTTATGCACAAGTTTGTCTTTTCCCTTCTATTTCTTAGAGCTGGCAGCAGCATTTTATGTTGTTTCTCATCACTCAGAGCTATTAGTAACACCCTTCTGGAGACATGAAATGTATCTACACGCACCTCTGGTAATTAGACTAAAAATCCTACTAGTGTTGATGCAGCTCTTGCAGAATATATTAGGAGTAAAGACAGCACTGAAAAGTTTTTTGGAACTCAATAATCATACCTGAGATCAGAATTAAAAGATTTTTTTGCTGCACAGAAGGTGAGCAGGAAAAGGTCGGCGTGAGGAGCACTGTGTGAGGACTCAGCCTGGTTCCCTGTGTGGCTGTGGCAGTCACAGATGCCCAGCATCCCCTGACCAGCACAGCCAGCCTGGTTCTGGCACAGCTGAGCTGCTCTGCAGGACTAGGGGCACATCCTTGCTGTGAGCAGCCTGCTGTCACCAGCAGTGCCTGCTCTGCTCACACCTAGAGCTGCTTCCTCTGCTGGGAAATAAAGTCTAAAAAGAGCCACATCTCCTCCCCAGCTCCCAAAACTGTGTGTGAGCAATCCTGGCAGGTTAACTTTGCTTTCCCGACCTCTGATACTCAGGGGCAGATGGTCAAGCCTTGTACATTTGAGCAGGGGAGACAGAGCTGGCTCTGCACCTCTCTTTTGCGGCACATCCCTCTTGCCTCTCCCCAAGCGCCTTAGACATGGCTGTTCTTAGATGTGTTGAACCTGTGGGGTCAAGGTGGGATTCAGGCAGTAGGACTGGGGTACTGGGAGGGACAGCCCAGCTCCCTTGCTCACAGGTCTGCATCCCTTTTCTTGCATCCTATCCCCATGCAGGTCTGGGCATTGGAGGTGAGGAAGAGGTCTGCAGGGAGAAGTAATTAGGGAGGAAAACATAGAGAGTGGCTGTGGTGATCCCCCTTTTCCTGTGGCCACCCATCAGAGCATCGTGAGGATGCCAACGAGTGATGCTTCAGGGATGTCTGAATGCTTCCCCTTCCTCCCCCAGCCTGACTGTGGCACTGCACGTACAGAGCAGCCAGGACCTGGCAGGCCAGAATCCTTGGGAGGGAGGTTACGTGGAGGAGGACGACATCTCTAAGTCAAGAGCAGCACTTCATTGCTTTTCAATCCTTCTGCTGACACCAGTTCACAGCCTGCAGCAGAGTCCAGAATACACCTGAAAATAAAACAACACCTGGGCTGTGTGCTGCTGCAGAGAACAGGCAGGGTTTGCAATCAGTGGTGTTGGTGGGAGCTCTCTGAGTGCAGGGCAGCAGGCAGAGGGTCAGCCCCAAGCCCTCTGCTCCTGGCACTGATCGCAAACATGTCAGGATCTCGTCCAGAGTGCATTTTCCTACTGCTCCAGCCGACATGCTGTCATTCTGGTGTGGAATGACACACAGAGAAGAGGAAGGTCATGTTATTCCTGGGAGAATGATGTTTTTCTCAGTGGCAGGGCATTTCTGGTGTCTTTTGAACGCATGTTCTGTTGGAGCAGTGTCACATGAACAGCAAAACAAAGCCAGACTCCCCAGTGCCATGCTGGCACTGTGGGATACACCTCTAATCCCTAGGGAGAGTGGAGTGACTGGGACATGTGCTCTGATTGATACCTCAGACTCCCAAATCTGGGCTCATGATGCTCAGTGCTGCAACACACTTATGAGGGTTTCTCTCATGCTCTGTCTGTAATCATGTCAGAGACAGGAAGCAGGTTGAAAACTACCTTTAGTAAAACATCAGCATTAGCAAGGACTTAGTCATTATGGGGCTGAGTGACAAAGGGAGGTCAGTGAGGCTTCCTTACACCGAAAAACCTCTTCATGGCAATAGCATTGAGCATAATATTCTCCAAAAATGGGAGAAAGGGAGAAGGGAAGGAGGGGAAAAGAGGAGAAAGGAAGAAATGGAGAAAGGGAAAAGGGGAGAAAGAGAGAAGGGGAGAAAGGGAGATCTATCCGAAGTCAGTAGGACTTTTTTTTCTACCTCCAGTGGATCACTGTGTACACCAAAGCAAACAAATGGCGCCCACAAAATTTATACTGAGGAAATAAATTTCTTGGAAGCCGAGATTGAACTAAACAATGATGTAGCAGGTTGATCAGCTACCTAGACACTACTAGAAAGAGAGTGTTTGAGACTGTATTTTAACACGTGCATGTGAAATCAGATTTCTGAGACCACCAAGATATTGTTTGCCAAAACACCTGTGTGAAAGGGAATAAAATATTTTGTGATAAAAGATCACAAAATAATGGGGAGAATAGAAATGTAAAGGTTGTCTGATCTTCTACTGCAATTCTGATAAAAAATTCAGTGCTGGGTGATTCAGAAGAAGGTTTAGCATACCTGCTCATCAGCTCAGATCTAACACATCTAATTGTGCATTTCTTCCCATGGGAGGTCATTTTTGCCTAACCCCGTCTGATAATTAGATTATGTTGTACAGATTTAGTCATTATAAAATTCAACCTGCATAATGTTTTGTCTGGACACAGCTCTCAGTGAGGTTGCAAACTCTTTGATTCCCCCTAAATTATTCATTTCAGTAATATCCTGTGACAGTAAATTCCACAGGTTCAGTTCATCACATACATGGAAGGTTTTCCCATGCTGCCTACATTATCTATACCTTGTCATCCTCATTTCCTTGTGCTGTGTGAAATCCTGCCAGTTTTTTGGGGCTGGATTTCTCCAAAGGGGAGTGTTTTTATAGGCTAAGATGATCACCTTCTTCATAGTACCACTCATCTTTAGGGGCTTCCTTCTTTCAGAGGAAGCATCCCAAGAGAAGACTGCAGGGAGATTTTTCTCTGTATACACTGAGTAGTAAATGTGTTGTTCATCACAGCTGCGCAATGGGTGAGAAAACAAAAGATAGATGGAGAAGTTCAAATACAAGGAGAATGTGATATTACTGTGGAAGCCAGGGTGAAAGGATGGAGCTCATCTGCTCAGGTCAATTGAGAACCCTTTCAGTCACACTGTGGGTTACAAAACAATGTTTAACTTAATTTCAGCCAATATGCAGCAATGCTTGTAATAACCAGGTGTCAGAGGAGTAGAGGAACAAACAGAAAAACAGACAGGAGGGAGGGGGAAGAAAGCAGGAGAAGCAGGCCAAGCTAATGGTGAACTCTGGGCTAAATCACGTTCCCTGATCAACCTGCACTCCCATGAGCACAGAAATGCATGAGAACATCCCAACTCAGGAATTCCAGGCCCTGGAGATCCCACAGTTAGGTGGCACCCAAACATACCTCAGAGCAAAGATGGGAACAGCACATAGTGCAGCCCTGTGGAAGGAAGGAATGCTGCCACAAAGCATGGAAAAGCTTGAGGATTTGTAGAAAATACATGACGGGAATGCCACAAATGAGCATTGGCAGCTGCCTCTGACAAGAACTGTTCCTTCAGATGTGCTCAGGCTGGTTCCCTCTCTTGCACACTCCTGACCTGACTCCCTTCCAGCAGCACTGTTTGCCTCTTCCTCAGTCAGTTTCAAGCCTGGTGCTTTGGGCTCAAATGCTTCATCTGTGCTCCAGCTTTCTCTGCACCTTCCCTGGCAAGTGCCTCTGGATCTCAGCCATTCCACACCATCCTCCATCCTCTCTGCTTTCCAGAGACCTCTCTGAGCTCCAGCACGGCAGATCCAACTGACATCCCTGCTGCCTCTGGACTTTCAAATAAAATCCAGCCTCTGCTCCCTGCCATGCCCTTCTCCAATCCAAGGCTGCTTTCCCTGTCAGCTACCTCCCTGCTACACACTTCCCTCTGCTCTTAATTTCCTCCTCCCTTTAGGATATTGATGCTGGATGAAGTTTCCCATTAAACCAGCCACTCTTGTAGAAAGGGAGGCTGACATGATTAATGCCATTCAGTGGGGAAGGCAGGAGTGCAGCCAGGGAACAAGGAGACAGGCACATTCCCGGCAGCTAGTCATTAGCATTTGCCCCAAAGTGGCAGCAGGCACAGGATGGACACAATTTTTCCAGCTCTGTCTTGTGCTGGATGCAAACTTTTTAGGGCCAAGAAGGAAGAGAAACCTACTCTCTGTTTCATTTTTCATTTAATCTGTACCTAAACAGTGCTGCCTTGGGCCCAGGTACAAAGGAAGAGGTGACCCTCCCAAGCCTGTCTTGGTGGCAGCGTGGAATCCACAATTCAAGCTTCAGATTGGGCTCAAGGGAGGCCAGATTTATTTCTGGTCTTTTTAGGTTTCAGCAGCTTTATGTTTTCTCTCTCTTCACTCTGTTCCCTCTTCCTCTCTGCCATTTGCAGCAAGCCCTCTGTAACAGCTCTATTGACAAACCCATTCCCTGAGATTTTCTTCACTAATCTGGAAAACCCCAAGAGAGGCCATGCCCTTATCCTGACTCCAAACTTCCATCATTTGGGACAAAGGGCTTGGATGGCAGCCCTCAGCTAACACTCGGTGGAGTGAAGCTCTCGTTGTAGTCAAGGGAGAAGAAAAAATTCTCTCCACATTATGAAAAGCAGAAATTTGGCTTGTGTGAGCTGGAGGAATCTGTTTCCCTCAACTGGCAACCAGAGGAGGTTATGGTGATTGACTTTCGGCCTTTGCCAACTTCCCCCACCACCAGCAAACTGTGATCAAGATCCTACATCTTCCCATAATAACCACTCTGACTATTTAAATAGGCAAATCAATGAATAAGTAAGTAAAAAAAGGAAATCTCCTCATTTTTAAAAACTCCAGCTTCCAGCCACTGATTCTCCTTATGCCTTTTCCAGACTGAAGAGCATTTCACTACCCAGGATCTTCTCCCTGTGCAAGTGCCTGTAAAGAGCTCCAACAGTTTCCAAGTCATCCTTCCTTCCAAAATGGCCAAAAAAGACAAAAGAAAACTTCCCCTTTAAAGTGTTTTAAAAATACTTTACAAATCATTCATGAAAAATGTATAAAAAGAGCAGTTCTGGTACTGATCTCTGTGTAAAACCTGAGAAATACTCTTGTTGGGGTTAGTTTGTTTGTCTATTTGTTTTTCCAGGTTACCCAGTGTCCATAAGACCTGCAGTTATCCAGTTTCAGATGTGTAAATACTCTTAATCTCAAATGAAATTAGCACCATAAAGAGTTAGGGGCCTGGGAATTGCTTCAATAAAAGTCAATCCGTTATGTTCATCCACACTTTTATCAATCAAGACCTCAGTCTCAAAGAATAATTCTGTTTGAAAAGATATTTTTCTACAAAATCATGTTGACAATGCTGGTGTCTATTTCTAGCCTTTGATTCTTTATCAATTGGCATCAGATTATATGGCCCCATTATTTGATCTGATTGATAACACATTACCTATTACACAGCTACAACCTTCTGGCATTTTAAAAAATAATATTATTATGTAATGTTCACACCGTTACCTATCATGCTGTGAGGTTTATTAGAGACTAAGGTCAGCAGACAAAGAGGAAATTCAGCTAATTCCTCAAAGGGTCTTGGCGCAACTTTTCCATTTCCCATCTTGAATTTTCCGGTGTAATCCTTGTGCATGGGTGTAGATTTTCCACCCTTCTTTTGCTTTGTAACAGACCAAGGCTTGGATTCCAGCCAATGTTATGTTCTTATTTCATATGAAATTGTGGTGTTTGGGGTTTTGGTGCTCTCATAAACTCCTCTTACAGAATCACCAATTTGCAATCAACATTTTCTCTGCCTACAGTTTAGTTTCTAATCAATTTTGCTTGTAGTTTTTCTCAACTTTTGAAAATTATTGCTTTTGAGACGCAAACGTACTTATTACTAGTCACAATCCTCTGTTTGCCCATAGCGAGTGTTTCTCAGCCATGCAAACATCTGATAAGTGAAGAATAGGGAAAATTGTCCAGAAAGTTAATGCAACACATTAAGGAAAAAGAGAAAAATAGAAAAAAAAGAAAAAGAAAAAAAAAGAAAAACCAAAAGGAAGGAAAGAAGTGATTTCTTAGTAAATTGATTTTAGAACTGGAATGGAGGAAAATTTGAGACACTGATTTTGTGCCTTTGGAGGAAAGCAAGAAAATAAACACTGACACTGAGCTGGCATCATCCCTTCCATGACAGATATCATCACCTTTCCGCTCATGCTTGTGCTTTGTCTTCAGCAGCACGTGAGTTTGGGGTATCACCTGACAAAAGTTGTAGTCACAGAATCATCCTGGTCCAAGGGGACTCAGGGTCTCACTCAATTCTTCCTCCTCAGAGTAAAGAGAGCACTGAATTCCAACCTGCTCTTTTACCAAGTCAGGTCTGGTAACAATCCAAGAGCAGAGATTCATGGGTGGAAGAATGGATATGACTGGATGACCCCCAGAGCAGAGGGAAGATGTCCTGCCTTGGCAATGAGAGGTCCTGCTTCAGTGCATAGCCCAGGAGGCCTCTCCAGGTCCCTGGAAATCCCTTTTCCTATGGCTCAATAAGCACTTCTTTAGCTACAATCAGCTTCCAGCTTAGAGAATAATTTATATTTATTCCACACAATGTTTCCTTTTGTGGAGGAGCTACAAGAAGCGTCACACATGGCAGAAGCTGTCAGAAAATTGCATTTTCAGAAGTTATCCTAACATTTTCAGAGAGGTTTTGGAAGACAGGCTTCACACAGGGAGACCTGTCATGCCTTTCCCACTCCATATTAACACTGCTCCGGCTGCACATGAGCAGCTGTGATGAAGAAACCCTTGCTGCTCTCTGCACCAACACTGAGCTTTGCTGAAGGTCACTCCCATGCTTCAGCTGGGTTCAGTTGCTATATGAGGCACTGGGGATGTTCCTCCACAAAAATGTTGCCCTAATTTTGCTCCCTTAGTTGAAAGCTACTCTGCGCTGGCTCTCTTTGAAGGCAACAGAGAGAAACATGGACTTGCCACTGCCTGTGCATGGTTCCAGGGGAGACTAATTGTTTTAATTAGACTTTTTAATATTATCTGAAGTGAGGCAGCTTGAATGTTTCTTATGTTTCTTCCTTGATCTAAGTGCATGCCAGAATCCTTGTTTCTGTGTTATCAGTTACACCAAGCCTGTATTTTTCAGTTCCAGCTCCCTCACTTTCTCCTGTAGTTTTTCCTCTACATGGCATGATTCAGCCACTGAATTTCAGGCCTGCCAGTTGAAAGCGTTTTCTTTCCTCTCTGAACTTCTTGCTTTGTTAGCCAGTACGAGCACCTAGATCACTGATGAACTAATTTTTGATAGTTACTGAAACATTTGCCCAGTCCCTATGAGCTCTTCCCACTAAGTTGAGTTGGAGTCCCAGCCCTGGTCTCCACCCTTTCATTCCTTTTCAGCTCCTCCATTTTTTTCTTCCTTTCAGCACCTCTGAGTTGACATCCAGCCTGATTTGGTAAGAAACTGAAGTTCCCTGCCTGTGAAGGCTGAAACTCTGTGACCATCCAGTCTGTTCCTCCTTTCTTATGCAAATTACCTTTGTCTGGATCAGGAAGTGGCCTGACAGATACAGGACTCAGACATGGAGATGAAAAGAAATCGTTATCAGATCTATGCTCCTGACTTAGATAAATAAGCATTGGGCATGATTCGCCACTCATTAAAGTGTCTCCCTCAGGAGATGGCTGACAGTTCATTAAGTAAGATGAAATATTATTATTTAAACTCAAAACTGATCAGGCTGGGTGGAAACTCAGTCTACTATCTACATGATTTCATGTATATAGTAGACTGTATATACATGATTCACAAGCAACTTCTGCAAAATATTCCTGAAGAGGCCGACCCATATGGAAATTTAGAACCTGCTGTAATTTAACTAACAGGGTAAGTTGTGTCATTTAAGTGGCAGAGCTCTGTGCTTAGGCCTTGCACTCATCCCCACTCCCAAAGTGGTTTGGTACAGATTTGGTGCAGTGTGTATAAGCTTGATCCAAGTCCCAGGCTCAAGATATGTGGCTTTCCAGTTCCTCCATCCCAATAATCACATCTTCCAGGCCCTCTTGTCCCCCCTCTGGTCACTATGAACTGCCCCACAGTCCGTCTGCAAAGCAGGACCTCGTAGTTATTGGCAACACAATAAAGTGCCAATGCAAACTGCCCATCCTTATTTATCTTGCTTCATTTCACACCTCAAATTCAGCTTTTCAGGTTCCTCTCCTCAGAGGCGCTGTACCTGATCCAGGGTCATTCATCTTCAGGACAAGTGTCTATTGATCAGCTGTTATTCAGTTTACAGTAGCCATGTAATACAACCTGAACTCTGGGGGCTCAAAAAGGAGTTCAGAGTGGGACCAAGGAAAGCTCCTTCTGCAAACCCTTCAGTGCAAGCACAAGATGGTCAGATGCTGTTGCTTTACAGCAGAACCCCCAACCCCCAGCACAGTAAGAGCAACAGGATCATTGCCAGAAAAAAAACCCAGTCCCATCTCCTCCTGCAGGGAGGTGTGAGCATTACTGGCCACATTTTGATAGCAAAAAGAAATCCATGCCCAAGCAACTTTACAGTGAGAGTCCATTACTGCCTCCTAAACCCTCTGTAATATGCTAGGGTTACGCTTTTTTTTTTGTGAACCCTGAACACAAAGAGCAAATATCTCCTTTCAGGAAGAGTGACCTTGACAGTGCACCAGGAGAATGAAAGGAGGAGGCAGAACAGAGGCAGAGCCCTGTGAAAGGGGAGCCACACAATGACTCTCAAGGCTGGGGCTGGGCTGGGCCCAGGGAGGTTTCTTGTCTCCACACAGAGCAGAGCTCTTCAGAACAGGAGCACATCCTTGAAAACAGAGCTGCACACACACCACTGACAGCATAAGAGCTGCCTTGGTACTTTCAATAAACCTCTTATTCCCTGGAGAAGTCCATTTCTTGGAAATCAGCGATGTTTGCAGGAAAGAATCAGTTTTAATAAATTGCTTTCTGGTTTGTTTTTTTTTTTTTTTTAAGAACATTGACATAATTTTAAAGTTTTCTTTTATTTTTTCCCCAGATTGAAACAAGTTTTCTTATAGCATTCTCAATAACTAAAACTAAGCTAAAGTGACAAAATGACCAAAAAGGACAAAAGAAAACTCCACAAAAATGTTTCTACTGCTCTAACCAGAATGTAGCTTTGCAAAAACTCAAGACTTTCAAGTTTCTGTCTGGATATTTTCCTCGAGACATGTAGACCTGTTCTGTGCAGCTCCATGTCATGCTGTTTCTTGTAGTAATTTTGTAGGACATGAACACTGATATTAAGGGTAAAGTAACTCTATTTTGCACCTTCCTCTGATTTCCTTTTCCCTCTTTGATGTTCACCTCCTCCTAGAACATTTTACCTTATACCATTCTTGGGTTGAAGGCAACCTGAATCACATCTCATGCCAATTACTGTGGCATTTTCAGAACTAAACCAGTTTACACTATCTGAGAAATATGATTATTTAGCAATGGTATCAGTCCTCTGCCTCCTCCATCAAGATTTCTGCCACAGGTGGAGGTTTTGAAGGGAAGCTGACTCCTTTCCTCCCCCTCAGAAAAAAAGATAAGCAACTTCATTAACGCCTGTATTAGTTAAAAAGCAGGAAAAGGGGAAAAAAATTTAAATTATAGCTAAAATGCGTAGATTTCCATTATTTTATTCACAATTCTAAAGAAGTGAACCCATATTCCGTCTGGACCACATTCTCCCACCTCACCACAGCATCATTTCTCAGGGGCAAAACCACTGTTATCAGTTTCCCACCCTGGCTGTTCTTCCCTGCATTTCAGCTCCATTTCCTATTCCACACCTACAGAGGAAACTGCCCTGAGGGCTGGGCTGACGCTGGACCACACTGAAAAGAAAATTAATTCACTTGAGCCCCTTCACAGAACTGCAGTGACACATCTGCAGGAGGAGCAATGTGGAAAAAGGGAACAATTGGCTGGAGAAGGGTGGGATACTCTTGATCTGCCTTTGCTGCCGGGGAAATTGTAATGCAGAGCGATCCTTTCCTTGTCTTTCTTTTTTCTTGTTCACCTCTGGGCAAGGACCATGTTTATAAAAGCACAAATAATTGGCATATGCTAGAAACACATCCAATAAAAATGACAGTTGGGGGAATGAGAGGGCAGATTAGAATTTTCTGTGTAGATCTGCACTCGTTCTGGATTCAGCAGCAGGCTCAGGGATCTGGCTTTGGCTTTGTTTGTGTATTTGTTTGTTCACCTTTTTTATGTGTTTTGTTTCATTTCACCTAATAAATACAGACACAGATATGATGATGTGAATCTACACAGATTTCAGGATGTAACTTTGGCCATTTGATCCAGAACCCATCTGAACTTGAACCCAGTGTAAAATGATTTTTCCCCTTGTAATAACTATGTTAAAAAGTAAAAAAAAACCCCAAACTCAAATTCATAGTGCTGCTCTTCTACCATTTTAAAATACAGGGCTGTAAATAAATCTGATTTGAGGCCTAATGTGTGACAAGATTCACACACAGTGATAATATCTTCTATTAAAGCAACGGATATTGTTAGAAAGAACTTCAGCACTCCTCATTTTCTTCTAGATTCTCACCATTCTAGGCAACATCTTTGGCATATGCACAAACTCAGGGTCTCTCAACCCCCAGCGGGTCCTACAGGCACAAATTCATTATCACAATATCCCAAACACAGAGGAAAAATTGTCATGGGTAGCAGGGAAGGAGATTTTTTATTTGTCTTTCTGTTATGGACTTCAAATTGAATCTGTCAGACAATATCCAGATTATCTGCTCAGCATGAAAACAAAGAATTATTTTTTTTTTTCTTTTTTGATGAAAGCTGAGGTGTGTACTAATGTCTTGAGGGCTGAGAGTGTTTCAAACATCTATTACCATAAATTAGCCCTAAAATATTGGAAGCTGGCAGCCCTGCTATTCTCTGATCTCT
Organism: Vireo altiloquus; assembly: GCA_013396875.1. Classification (NCBI taxonomy): domain Eukaryota; kingdom Metazoa; phylum Chordata; class Aves; order Passeriformes; family Vireonidae; genus Vireo; species Vireo altiloquus. The sequence goes on from VZRF01006272.1 coordinate 307,745, forward strand.
CTTCCCCAGTCTGCAGAACAAACACAGATGTGGACAGTTTGTGCTCCTCCCTGGCCTGTGTTGGTTTGCGGATATCTTGATGTGATATCTTGAGAGGAGGCTTTGCTTGTTTGTTTGCAAATTAATCTATTCCTGTGTGAGAAATAACTCAAACACCACCTTCTTATCAAGTGAAAATATTGAAGTCTGACTTTCTGATACAAATATTCTGGGTGGGAGCTTTGGCAGTGTGGGGCATGGTGGGCAGTGAAGATGTGTCCAGTCCTGAAGCTTAAGCCCTTCAGTGGAAGGCATCCACCTTTTCTTGAGGATTTCAGCCACACACTCTTCCACTGTCCCAGGTTGCTCCAAGCCACATCCAGCCTGGCCTTGGGCACTGCCAGGGATCCAGGGGCAGTCACAGCTTCCCTGGGCACCCTGTGCCAGGGCCTCACCACCCTCACAGGGAAGGGTTTACAATTTAAATGCAAATTGAGATGTGGCAGCACTTTACGTCCATATGATACTCACTTTTTCCTGGTGTAAAGGCTGTCTGAGAGGAGAGGGCAGGCATCAGCCGTTGTGTCTAATGGTCCTGAGTGTTTGTGTGCCAGCAGCCAGCCTGGATAACTCTCCACACCACTGGGAACCCTGGGTTAAAGACACATTGCCATCCTCTCCTCTGTGTGGACACTCTCAGAGCTCTCCAGGCATTGTCACCCACCAGGATGTATTATAGCCATACTCACTAATTTCACAGCCCGTAAATTACAGGCATACCCTGCATATTTTCATCTCATTAGAGAAGGTTAATTTAAGCAGACAATCAACAAAAATAGAGAAAACTAGTTTGGAAAGAGGATTTTGCTGTGTCTCTGACAGACAATGAATTCACAACCCCAACATCTGCCACCACTAGAGAGAAAATGCTGGAAGAAAAAAAAAGGAAAAAAAAAAGAAAGGAACGAACTCATTGCTATTTCCTCTGATGAATGGTGAATTTCCAATTAGCATTTTAATTACTCAAACCACACTTTCATCTTGTTTGATGATCACAAGAAATTTCATAAGCAACAAGTCGTCTTGGTTTGTTAACATGTGCTGGGGTAATGCAGAACACACTTATACGGGTTGGTCTGTGAGACTGTTTCTCTTCTGGAAAAATCCTATAGCATTAATTGTTATCAAATATTTATTTATAGTTTTACATAGTTTTTATATAGTCTATATAGTTTTACACTTTTGTACCTCCCACAAAAAACCTATAAGACTGTTGTACCTTCGGTATAAATGATATAGATTAATATATATATGATATAGATTATTTTCTGGCAGGTTCTACAGCAAATCCATCAATAGGACCTTAAACATCTGAACTTGTATCGCTTGCCTGAGCAAATCCTTTAGCAAACCCATCCCATATCTTTTCAGACACCTTTGTGTGTCCTTCACCTGAGTTAATCCTAGAGCAAACCTGTCCCTGGGGGTTGATGGATGGGCTCCTTCCTGCAGAAAGTCTGGTGGTGATAATTCCACCACCTTTCTGTTCGTATAACCAGAAAACCAAAAAAGAGCAAGGCATTGTTTTAAGTTCCTGTGCAGTGGTAGGAAATTCTGTGTCCTCTGGGGAAGGAGAATGAGCAGGGAGGAGGTTGTCTTTGCAGATGAGGGGTGCAACTTTGACTATCCTGAACTTTGCACTCTGCTTCTGCACCACAGTGGCAGCAGTGGGTTTGGCATGGGACAGACTCCTGCCACAAGCTGTCTTTGCCAGAAGTGCGAGGATGTCATTGCAAACACAAACACATTGAGCTGACACAGACTGCTCCTGTAATTCCGGCTTGGACACCTCATGCTTTGCCTTGAGGGGAAAAGCCAGCAGGTGGAAAGATGTGCTCAGCTTTGAACCCACGGCTCGGTGCTGAAGATCCACTAATGTATCAATGAACTGATATAAGCAAAGATCAATAAAATCTTACAGGTACTCAGAAAGGTCTCAGTTTTAGCTTTAAGACTTAAAGTGGTTGATCTGGGGATTTGGATTATTCCAATCCCTTGTTTTGAACAGATCTGGAATTGATCCAGATGAGGATGGGCCCTTTGGGCCCTTGTAGACCATTTTTCTTCATTTTTATTGTCTGCCCACTTGATTCATTTTTTTCTCTCATTTCGGTTTGCCGATTTTGGGGTTTTTCCTGTGAAGACTTCCTTTTACCTCCATTTTTATGTGATTTCTCATCCTCTCTGGATGTCCATCACAGCAGCCTTCTGTGGTGTAAAGCTACCTGCACATCACGGGTGTATATGTGTCATCTGTGAAAATACCACCTTCTCTCCCTAGTGGTAGTATTAAAATATCAAGACCAAACCTGTTCACTTGAGAAAAAAATTACACATGGGGGCAATCATTTATTCAGAGCAAAGAAAACCAAGACAACTAAGCCAGCAGTGCCCATTTCATTAAGTGGACAAATGAGAGGTTTTTAAGTTCTTGGCAGTCTGATGGATAAAGATACCTTGTCAGAAGGTCCCTCCAGATTGAGTTGCAAACAAAAGAGAGGAAAAGCTTGGGAAGAAAAGCAGATTTGTGGTGACAGAATGAGCAGATCTGACTTGGAGCTCTGGTTTCTGTGGTGCAGCTATCCAAGGTGCTGCCAAGTGTGTACCCAGATACCAACACTGGATGGACGCTGGGCCTCTTTCCTTTTCTTTATCAAAGTGGTCTTGTCAAGTCAATCCTTCACTACATCTTAATTCTTGCTTCCCACATCCTGCTCCTGCATTCCCATCCTTTCATCCTCAGTGAGGCTGACCAGACTCATTACCTTCTTGCAGTATATTATTTATGCTTTTATGTTATTTTCCCCTCGAAGGTCCAAAGGTGGACATGACTCTGTCACTTAGAGAAGCTCCTCAAGCACCAGGAGCAGAGACATGTAAATCCCACAGGGAAACACATCATGCCCAGTGAAATGAGAAAAAAAAAAGTTAGAGAATTTATCTCTACCTCCCCTTTCCCATTTCTGCCCCCGAAGCCTCACATCCTCTACAGCCCATTTTTCCCTCTCCTCCTTGCAATTCCAGCCCTTGCCCCATCCCTCTAACACCCACAACAGTCTGGTAGATTATCACCAATGCAGGCAAGTGGAACACTTCACTTCCAATCCCTGACTGAGACCAGGGCACAGAGGAGTTTATGATATCATAAATTAGACCATGAAAAGCTAATACATTTTATACATTTGCCTGAGAGGGGGAGAGAGAGAAGGAAAAACCTTTGCTGCCAGGTTCCTCATAGCAAATGTGTCACACTGTAGAGAGGCTGCTGGAATGGAAGTATTTACAGACAGACAGAGGAAGCCCTAGTGTAGAATAGCAAAGCTCCTGCTGGATGCTCCAGGGCTGTGGCAGGAGCCAGGATAGAGCTCTTAGGCCAAATCACACTCAGCCCACCACAAGCACTTCAGCTCTTCTTGTGTGGGGATAAAATTATGCCCAGCAGAGCCATGGCAAAGCTGTCTGTGGCTGCTGGGGGCTTTGGGTGGCTGAGGAATCAGGGAGTGCTGCTGTTGTTTATATTATGGGTCTGAATTTGCCTGGTGCTGCTTTATAGAAAAAAGAGGGGGAAAGCATATCCAGAGATGGGTAATGGAGCTGAGGAAGGGTCTGGAGCCCCAGGAGTGGCTGAGGGAGCTGGGAAAGGAGCTCAGGCTGGAGAAAAGGAGGCTCAGGGGGGACCTTGTGGCTCTGCACAACTCCCTGACAGGAGGGGGCAGCCGGGGGGGGTCAGGCTCTGCTCCCAGGGAACAGGGACAGGAGGAGAGGGAACAGCCTCAGGCTGGGCATGGGGAGGGGCAGGGTGGACAGGAAGCATTTCTTCACTGAAGGGATTGTCAGGCATTGGAACAGGCTGCCCAGGGAGGTGATGGAATCACCATCCCTGGAAGGGTTTAAAAGGTGTGTGGATGTCCCAAGGCACTTTGGGATATTGTGATGTCAACAGTTGGACTCAATGATCTTACAAGCCTTTTTCCAACCTTAACAATTCTATGATTCTAAGTCAGATCCCAAGTAGACTAACACAGAGGAATTTTTTGGGAAATCTGTTCTACCTGCCAGGCACACATCCCCATGGCTTTCTTGCTCTGTGCTCATTCCAGGTGGATTGTCCCATTTTAGTTGAGCTTTTGCCCAGTCTCACAGCATCTCCAGTCCCTATGACATTGCATTTCTGCTGCCTAGCAGGGCCGGTGACGATGGGCTTCATATCTCTCCTTCCAAAATACAAAACTCAAGGCAGGAAGGTGCTTCCCAGACATCATCTCCCTTGAAACAGTCAGCAAGTCAGATTTAATTAAGACAAAGAACAGCAAAAATCAATAATTAAAACTTAGAGTCTCCTGCACAGATGGGAAAGTAAAAGGAGCTCATGCCAGCAGGAGCATGGTGTCTGAGGCTGGCATTCCCCACAGCCAGGTCCTTTGTCTACAAGGATGAAGCATGGGAGATGGCAGTGGTGGTGCCTGCAAGAGTTTAGCTGAAATTACCCACAAAAGATGTTTCTCCAGGCTGAACTCTCCCTCAGGCAGCTGCTGAACTGGTGAGGGAGAGGCAATAGTTGTTGCTTTGGTTATTTCAGCCTTTAAACACCCCCAGATCTCAGGACACATCTGGAGGCACAGCTGGAGGCAGACCTGTGGGACTGTTGCTTTTGGGAGCAGTTGTCTCTGTGGGGGGAAAGGTGCACTCGGACATAGCATTGTTAGAAGGAATGGTAGAGGAACAGCTAAGGAAACCCATCTCATCTGCCATCGTGTCCTGACGTCAGCTGAGAGCAGCACAGCTAGAGGGAAAGCATACAGCAATTCTTCCTCTGAATGCTCTTCCAGCCCCTGGAAAACTACATGCCAGTGGCTCCCTGAGTTGCTGCCGCCTGTTGTCCTTCCAGGGTCCTGTTTCCTTGGCTCCTATCATGGCTTTGGGTGTCATTACATGCACAATTCTCAGATCTATGCTGCTGCATAGCCCCAGGTCTCTTTGCCCAAAGCAGTCCCTTTTTCACAGAATTTTTCTCTCTACACCCTTCAAACTTCCTCCTTTGCTCCTCTTCCCCAGCCCCTTTGCTCCACGTGGAGGAATGACCATTGGTAGTCCTGAAATACGGGGCAGACATCAAAACACAGAGCTCAGAAGAGCAGGTGGAGCTGGGCTTCACCGTGGCTCAGATCCATCTCTCTCCAGAGCTTTGCTTGGCTCCCAGGGTTCTGTCCCATCCTCCTTGCCAGGAGAGCTTTTCAGGCACTCACAGAACCTGCCAGACAAAACGCTCCAGATTAATCCCACTCTTCTCCTCTCTCTTTTTAGAAACTTTTAATTAGTCCCCAACTCAGCACCATTATTAGTATTTGTTATTAAGTATTAAAACCGCTCACCCCCAGCTCCTTCTCTCTCTGCTTCCCTCTCCCAGCCCTTTGTTTTAATTGTTATATTTTTTCATCAGTGATCATCCAAGCTTCCCTAATGATCTAGGCTCATTTAAAGGGTTTATAACTCTGGCACAAAACTCCAATAAAAAAGCGGCAGCCTTGCTAGGAACCTCCTGGGGCTACTCGGCAGCCAGGAACACAAGCTCATTTAACACTTGCCTCTTCTCCCCTTTTCTTAGTCACCATCACCCATTCTGTCAAAACATCTTCCCCTGCACACAGAGAAACCCTTCATTTCTCCTTTTCCACATCTTTCCCTCTCAATTCTTTTTCCCTAAGGATCGAGACAGGAGAACTGGAAAAAGCCTTGATGAGGCACATGGTGGAGTTAACAGCAAATAGACCAAACCCACTGTTCCTCCCAGGCTTTTCCCTGCCGATGCTGCATTCCTCTCCTCTCTCAAGAGGAAAAACATAAAGAGTTGTAGTGAGGCTGAGGAAAGAAATGATCTGGCTGTATTTCTCCTGAAGTATATTTAGCAGTTGCAAGTTACTCCTCTAGAGAGCTTAAAAGCCTCTTTTACAAATCTGCAAGTTGGCACTGCCTTTCCCTCCTTGCTCTTCTCCCTTTGCAAGAGGTATAGATTTACACACCGTAGACAAAGGGTTGCTTGGCAAACTCTGAGTCTTGGCCCAGCTTCCCATTGTGTACAGATGTTGCTTCCAAACCTGTCTTTAGCCTTGTGCACAGCCAGCAGGAAACTCTTGGGGATCCAAACAGGAGGAGGAGGAGTGCAAGCTGTTCTCCAGGAACAGAGACTATGACCTAGACTCAGGTAGGCTCTAATGTGACCTACTGGGATTCTTGCCCATGGCCTTGGGCACTGGGCAATCAGCCAGGGTGAGGGGCAAGCCAGGAGAACACATCTTTCCTACAATGACCTACTTGTACCAAGCTTTTTGAGGGAAACATCACGAAAGTTATTCTGTCTCTGTTTGCACACAAAACCCTTCTGAAATGAGAAGGAAATAAGGGAATGTCCTGGTTTGAGACAAATTCAGAGGAGGATATCCCCTGATGGAAAGCAGGTTGTAGGTACCTGCGTAGCCCTCCCCCCTACCAGATTTGGGAAAGAAAACGACCCGGAGGAAAGTAAAGAGGAAAAGAGGGAAAAAACCTATTTATTTAACAAAACACACAGGAAAAGGACAATAATGCTAAACAAATAAATCGTTATCTGTGAGAGAAAAACCTGGAAAAAAGTCCTCCTGGGTGTGGCCTCTCTCCTCCCGGAGGTGAAGCAGGGTCAGGGGGATCCCCCTGCAGACCGGTGAAAAACCTCCCAGAACCTCTGATGTTCTGATGCTCCAAGTCCAGAAGAGGAAAAAGAAGAAACCAAAGTCCCAGAAGAAAAAAAGAAGAAAAAAACTCCATCTCTCGTCTCTCGAAGAAAACAGAGNTGAGAGTGGTGAAAAGGAAATGAGTAGAGCAAGGCATGGGGTGGGTTTATGTCACCTGCCTTTAGCCTGCCATGTGGGTACTTCCATGTGAGCTGTCACTCTGGGCCTCTCCCTGGAAATGCCATAGGGAAACGAAATACTTTTAATATTCTGGTTACCCTGCCCTTGTAAACTAGTGGAATGTTGACATTTTGCACTCAAAACCCCCCAGTTCTTCCAGATGATGTACTTCCCACAGCCATTCATTTCAGAACTATGGAGCAAATGATGCCATTTAAATGGTTTTGCTTTGAAGTCACTACTGCTCCCACGAATGTGCCTGACAACATCACACCTGCAGCGACCATGGGAGTCACAATTGTATTGATACCCTTGACAAGCAGCGTTTTGTTCTCACTTGAAAGGAGCTCAGCTGAAAGGCCCAGGAATGTGTTCAATCATCTCCAAAAAGCTGGAATCGTTTGGTGGGAATAAACAGTTGGAACTCCTCAGTCAGTCATTTGAAAAGGACAGTTTCCCAAGGAACTCCAGCATTATCCTCCCTTGTGTGGCTGCTGGGCTCCTCTGGGAGATGATTTCTAGAGCTTGTTACGCTGCTTTGACACATATTTATCATTGGCAGTTTGAGTTTTGGGGAGAGAAAGAAATAACAAAAGGAAACAAATCAACCCTTTGAAATATTTCATGAAAGGTGGAAAAAAATCGGAAGGTTTTGGGGTATTCAATAGTATTGGGTTTTCAACTTGGGCTGAAAGTGCAGCACACTAAGTAGGGTCTGTGGAGGATGCCTGCAATTAGAGACCTGCTTGGTGATACAGAGCTGTCTTCTCCTTGTTTCCAGCTGCTACATTTAATTAAAAGGAAGCTAAACAATCCATTACATTAAATTACTTTCTGCACATTGCTTTTCCACATAGACAACTGAAACTGTTGCCACAGGCATGTTATCTGACCACAGACTGGAAAGGAGATAAACCATTCTCAAAATTATTCTATCCTTGCTTCAAATATCACCCCAATGACCTGATCAAGAGTCATTCCTGACTGAGTGAGGGCCTACAAAACTGGTGGGGATTCACCAGGAATGTGAGGAGCATTAATGGACTATAATCCCAGCCTCATGTTGTTTATTCCTGCAACATATCACAGGAGGATGAGGATGCCAAATCACTATAATACTGTGGCAAACAAAAGGGCTTCTTTCATGTTTCCTCTCTCTACTCTCTGTCAACTTCACAGAATCTGCAGTAAATAAAATCATACTATAAGTTAGTCTCTCCCTCAGTTCTTCTTCAGTTTCTAATCAGTACCAAACATTCCATATACCTTGTATAACCTTCTAACTCAAATAGTCCTTTGATATTAGAAGTCAAGTATGGCAGGGATATCTTGAAATATCTTGTGGAAACAGAATTTGTAGGAAAACTCCTTGTCCCTGTGGGTATTTTGCTTTCCTTTCAATTCTTGTTCAAAGAAGGATAAAAAAGGTTTGGAATTTTCCTCAGTAGCCCGTTAGGCCACAGAGCAGACTTTGCCTCCTGAAGAGGAATTCCCTAGGAACACAGCCCGAATGCAGACTGTAGCAGGGAAGGAGATGCTGGTTAAAGCCCTGATCTGACAGCCCCTGTGTGCAGCCACCAAGCCCCTGCCTCGCCAGTCTGCCATTTTAAAAATATTCAGGTCTTAAAGCAGCTTCCCAAGTGTGGCCAGCTTGAGGCAAAACCCATCTGGACTGGCTTCAGGAGGAGAACTGAACAAAAACAACATCCTGTCTCAGCTCTGCTGCCTTTGTTACAGCTCTGCCCTTATTTTCTGCACTCCACATCACTTTCCCTCTGAGATAATTGTTGCCAAGTGGCTTTTTTGAACATGGCTGAGTGCAGATTGTTAAAGGAGAGACAAGCTTCTACTTCTGTCTTGCTGACTATTATTGCTTTATTTTCCATCTCAGACAAAAACATTCTGAGGGAATATGTTTACTGTTTGTGCATCATGCATTATGGTAGGAAATGGTCTCTTCCTCCCTCATTTTGCAGTGTTTGCACCTCATCCTGGGGTGACCTCCCAGTAGCAGCATGGACCTTTATGGCCACAGAGCTTCAGCACTATCACTCTCTCCCTGAGCCAGCCTTCCAGAAAGGGAATGCCATTGGCTTTGGATTTGGGCACACAGTGGGAAATGTATTCACTGCCTCACTCTGTCTCACATTTGTCCTATATGAAGCCTATAAACTGCTGGTCTGGATTTTCAATTATCAGCATCCTCTTAACCCAAGTAGCATCAGCTGAGTCTTTCAGCAGTCTCATCCAGACAAGCATCTTACTCAAATACCTTGGGAATTATCCCATCCTCTCTCTGAATCCGAGGTCATGGGGCATGCAAGACAGGAATCACAGATTCCAGTGACAGCCATGAGAGAGGAGGCTTTATGAGAAGAGGAAGAAGGAAGTTTAGGCTGTGTTCACTTTCTCATGGTCACATGAGAAAATACCAAGCTTTTGGTTTTACAAGAAAAAACATTGCAAAGTAATCACCCACTGGGATGCATCCTGCTTCCCTCTGCTTCTGTCTTCATACAAGGAAGTTATTCCTGCAGCTTTATGGAATGAAGAAAACCACATCTCACACTGGGGACTTCTCCTTCACAAAAGACCCAGAAGCCAATCCAAAAGGCCAGTAGGTCAAACACATTAACAACTAATTTGTATTATATTTACTGTATTTTCTCTCTGTCTTCAATTCTCCCCTAGCAACATAAGCTATCAACCCTCAAAGCTTTCAGCCTTTTCTGAAATTTCAGTGGTCATCTCACTGGGCTGCATTTGTATCGCTAGGTGCCCATCAGCTCTGGGCAAAGATGGAGTGAAAAGAATGACATTTTTCAAGCCTTGCAGTCAGGTCCTCAGTGTTCCCAGCATCTGACTCTTGCCCGCAGAGGTGTGAATCAAAGTCTGGTTTCCCATGTGGTCATGCCAGATGGTTGGCTCAAAACCCATTATTTCTTTACAGGAAAACTCACTAGACACAGGCACTAACCGTAAGATATACTGGAAACTTGAATCTCCTATAATTTAGACTGCTGACACCCATGCAAAAGATCTTTCACCTTCCTCCTTTTGTACTTTTCGTAAGAATGGTTTCTCTGCTGAAAACCTCCTGAAACATTTCAAGGCAATGACAAAAATACATTCTTACAGTCAGCCTGCATCTTCTTACTCTGAAAGATGTTGTTACTTCTGAACTTTGATTGTCAAATTACATTCAAAGATCATTTCACATGCCCCAAAAGGCAGCACTGGTCCTGAGGAATGCTTGGAAGGAGCTATTCAGGACAGCAGATCACATTCCAATATTATTTCACTGTCTGTGGCCCATTGCAGTGGGTTCTGGAATTTGTTAGGGGTGAACACCTTCAACCACATCACGCTGTGCCTTCTACAAAAGAATTGGGAATGCTGAGTAAGTTCCTGCCCTGGTGAAATTGTGAAGGGAGCACTGGAGAGAACATTATTCAGTAAAGCAAATAAAAATTTTGGAAGGAGACTGTGTTGAAAACAATCATATGCTTGGGAAATCTGGCTCTGTGTGTTTAGTGACCACAAGAGGTCAGGGCATAAGTTTTCTGTTGCATCTTAAAAGCAGCATCTCGAAAAGCCTGGAGCTAGGATACTATTTTAGCTGAGACTGTTCAGTTCAGAAATTCCATCTTTAAACGTCCCTTAACAGGGGTTACCACAGGAGAAACAGCCCTTCTTTTCTTTGCACTTGAGTCTATCAGGATAATAGTCAGGTTTGTCTTTCTTTATATTCCAGGTCTTGCTCCACAGTTTGAGGGTGTACAGAAATATTATATTTTGTACTAAAAGCCACAATCAACACCTCCATTTCCTTGGCACAGCCAGACTTCCTTCATTAGGAATAAACCATTCTGGTGACAAAGCTGTCCCAGGTGTGATGTCAGGTATGTAGAGTTTCCTCCTGCAGAAGCTTTTGAGCATCACAGGCCTCCTTTTTCTCCCTTCCAAATCCACTTCTCCAGCATGATACAGGTCAGTCTATGAGATAGCAAATGCATTACATATTTCAACTCCAAATTAAGGCTATTTCTGCAAATTCATTTCTCCATCTATGAGAGGTCAATGTCAGGGAGACAAAGGAAAAAGGAGCTGTATAAAATAGTTACGTTTTCTTTACATCTATCTATCATCTATCTATCTATCTATCTATCTATCTATCTATCTATCTATCTATCTATCTATCATCTGTCTATCAACTATAGGAACTGTGTACACACTTGCCCTCTGAGAACCACTTTCTGTGGCACCTCTTTTTACTAATGTAGTTTCTCTAGAGAGTGTTCTGCCCAGGCACTAACTGGGCTTGACCCAGTTTGGTGGATAAAAACAGACAGGACTGCTGCCTGGGATGTTAGATGATGAATTTTTCATATGTAGCCTTGTTTCACTGCAAAGTCCAGCCTCAGTCCCCCCTCTGTCTGCAGCATGTCCCCTTTAGCAGGTCCTGCTTTGTGAAATTGCATTTCTTTATTTACTCTGCGTGTTGCCAAGAAATGCCATTCTTTCCCCTTCTTTTTTTTTCTTTTCTTTATTTTTGAAGTGAATGTTATTAAGCTACTTCTGGCGTAATACCTCTAAATGCCGAGTTCGTGAGAGGGAATTTTAACTTGGTTAATCTGACACAAATGAAAAACTATTCAAGGCTTGAGATGACTGGAAAGTTTAGTGTCGTGGCTTTTTCAGGAGAAAAAGAGGGTTCTCAGCAAAATTTCATTTGAACACTTGACATTATTTATTTCCTTTAAAGTGCTGGGCATGGTTTAAAGACACAGGAAAAACTGAACTAATGGTTCTGCTTGGTGCTGAACTGAGGGCAGAGGGGATGGAGAGTGTTCTTGTTGGTGTGGGACAGTGGGTAACTGCTCCCACTGGGAGCTGGATCCTGCAGGTTTGCTCAGGGCTGAAATGGAAATGTCACTCTCTTAAAAGTTAAATTTCAACTGCCATCATTTCTGTGACTATTATCAGCAGAGGAAAATGGGAAGGAGAGGCTCGCTGTGATACAGAGACCTCATATGTCTGAGATCATTCCTTTCCTTGTTCAAAGCCATTACATCTGAATTAAAGACATTTTGGGATGCTCCTCATCCAAAAGCTTTTCCATTTTTCAATTGTGTGTCCGGAAGCAAAAAGAAATAGAATCTGCCAGAGTTAAGCTATGCCAGTGCTCAGAGGGGTGGTCCTGAGACAGTGATCAGCCGTGTAAAAGCTCATGTCCAGGGAGACAACTCTCAGGAGATTTGAGGACCAATTTCAGAATTATGCTGTGAGCTGGTGTAGTCCCATCATCTCTCCTCCTTGAAGGAGTGAGTGTCTGTTTGTGTGTTGCTTTCACTCCTGAGCAGTAGCTGGGATAAATGGACTAAACCTTCTCTCTACTTTTTGCTCCAATAGCCATGTATCACGTTTTCCACAGCTGAGCTGAAACCCATGATTCATAATCAGTTTCATTTGCGAAATGTTCTTCTAATTGATCAGATGGAGACCAATTTCAGTGTGGGAAACTGAACCCTGAGAAAATTAATTACCCGCCAAGGTAAACCCATTTCCTTTGGCCCAAGTACAGCTTATTGTATGTTACTGAGAGATGACTGGCTGTCGAGAGAAAGGCAATGCTATAATTCTTTCTAGGACACGCTGCACTGGAAGCAGATAAAGTGCTCCTGTCTGAGGGCAGTGGCTATGCAGAGTGGGGAGGTGGCACAGGGAAAGGGGAAAAGGGACAGTAAATACAGGGCAAAAGACAGAGGGAGTAGAGATAAGAGAAAGGAGAAAATACACCAATTTTAAAATCCCAGATTCTCCCAGGGATTAGTCACTACAGAGTTTGCCTTTGGGGACAAGGGGTTTTAACATTTTCTGTGTCTACTTGGTGCTCATTTTACACCTGTGAGATATGGAGGCATGTCACAGACCCTGGGCAAAAGACACGGGCAGAGAGAGGGTTTTTTTTTTCTGTGATGCTCTGGTAATGAGGGTAGTGAACTTAGCAAGGCTCCACAGCCTCAGGGCAGGAAGGCTTAGAATAAATGCTGTAACTGAGCAGAAAGCACCAGGGAGTAAAAGCAGGTTCTCTTTCCTCCTTTAGGCTGAAGAGGTGTGGAAGATCCAGGGACTCACAGGTGGATCCACAGGAATGTGAATGAGGGTGTTGCACACTGGTGCAGCCCACCCCTGCTCCCAGCATGGGATTTGCTGCTCTCACAGCTGACTTCCATCCCCTTCTCATTTTCCCTTCTCTTCCAAGGGTTCCAGGATACCAAACTCAAAGCCCTCCAAGACAGGAGGCGTTACAGATTTTTTAATTAAAGCCAATTGGGTAATGAAAGTAGCAGGAGTATGTTCCCACTCTATGAATGGATAAATTAAAGCTCTCGGCAAAGATGGCAGACGTGGAGTCTGTGAGGGGAGCAGATTGTAGATGGAAATCCTAATGGCTGCCATCTTTAGGCTAATGACATCCTGCCCACACAATTCTGCCTGCTTCCAGGGTAGCAAAATAACCGCAGAGGGAACATGGATCTTCTTCTTTTTAGACTGGGGCTTCAACAGTGAAAAACATTAGTGTTACAGGATACTCAGCCTGCAATCCCCTGACAGTAAGAGCCAGCTACTCTCCAGCTGCTCCAGGTTAATAGAAATACTTCCTTGGCTAGACCCCAGCACAAAACAAAATAGGATTTACAGCCCGAGTAAAGCTAATCAAAGAAAAAGGACAAAGGTTTATCAGCAGCCAGAACTTTTCAGAAGCAAAGAACTTAGTGATGTCTGGGTCAACAGCGTTCTCGTGCTTCAGAGAGCCCTCGATGCAGGTTGTTTGGGGAATACCTTGCCTTGATGGAAATTTTTAACCCTTTGACTTTTGAAAGGACAGGCTCTAGGCGTATTTATTGGAAAACCTCAAATTCAAACAAAATAATCTCTGTGTTGCTGCCAGCCTTTTATCAGCTTTGGTGTGGAGGTGCTCAGGAGCTCTGTGTAAATGCAATGTACTTAAGAAACAAAGGTTAAGAGGAATGACCTCTTCAAATGCAGATGTCAGGCATCTTAAAGCCCTGAGGTTCAAGGATCACAAAGCTGGGTTAAGGCTCCTACTCTGTTTTCCTTCTCTATCCACCTTTTTCTTGCTCAAAGAAAGAGGATGGCATAACTGAGAGTCAGGCTCAGTGAGATTCTCAGGGGAAAATACCATTCTACCGTAATTCCTAACGATACATTGTGGAATTTTCTTTTTAAGACTGGATGTTCCTTCTTACATACCCTGCATCAGAGACCTCTGTTCCCAAAATCTGGAGTGCCCCAGGGCTCCATCTCCCTAACAGGTCAATTGGGAGGAAGAAATACCCTTCTATAGAAGAGGGAGAGAAACCTGGGAGCAGGGAAGAGGTGCAGGAATCAACACATAACAGAGAAAATTGAAAAAAGTGCCCACTGAATTAATGATATTGAGATAATTTCTATTCTATTTAGGACCTCTTATTTTGGCAGTGACACAGCCGAGGTGTAATATAGCTGGAAATCAGAATGGATGGAAGTTAATCCATTGAGGTTTATGGCTAGTGATAGTTCCTGATGTATCCTGATAGTCTGCTAAGTAAACACCTCACTACCTGCCTGCTAAACCAGAGTTCACAGTTCCTCCAATCTCTTGCAGGATGAATACTCTTATTAACCCTCTTTGTGTGTTTTTCCCTCTCCTTCTGGGGGAAAAGTCAGAGCTCTCTGAATTGTAACACCAGTTTAGAAGGGGCATATTCCATTTACATCATGACTCTAGCCAATATTTTTACAGGCAACTATTCAAGTACAAAACCACTCAAAGAAATTTTGGTGAGTTAAGTCAGTTTAGCATTTTCCCAGCTATCAGCTGAGCTACTAAAACAGAGTTTGTGTCCACTCTTACCCCTTAGCTCTTGGATGAACTGCAAAACCATATTGCTTAGCTCCAGCTTTTTTTTCCATGCTTCTCTGCCCCTCTGCTCTTCTATTTTTCAATAGGAGAAGAAAAATAAGAAAAAAAAAAAATTGAAAGACAAAAGCTATTTTCTAAATACTCATTAAGTTTAACATCCAGAAAAGATTGATAAAAGATCAACACGCTCTTATTGAACAGAAATTCAGGAGAGCAGTGAGAGGTGAACAGTGGCTCTCCTGGAGAACGGTGCTGGTCCAAGTGCAGCTCACCTGGCCATTCATTCAGTGCCCACTGAGGAGGAAAGGAGATGAGATATTGCTCCATTATAGTCTTGAATGTATAATTCATACAATGCCAATGAAATAATGATAAATTACTGAATTGTTCAGAAAGGCCATTCTTCACACTTAAGACCCTTTAAAAAAAATCTTTTACTCCTCTCTTCTAAAATTTCTGTTAATGACCCCCCTCCTTGCCTTTGCTTCCCTTGCAGCCACTTGGCAGAGATGCTCTAAAGAGGCAGAAAAAGAATTGTTGGAGAAGACATAGACAAGTTGTGGATATTGGGAACTTTTATTCAGTGGGGGTGGTGAGGCCCCAGCACAGACTGCCCAGAGCAGCTGTGGCTGCCCAATCCCTGCAAGTTTCCAAGGCCAGGCTGGAGCAACCTGGGACAGTGGAAGGTGTTCCTGCCTGTCCCTATTTGAGACAAATTCAGAGGAGAATATCCCCTGATGGAAATCAGGTCGAAGTTACCCCTCCTCCTACCAGTTTCGGGAAAAAAAATTTCCTCGGAGAAAAGCGAAGAGATAAAAAACCCCTATTTATTTAACAAACACACAGGAAAAGAGTAATAATGCTAAATAATAAAATCTCTTGCTGTGGAGAGAAACCTGGGAAAAGTTTAGAGTCCTTCTGGGTGTGGTCTCTCTCCTCCCCGGAGTGTTGGGGGACTCCTTNCAGAAAAAACTCCATCTCTCTTCTCCTGAAGAAAACAGAGCTGAGCTGGCTGGATAAAGTTAAGAAGGTGCTTCCTCCTCCCTCTCTCTCTCTGCCCAAACAGCTATCACTCCCCAACAGCAGCAGAACAAGAAAGAGAAGTAGTGACCTTGAAACACAGAACTGCTTGGCTTTTTTTTCTTCTCTCCCCTCTCAGGCTCAGTTTAAAGACACAGAAAGGCATAAACTTCTTTTTCTGGGCATAGGGCAGATGATATAGGATACACCATAAAGTCACTCCAAGACACTGCCCATGGCAGGGGGTGGAAGGAGATGATCTTTAAAGTCCCTTCCAAAGTGTCCTGTGATTCCAAATCTCCCTCCCTCTGTGTCTCCATGGACATCCCATTACATACCTAAGCATGAATGTGTGTATGAACCAGCTCACTTTATACACATCCCTCTGCCATCTGATCTGGTTTAGACAACCTCTGGCCATGGTCTTCTCAAGAGATGTGTCTGCCTTGCAGTTTCCTCCTCTGTTCCATGGAAAAGGAAGAGTAACAGCATATTCCAAATTAATTCTTGGTTTGTTTGGTCAGTTGTTTGCCTTCTGTGAGATGACAGCAGCATGTGACAATCACAAGGTTCTTGCACATGCACTGCAAGAGTTTTGAGTCCACAAAATCAAACCACAGCACTATGAATCCTTGGGCTGGATGGGAAAGCTTCCCTGCTCCTGGTAACTCACCTGCTGTTCACTCACCTGGCACTGCCTGGTGTTGTTTATCTCTGGGAAAGGCAAGCTGCAGATGAGAAGCTGCTGGAAATAGGAGCTGGTAAAAGAATTGCACCTTGAAGAGCCACAGCTCTGTTGTGAGATGGATTGGGAGTGGGGGAAGTATCAGTCATCCCTTGCTCGGAGCTGCTGTTCGGAGGTAATCAAAACCTGGGGAGAAACTTGTAAAGATCATAGCACACAGATGGATGGACAGACAGTGAGATAGATCATAAGCAAAAATAACAGTTTAAAATTGTATATATTGATTGTCACCTGGTTTTCCCAAGTCCTGAGTGTTGGGTCCAGTGGCACATGCTGTGAGAGCAGCCCTCTGGGGACTCAGTCCAGAGGCAGTGTCTACACTTCCAGGCCTATTACTGAAAATTTTTCTTATGTATATTTGAAAAGGTGAGAAAGCACCAACCAAGGATGTTTTCTAAAGGTCGAACCTTTCTTTTTGCTGGAGCTTTCCCCCTCTGCTTGCTTTTATTTCCAGGTACTCCCTAAGGACGGATTGAAACTCCATAGCTCTGAGCACATCCTTTGTCCTGCTTAATCATTGTTAACAGCCCAAAAGATGAGATAATGGTGACCGTCCTGGGGACTCCAAGATCCTGATTGTTCAGAAAGGTCATAGAAAAGCCACGTTTCTAATCTTTGCAAAAGAAGAGATTAACAGGCAACCTTGCTGAGATGTTTAGGGGGGAAAAAAAGGAAAAGGAAAAGGAAAAGAAAGGTGATAGTAGGCTCTTTGGGCTTGACTTGGATACAGGGAGTAAGAACTGTGAAACAAAGCCATGACACTACAAAGGAAGCAGGAAAAAATTCCTCTGTAAAATAGACAGGCACCAGGAAGAGCAACTGGGGAAAAAGTGTGAAAAGACACAAGGTTTGGAGAAAGAATATTCAGTGTAACATGAGTTAGGGTGCTGGCCTTCACCTCTGACTCCTGCAGGAGACTGGTACTGGAGCTCTTGTGGCTGAAAATAGGAATGGGACAGATGGAAAGACTGGATGGGATTTGTCTCCCATTTAGTCTATACAAATTAAAGCTGGCAGATAACACTCAAGGAGTTGTCTAGGCTTCCTGTAGTCCTTGGACGAATCTTCACACGTGACAGGCAATTCCACCCATAATAAAAGAAGAGACCAGTGAAGAGAGATGACTCAGCTCTAGAGGAGCTCATCTGTCTTTGGTTAAAGAAAACCAAACGGGATGAGTTCAGAAGGGAAAGCTAATTCCACCTCTCCTGAGTCAGATGGGCGAAGAGGAGGAGCCTCGGAGGAGTCTGTTATGGCTGGAGCAGATTCTGGGAGCACAAAAGGTCCTGCCCCATGCTCTCATCCCATGTTATGTGTTATGGAAGAACTGGAAAATGCACAAGCAGAGCTAAACATGAAAGGCTGTGTCAGACAGCACATGATCACCTTGTTCAGCTCCATTTTGTCTGTATTTCATCCAAATGATTAAGGAACATGTTAGGGACTGTGATTCCTAGCCCAGTTTTGAGGACGTTCTGGCAGAAGATGAGAGAAACATTTGGGGCCAAAGATTTAAAAAATCAGGCCCAGATTTCAAGCTTCTGAGGTTTGAAGTTATTTTATGCTGGAAGTTTGGCTTGGACACATCTTTAGTAGCTGCTAGAATCAGACAGAATCTCCAAAGCTTTGGAAGTATTCCTAGTGCAAGAAATTACCAATTTCCATATTTTTGTTGCTCTTGATGTTTTTGACACCCAGGAACAAACTGTCTTCATTTAAATGAGATGAGAAAAGTATCTCCTGGAAATTATGCCATTTCTTTTCCACATTATGTTTTTCTGCATCTTCTGGCAGTGCTGTTGCAAAACCAACAGCAAATGGTCGAGTGGAACTGCAAAGACAATAACTTTAATGGAAAGAAATTGGGAACTGGAAGATGACATAGATTGCATTAGCAGAAAAAAAAAAGTGAAATAATATTTAATTTCCCTGGTCATAAATAATATGTCTGCCCACATCGCTAACACATCAAATATGACAGGCAAAATAGGCAGTGACATAAGAAAATATAATTATTTCTTCATTGAATGTTTTATACATTTATAAGGGGGGGAGAAATTAAAAAAGCACTTTGACAAGCAAAAATATAACAGCTGAAGGGCCATTAAAGAAATGAATTAGGACTCTTGAAGTGTGCAGATGCGAAAACCAAAAGGAAAGAGAAAAATTATGTCACAGGCAAAACTTTGACTCTTGTTAGAACCTAGTTCCTTTTCAGAAAGGAAGTGGGGCTGTTGTTGGGGAGCTCTGGACACGGGGCAGCCCTTGATAGGGACTGAATGATCCCATCAGGGCTGGTTTAGGGGTAAAAGAAAGGGATCTGCTCTGCCAAGTATTTTTGTGTAGTGGTTGGGCGAAGAGGATTCGTACACAAGATCTTGCAGAGTGCACCAGGCTGAACACAAAACTAGAGGCACTGGAAGCTTGATGTTGATTTTGCAAGAAGCTACTGGAAATTGGGGAAGGTCATAGAGGTTGTGGGTGTAAATGTTTCATATAGGGTTAGGGCCCAGCAGGGGAATATCTGGAGCCTTGCAGGTCCAACTGAGCTGCTCTATTTGCAAAGGGATATACATTCCATGAGTGTCACTCAGTCATCTTCCTGGATTTCAGTTTCTTGTGCACACTATCACTCACCCTCTGTGGACCCCAAAAGTACCAACAGTGGGTCAGGGAGGGCAAAAAAGGCTTCAAATGAAAGATGACCTTTAGGGGAAAGGGGATAAGTACTCCTGCATGTTGTTTCTTCACGACACTCATGGCCTGTACCTCTGTAAGAACTCTGTAAGAACACTGAGGCTCTAATTGTTTGTATCTCTCTAATGACCCATCCTCTCCATTCCTCTCCAGTCCCGGTGACCAGAACACATCCATCCAAAGGAACATTATCTCCATCAGTTCTGCTCCGAGACACTCGGCATCGCTCACGAACGAGAAGTCAAGGTCACGACACCCCCCGAAGCAGCAGGCAGAGCCTCATCTCCTCTCCTCTCTGTGCTGCTGAGGAGCTCCCTCCTCACCCCCGCACTGCTCCCCTCCAGATTGTTTAACAGATGCTCCTGATAAATACCCGAGCAGCTGAAATTCTGTGGGAAATGGAGCGCAGCCGCCTGGCTGCCAGTGAAGGATAGGAGACACTCACAAGGTCTTTGGGATGGGTTTCACACCAGCAAAGGTGTTTGGCCCTTTCACCAGGATAGAAGGGTCTGGAGTCAGGGAATGGGATGGGCCTGAATAGTACAAATTTTATAATATATGATCATCTCCCAGGTTGCAGGCAAAGGTGGGCTCTGCTAGAGGAAATATCCTGGGCTGTGCCAGGTTAGAGGGCTCCTAGCTGCATCTGTGTGAGTAATGAATTCACTGGTAGCCAATAAACAGAATTTACAGTTTGAATAAATACACACTGTGTGTGTGTGTGTGTATACATATATTTACATGTGTTTACATGTGTTTGTTTATATTTGAGTTCCACTGTTCTCAAATAGCTATCTAATGTATTTGAGAAGACAAAGTGTAAACAATTTATTTGGGGCACAAGTTTGTTGCAGTCCTTTTTTAGCTACAGAGCCAGAGAAGTTTTCCAGGTGTTGTCTCAACCAACATTTAGCAGTCCCAGGTAAAGAATGGATTGAAGTATTAAGATTTTTCTCCCTTTTGACTTTCAAAAGACAACCCTGCAAAATGCAACGTCCCTGTGAAATCTGTATTTCATCAAGAGAAAGGTTTTGTTTACAATAACACCCTCTCACAAAGCTTCTGCTGTCCCCAGAAACAGCATTCAAGATTCAAAGGGTCGAGCACTGGAACAAAATCTAACCCTGATGTTCCCAGAGCCCCATTTTGTCTCTTCCTACTACATTTAGTTTATATGTACACCTTCAGTATTCCCTTGAAGCACAGGAAATTTTTACTGAGTATAAGGATAGGAAGGAGAAAAGAAGAATGAGGAGGAAGTGCTAAAGACAAAGGGAAGAAGGATGGTGGGTATTTTGGGAAGGGAAAGAATGAGCTGCTGGGGTAGTAGTTGTAGTTAATAAAGAGAACTTCCATTTTTACAGGAAATTCCTCTTCTGAACTGGAAGCAGCAGCCTGAGTTCTCAAACCTTGCCACAGAAGAGTTAAAAGAAAAAAATCTCATGGAGACATCAAAATGCCTTAATGCTTGGCACTTTATGCCATTACAAGCTATTTAAAATTAATGCCGAATGTAATATAAGATCCATACAAATTAGGTTGGAGAAAAATGTGAAAATCAAGTGGTTTTCTGTTCTCAAAACAAAGTACTTTGTCATTACCAAAATGAAGTCTAAAACAATTTAACTATTCTCCATTGAACATTTCATTGCAATTGACCTGGTCCTGTGAAACCTTGTAAAAAACACTCTTAGCTTCCAACAGCAAACTGCTCAAGTTAATAACAGTCAAAGAATGGGGAACAAGCAGTTTAAAAAAAACTTTTGGCTATTCAAACATGAGTAAAAGGTGTCAGACAATGCAGTTCTCTTGGTCTGGACTGGGTGGTTGATAATTGCCTTTGTATCACAGACTCTAAAAGCTAGAGACTGGTGTGTCCTAAGCTAACCTTCCAACACAAGGAATATCTTTGAATAAGATCCCTGCCTGGAAATTGCTCCTGCTAATCCCTTTCAGCTCAGCCCTGCTCCGGTGAAACCCTGCAGAAGGATTACAAACACCGACTCATTGCAGTTCTCGGGTGGTGTGGAGTGCTGCCAAGTCACACAGGGCAGCAGAGCACCTCTCCTGTCCCTTGGGATGTCTTTGTGCCCTGCTGAGCACCTGGCACTGCCAGGAGAATGTGGCATGAATTGCCCCTGCTTTGCTTGTGTTTGAGACTTTTTCTTTGCCTTTTTAAACTGTCTTTATCTCAACCCACGAGTTATCTTACTTTTACCTTCCAATTCTCTCCCCCATTCTGCCAAAGGTGAGTGAGTGTGTGAGGCTGATTTGCTGGCTGTGGTTAAACCATGACAGTAACTCATCCTAAAATACTTCATCCTGAAACACACAGAAATACACTCAAGGCCACAGTCATGTGTTAGAGTGTTTTGGGTCCATGGACTGCACTCTTCTGGGAATTGGGCCATTAAGCTTGGATTTAAGGGCTTTGCTTTAGGCACTCAAATTTAATTTGGGTTTGTTGCACAATTTCCCAGCACTTATGGTGCTGCCGAGGAGAAGGTGATGTGCCTCAGCCCCTGGTGGCTGCTCTCAGCAGCCCCTCTGCACAAACTGTTCTCTCATTTCTGCAGTCACTGGAGCTCCTCTACACCCCAAGTCCCTACTTCCCCCTCTTTCCACTTTCCTCTTCCTCTATGGGTCTCTCCTGCCCATCCTATGGAGGAGGGTGGAGCTACCACTGTCCATAGCTGAGATTTCTGCTGCTTGGCCAGGGTCAAAGAGGTTTTTCTTTTCATTTTCCTTTTATTGCCAGCAGTCTCTGCATACAAGGAGCTCCATCAGTAAATGCCAGAGCACAGGAGGCTGGGTGCACACAGATTACCACGACCCATCAAACAGCACAAATGAGAAATAGGCAGCTGAGCACAGGCAGTGAGAAGAGACATGTTAATATCACCAAGAAAACAGAGCAAATGCAACAGGGGAAATAATTAACAAAAAATACATCGGCATCTTCCTGCCACTGGAGATGCAAGTGGGAGATGGGGGCTTTCCAAGGTAAGAGTGGAATCTTCCACCCAGAGACTGCTGAAATATCTGCAGCTGCTTCTTGTACTTCACAGAGCCTCCCAGAAAAATCAGCAAACTGATTTCCAGGCAGAAAACTGTCCCTGAGCACGACACTTCGATGTTTATGGGCTGAATGGGACTGTGTTCACCCTGAAATCTCATGGCTTTGACCACAGTCTTGGGTGGGTTTTATGTCCAGGGCATCATCTCCCCTCGGCAGGACCATCTCCATGTTTTGGTTGAAAGCAGTAATAGCATACTAATGTGAAGGGAGGCAAAGAGAAAAGGGATAAAACAAAAATGTGTGTCAAATAAAATAGGAAGATTTTAGGAGAAGAGAAACAGAGAAAAGCACTGCAGGCAACAGAAGGAGAGCGAAGGAGAAAAATGGGGAAGTAGGAGGACAGAATGAAATCCCGAGATAGAAAAATCAACAAATGCATGAATGCAAAGTGAAAAAGCCAGATCCAGGTTTTCCATTCATATATGCTGGTACAGCTCCATCAAACCCTAGTAAGAGTCCAGTCCTCTGACTTAGAATCATAGAAACATTTAGGCTGAAAAAAACTTCTGAGCCCATCAAGTCCAACTGTTCCTCCAGCACTTCAAGGGCCACTACTAAACCATGTCCCCAAATGCCACATTTGCACATCTTTTAAATCCCTCCAGGCATGGTGGATCTACCTGGGCAGCCTGTTCCAGTGCTTGATGACCCTTTACACAATGAAAATGTTCCAAATATTTTTCCTAAAGCTCATTTTATGGAGCTTTATGGATTTCACAGAGCTTTATGGATTGGCAGCACCTCAGCCTATGACTCAGGCCCTGTGGGCTGCAGTCCAAGCAAGGATACATCTTAGGCAGCATCATTCCTTCCTAGGGCACAATCTCTTTATTGCTCCCAATTCCCTGGACTATTTGCTAAATATGATTGACAGGATTTTCTGTTATTGTCAGCAGGATTCCCATCACCTCTCCAGACCATGTCTTGTGTCAAGAACCATAGCCATGATTTCAGTGTCTGTCCATGCCCGCTCAATTTTTGGTCAGACCAATCTAAAGTAATCTTCAAACCTGCTTTGCACGTCCCACTCCTACTAACTCTCCCTTACACCCTTTAACCATGGCTGAGTCTTTAAAACTCACTTCACAAAAAGTCATTTTGATTCTCATAGAGAGAGAATTTTTATTTTCCTGAGAAACAGGTGAATAAAACTCTAGTAGTACCATTATAAAAACAAAATTAAGTAGGTCAAACCCTCCTTGTTTTTGCTTAGACCTTCATTTGATCCATGCAATTAATAATTTCTTGGGTTTAGCACTATCAGGCAACTGTTTTTTCCCTGGATATTAACCTCAGGAAGTATAATGGAAAGGAGAAGCAGCAGGGCATGCAATGAATAGCATTAAGGAAGGAGAGCCTGCTTTCTGAGGTACCTTTCCTGCACTATATTTGTTTCTGAGGTCTCATGAATAGCATCCTTCTTCCCTGTGTGTAGTTCCAAAACTTCTGAATTCTGCATGACTCGCTGACCCAAGCAGCAATGAATTGTCTGCCACGTTGCTACTTCTGGGGTATTAACAGAATATTGAGAATCTTATTCTTGATCTCCCTTAAAATCTCTTGGTAAATGGATCTGGCTCAGAGAAAGGATGAAAATAATGTGTGCAGTAAAAAGGCCCCCAAAACAGGAGGAAAAGGAAAAAAAAAAAAAGAGAGAGAGAAATGAAATAAAAAGATGGGATTTTCAGGGAGTCCTGACTGATCTCCACTTCATTATTGAAAGACTGGACTATTAAAGGGACACAGTAGGCCTGAAGGAATTGTGGGATCATTTGTGCCAATGGTAATTTTAGTATTCAGTCTATCATATCCATAAACATAATGTGGCTGGGACTGACATGAGTGATAGCAAATCCCCTTCCCAGGAGGCTCTGTGCCACTTTGATGCAATGCCTGAGAACACAGAAAGCTGGAAAGAGATGCTTCCTCCCTCCTGTGCTTGCGCTTAGTTGAGCTGATGGGTGAAGCCATTCTGATTACAGCAGATTTGTGGAATTAAATGGAGGAGTCACAGCACTGACAAAGAAACTGTTCCAATTCCGGAAAAGCTCCTCTCGCTCTTGTACTTACTTGCTCACAGAACCGAACATGAAAATCTGCTCAGTAAATAGAGATGTGTTACTCTGGCTTCACACACCACTCTGCTCAAGTGCTAATCCCAAGGGAAATGCCTGCCAAACACTTCCCCCGCTTTACAGATGTGCTACTTGTGCCCTCACACTCTCCTGCGTGGGGGAATCCACATCCTAACACTGAGACATCGTGCTCCTGTTCTGCGTGAACTCAGACAAGCAGTGCCAACCGGGATTTGTAACTGTGCCCATCAAGGATGAACACCCTAATCCCACTGACCTCAATCTCAATCCTTTTGTAAACACCGAGCATCCCTTCTCTGCTCTGTGTTCTTAAAACTCCTGACAGAATCTGCTGCATGAAGTTATGGTGGATAAATTGAGGTTAACCACTCCCTGGGATTCCTGTGGACAGAAGTGGATGGACAGAACCCATTCCCTGTTAAAGTAGATCAACAGCTCTGTTTCTGCCTCCATTGACCCTTGCTGTGCATGTGGCTTGGAAAAATAACCCTGGAACGTCTTGGCCCCCATCCTACAGGCCAGGACCTGCCCACAGACCTTCAGAAACATGGAATGTTTGCCTGTGTTTCCCCAGTCCCTAAGACAGCAAATTTCCACTGGACACTGACAGCATCGAAACAGTTCTTACTCATGGGCTGCCAAAGACAAATGTGTTTTGTGGAGCTGAGTGAAATTACTCATGGGATTTACATTTGCGGAGTCCAGCTGCTACACTGATGCACACTCAGCAGGGTAACAAGACTAACAAACCTTAAAAAAAGCAAAATAGAGTGCTGTGACATCCAGATAGGAGAATGGTTGCACACAGACCCCATCAGCAGCATTGTGGATTCACTTTAATGCACTAGAACATCAGTTACTAAAATCTAGTCCTATATGGGAATAGCCTTGAATTTAGAAAACAATCTTGTTCTCTTTCTGACCCATACAAATGAGGCTTTCACACAATTTCTGCATTGAGATAAATAAACACACATTCTCACAGCTTTCTAAAGGCAAAGGGCAGAAATTTGTACTTTATATTCATTCATTCTGGAAAAATCCAAAATTTTTAAATGCCACAACACTATATATTTATTCATACATATTCCAATTTCTTGGATTCTCATTTGTGCAGAATTTTTGAGTAATTTCTTTTTGAAGAAGGGGGCAACATTGCATCAAAACTTGTGGCAGGTTCTGTGTTTGGTTCACTGGATGAGCCTCAGTGAACTGTACAAAAAAGTGAAGGGATCTGGGTTTTTTTTGAGAGTTTCCTTGAGTAGTGGATCCAAATAATGTTCTTTCCTCAATGATTCATCATAAATTCTTGATTACATGATGTTCTGGGTTCACATTTCACCTTGGTTTCATACTAACATCATAAAAGGTAGCAAAGATATCATCCATTGCTCTGAGAAGGGGCAAACTTCATGATTCTTATTTGATCAGGCAACATTAATCTTGGTTTTTTTCTAATAGTTCAGTTTGAAAACTCGCAATGCAAAGCAAAAGCAAAAAAGGAAAGAAAACAAACAAGCGTCTTCTCTTTCATAAGTTAAGAAGCAACAACCAGTTAAAAGGAAACATTTTCTTCAAGTGAATTTGACTGCAGTTCCTAAGGGACAAATCTGCGAACAGGAAAAGATGTTTCTCATGTCCCAGGTTCCCACAGCATCAGTGGAGTTGAAAACGTTGTTCTTCTGTGCTTCTTTCTCCCTATCTCTTTAGAAAGTTGATGACTTCCAAAGACCTATCTGTGTGTCCTGGAATGTGATTTAAAATACAAACCCATTAAAAAGTGGCAAATGATCTTCATACCTCAGACATTCCTGCATGTGGTGTTTCTAATGAGATTCTGAGCTTCCTAGAGCAAGACAAT
This sequence comes from Vireo altiloquus, assembly GCA_013396875.1. Lineage (NCBI taxonomy): Eukaryota > Metazoa > Chordata > Aves > Passeriformes > Vireonidae > Vireo > Vireo altiloquus. The sequence continues at coordinate 334,099 of VZRF01006272.1, forward strand.
AAAAGACTTATAATTCCTGCCCCAGACAGAGATGGCCAAAGACATCAGCCCCACGTCTAAGCTGATCCACAGAGGATTACAATTTGTTGTTTGCTGTAAACAAGAGCTTGTGGGCTTCACCAGAGAGCAGCTACTACAGGTGAGTGACAATGGGATTTGGATAGGTGACTACTGTAAGGAAAAGGTCTGAGGATAAACATTTATTTACATAAAAAAGATCAACAGAAAAAACAGCAGTTTTTTTCCACTCCCCTCCTTTCTTGACTTTTCCATCCTCCTCTTCCTTCCTCAGCTTGGTCAGGAAATTGCTGTACAAAAAAAATCCACAGGCAGCTTCAGCTCTTTCCTCTGTCTTTTGACCTTTTCTCAGTTCTAAGGGTTATTTAATGAGCTTAGAAAAATAATGCATCAGTTAATGGCAGAATCCCTGGAAGGGCAGCATTATAGAGATTCTCTTTCCTCCTCCTCATCCTCACTGGAGGCCCTATCATCCTCAAACTTCCGCTTGAAGTTTTCTTCCTTGAGTGCTTTAAAATGCCTTCAAATTAGCACTAGTTTATTAAATGGAGAAAGAGATCAGTGAGAGGCCTGGAAAGGAGCATTTAAATGCTTTGCTGTGCAAAACATAGTCATAGAGGCTTGATCTGTTTAGACTCGAGAGAATGAAATGTAATTTCTGTACCATCAGGAGACAGCCTCACTATTATATCCCAAAAAGATGCCACTATCCATTGTGAAATGAAGGGGTGATAGGATCACCTATGGCTGAAAGATTGATACCACTTCACCCCTGCTGTGAACAGCTCAGCAACCCAGGTAAAATTAAGAAAATATGTTGTAATAAAACTAGACTCCATTTCCAGAAGCTGGAAGCCAATAATTCTGCTCTTTCCCCAACAGAGACAAAATCTACCGCCCCCAGGCACTCTGAACAGCCCATCCTTCTTCCCAAATTTAAACTTCCCATGATTTCCTGTGACACCTGCACCCACGTTATAATTCAGTGCAGAATCCAGAGACTGTACACAGTTAAGACAAAGTATCTGTGGCAGGCTAACCCTCTTTTTGAAATGTTTTTGAGCCTTCAATGCAAGACAAGGCTGGCTGTGAGGGTACCTCACATGATATCAGCACGCAGGAATGCTGCAGTATGTGATCTAAACCAGAACTGAGCCTTCAAACTGCCTTCAACTGTGCATTTTCTTTTGCAGGTAATCTATTATATTGCGCAGGCACTTGGTATAATATCCTTAAAATAATCATCCTTCATCTAAGAATTATTTGGGCCTCTCCATTTGCAGAGTCACCCATCATTCTTTAAGGATCTGAGGAACCAGGAGTGGATATGAGCCACCTTAGACCCCAGGTCAGTGTGAGGAGAGACACCTCTGAGCTGATTCAACGCACCCAAGATCTGAGTCACACGCTGGAGGAGGGTCTTTACATTAGTTAAAGGGTGTCTTTTAGTGTGATAAATCCCAAAGGTAAATACCTTCATTTAGTGTCTGTAGTTTGGTGGGAAGAATTTCAGTTTTTCTCTCCCCTGGAAAGGCTTTGTTCTCTCTTCTGATGAGCTGCCTGCTTATATTTTTCAGCTTGAATTTAATCGTGGCTTGTTGACGTTCATTTCTTCTTGTGTCAATGTTACCCTTGAGCTTAACAAATCATCTCCTTCTCTGGCACTTTGAATCCTTCTGTTCATCTTTTTCGCATACCCCTCAACACTTTCTGTTTAGTAACAGCAGTTGTTTGCTTGTCTTAAAAATTCCAGGCTTTGCCTCTCCATCCACTTGATTACCCCATCAGTCCTTCTCTGTACCTGCCCTTATCTGGATTAGTCTCCATTAGGCGTGGATGTCTGGAAGGGTACCTGGCACTACAGATGAGTGTGTACCAGGGTCTGATACAAAAATATTTCCATTTCTCTTGCTCTATTAGACATACATTGCCCGAGGCATCTTAGAATTTGCCTTTCCTGCAGTTCCATTGCATACTGGTCTGTCAGCAGACCCTTCTGAACTTGTCTAACATCTCCAGCTATTTCTCAGGCTCATAAACTTTGTTTTTCCTACGCAGACTTCTCATGTCACTTGTCCAATGCTCTTTAGGAGTTTGGCATGAACAAATTCCACTCAGTTTATACCAGCTTTTTACAACACCATTCATCACTGGTAATCTCCATTAATGAAAATGTGAAGTTGGATCATACAAGATTGTTGAAGAATTTCACTACTAACCATCCTCACAGAAACACTTCTCTTCTTGGAGAAGTTCTCTTTTCGTAACACTCTTCTGATCAGATTTAACTTCACTTTACCTACCTCTGCCTTAATGTAAATTTCTTGTACTGCATGTCTTAAATGTTTCTGGCTTATTTGGACGCAGATCTAATTTACACCAAATAGGTACAAATTAGTTAACTTCACAAAGCAAGGTATCGCACTGTTCTTTCCTGATCTTTTCCCAGAAAAGCTGTTGTGATCCTTCTAATATGGTTTTAATGATGCTGCCATTCCAAGCTGGTTTTGCAAATGACAAAGGTCACACTAATGGACTTGAAAATGCCTTGATCATTTTTTTCTAAAATACATGGGATTACAATTCTTATATCAAATAACATCAACCTGCTACTGCACCAACACTCTGTAAAAGAGCTCTTTCAGAAATCAGAAACAAAAGCAGTTTTTTCCTCTCATAATCATCACATCAAGAAGTTTGAATTTTACCTCAGTTAGAGTAATTTAAATGTCCATAAACTCCTTCCCATTCACAACCTGCCATTATGCCACAGTCGTTATTACATCCTCACTGAATTTGAAAGAAAATAATTCATTTTGTCTCGAGGACAAACACAGATCACTTTCTAACTTGGTTCCATTCTTCCTGCATGGTGTCAGTGCTTCTCGTCTCGTTATAAACTCCTTATTACTATGGATAAGGAATTTCTACTGTTTGTTTTAATTTCCTCTACAAAGGGTCTCCTTCACAAGGAAATTAAAACCTTGACATTTTACAAGTCTCACTTTATCTCCCCAGCTCATCTGAGATGTTGTTCTCATTGCTGATCAGTCCCTTTCTTTATAGATTTACTCATCACCCAAGCAGGTATCTGGAAAACTTTGATTTTTTGATTGTCACAGGACATTTCTCCTTTTGACTTTCTGAATCCACCTTGTTGTCTGATGGTTTTAATCCAGAGAATTGCACAAGAGATTCTGTTTTATTCCAGAATCTCCAGCCATTTCCTTTGTGTCAATGTAACCAGCTACATTCAGAAATATTAATAGAATTATTTATAGAGTTAGGAGAATAATCTTATTCTTCAGAAATTCTAGGGGAGGGAAAACAATAATAACAACAATTACAAAAAGAGCTACTCACTCTAATCAGAAATTCAGGTGCTACCCAGGGTATTGAGTGAAGCTGGAGGGATTTCTCCTGTGTACCCAAAGGGTGGACACTGCAACACAGGCCAAGTTGATCTGAAAAACATGATTTTGAGTATCGAGGTGAGATTCGCTCCTATAAAGTGTGAGCAAGCAGAAATACATTCATTCATTCATGAATCATATAAGTTTACTCAAAATAAATTTGTAGCATTTGGAATAAAGATTTTTTTTCCTATTAATCTTGCTTTAGTAGATAAAGCCACTTCTTTCCTCTTGGTCTTAAACTGAAATACACTTCTAAGAACTAGATTTAAATGTGGTTATTAGCTGGGAAAAACCTGAGATCCATGCTAGATTTTAATTCAGACCTTATGGATCTGAATTTCTATTTGTTTTTCACACTTTAGGCATGGTTTACAGCCAGCTCACTGCCCCATAACCCGTTTTTCTTCATCCTCCAGTACCTCCTTTATTTTAGGACACAAGTTGAACAGAGCAGAAACTTCACCACTCAGCCCCTCTCATTTTCATGTTTTCTGGGTTTCCCTGTTGAATTCTTGCACTGGATACTTGGAATATGCCTTGCCACTCATTCTTCACAACCCCCCTCTATTTTATGTACTGATACACAGCATCTGCTTGTACACATGGAGCTGTGCCACGAAGGGCACCTATTGTAAGGACAGCTCAGTTACCTGGGGGTTCCTGCTCCTTGAATTATTCTGCTATGAAACTCTCATCTGCAGTCTGCAAAGGGGAAACGACAGAGAGAAAAGAAACAGCTTTTCCTTGTCCACACTTTCTGAGGAGTCTGTCGTGCTAAGTACTGGCCTGTCTCCTCTCGTTTGTGTTAACAGTGTCTAAATCACTCAACTCACTGCCTTCCACGGGAGGAGCTTAGGCAGCAGCACAAATGGATCCTTAAGTACAAGGATCTTGAGTGAACTATTTCCATATATACTTGGAGGTAAACACAACAAAAAACCCATACTTTTAGCTTCGTGTTCCCATATGTCATTTCCATTAGTGCAAGCCTAGTAACCCTGCCGACCATTTCTTCTTGCGCTAAGTGTATCTCAAAAGGGCTTTGAAACTGGTCTCAATCCAAATATCAAAAAATAATAACCCCAGAAAGAACCTTTTTTCCACCCACCAGTGACCACTTGATGTGGTGGTGCTTTAGCTGCACCTCTTAAAAGTTCCTTGGTCTGATCTCAGAATGAACTGTGTGAAACTTGAAGCACAATGGAGGAGACCAAAAATCTGAGTTTCTCTGATGGCCACCTGGCCCTTAAGATGTTTGTCTCAGGAACCAGAGCTTCGCAGCAGCTAGGAGGAGCTGTGGTTGACCCCACCTTTATTCCAGTCAGTAGATGAGTGTGAAGAGGAAAAGCTGTGTCACCCAGGGCTGTTAATCCCAATGTCCTTCATCTACCTCCCATTAAGAAGGGAAAAGGAAGCCATGAATGGGTCAGCAGCAGAGATTTGGGGCTTTAATCTGGCCCCTAATTCGACCCAGCTCAATAGCATAACAAAGAAAAGCCAGTCCTTGGCTCTTGCAGCCTCAGATGCTGTGTGGGACCTCTTTCTTTGTGTGCCTGTTGCTGCTGGAAGCTCACACTTCGGAGTGATAGTCACCAAAAAGGAGATCAAGGCTGCCTACAGGTGCTCTTGCTAAAATTGCTTTCATTTAGAACAATTTATCAGCATTTTCACACCATTTTTCAGCCACTCTCCTTAGCAACTCTGTGCGATGTAAATCCCTTCAAGCCATCACCTGATAAAATATAATGCAAGAGGCAGGGAAATTCAATTACATCAGGCTGTCTGTGCTGGTCCCAGCTTTTTGCTGGGCTTCAAAGGGGGAGGGGATAACAGGGAGACAGATTTTGTAGGCACTAGTGTGCAGTAATTTCTGCTGCTGATGTCTCAGAGACAAAGTGATTGCTAAGTTTGCCCAAGACAGGGAGAATTTAACTCCTGGGATATGACCCATTGCAAAAGCTGAAACTTCATTTCAGTCCCACCTAAGCTCACTTTTGAGGACTCCCATTAGGCAAATTTCACCCTTAAACTCAGCTGAAAGTGTTCAGAGACTAAATTTAAAACAGTTCTTTGATTTGAGGTTGGAAGGGTTTAAAATATCTTTAGTCATAGCACCAGGGCAAGTAAGGAAATGGGCACATCTGCCTTATCTGTTACACCCAGGTAAGTAAAAGTTGTGAAAGTCGCAAGTTCTCTTTGCATATGTGAAATTAACCCCAGAAAGTTGAAGACCAGACAGAAGAAATATTCAGTATTACATCAGCAATGTGCATTAGCTGGATCGGATCCAGCCTTACACTCAACCCTTACAAATTGGCAGGACTGCCACTTCCTTACCATTGCATGCCAGGTACACAGGAGACTCTAGTGAAATGCCAGGGCAGAGCTGTAGTTTCCAAAACCTATAATGTCTCTCTTGTGGTATTTTCCTAAGTCAGGACCTTCAGCGTGCAGCAAGAAAAAAGCTGTCTCCTTTATGACATTCCTTTAAAACCCAGTGCAGTCCTGTGGCACACTTTAAACTATTTTTTCAGAATACATATGTAGGCATACATACTTATTTTTCCCTGTCGTTTCTGTAATTATTTTTGTTCCAGCAAAACCAGAACAAGCAGAGCAGCTACAAATATCTCAGAAGCTTTTAGAGAGCAGGCAGCAGCCCACACACCAAGCTGCTTGAAGAGGCAAAGCTGACATCATGAAACTGAGATGCACCTTCCCCACAGAGAGCTGGAGCAGGGTGCAATGAGGCTCCGTGCTCCATGTCACTCCCATGTCACTGATTCCAGTCCCCACAGACCTGTGGACACAGCACTGGGCACTGCTGAATCCATCCCCACCTTTCTGGAATGGCTCCATGGGGGAGGATAGGGAAAGGGACTAGTGGGAAAATAACATTTGGCTTCCAGCGCATGAAAAGTAGGAGCTGACAGCATTTGTTGCACAAGGTTCAGGGCAACATTGAGAGCATTCCTTGCTTCTACTGCCATGGGACCAGACATTCAGGAGCCTCCAGCTTGGAGATCCATGCCCAAAGTGGTGTTTCAGCATCATGTCTGAGAAGTTGTTGCATATGAGAGCAATGGAACCTTTGGCACTAATATGTATGGGAAGAAAGACCTGTTAGAGCAGGTCCAGAGGGGACTACGAAGATTCTCCTGTCAGAGTGTGGGCTTCTTTTCTAGCCTCTNTGAAGATTATTAGAAGGCTGGAGCACCTATCCTGTCAGAGCGTGGGCTTCTTTTCTAGCCTCTTCCTGTCTCTCCCTGTAACTGGGATGAATCACAGGAGACGTGGGATTTCCTTATTCGGACTCAGTTGTTTATCAATTCTTATCTATGTTACAGTCTTAGCAGCTGTGAATTCTGCTAACAAGGTGGAACACAACTATATAATGGCTATTCTCTGGCTCTGCGGAGATTTTTCAAGGACAGTTGGTCCAATAGTGATTTGCCACCTAAATTATTTTTATTTTTAACCTAATGTTCAAACCTTTACCTTCAGCAGTGCAGATTTTCTTATCCAAGTATAAGACATCAGCTAAACCCATGAAGAAGAAGGAAGTGAAAAAGGTATCTAACCACCACCCTAAAACTCCATCTTGGTATATATGTATTACTATATTCTTAAACCCTTAAATCTCAAATTTTTCACCCTGTGACACCACACCTTCTATTCAAACTACACACGCGTGATTTTAATGTTCACTCAATCACTCAATTTTGGAACCCTATCCCAGGGCCTCAGATCAAATGGAGGGTTTTCTTGTGGAACAGTGCCTTTCAGCACAGAGAATTTAAAATGTTCAACTTCCAGGATTCCAATACTCTCCTATGAAGAAAGGCTGGGAGAGTGGTTTATCCTGGGGAACAGAAGGCTCCGGAGATACTTTATAGCACCTTTCAGTAGTGAAAGAGGCTACGAGGGAGCTGGAGTGGGGTTTGTGACAAGGACATGTAGAGACAGGACAAGGAGAGATGGCTTCACACTGAGAGAGGGTGCGCAAAATTTGGATACTAGAAAGGAATTCTTCCCTAGGAGGGCGGTGAGGCCCTGGCACAGAGCGCCCAGAGAAGCTGTGGCTGCCCCTGGATCCCTGGCAGTGCCCAAGGCCAGGTTGGGCTTGGAGCAACCTGGGATAGTGGAAGATGTCCCTGCCATGGACAGGGTGGGCTTTAAGGTCCCTTCCCACCCAAACCATTTGAGGATTCTATGATTCTGTAATAGCCCAGCTGCATTCCAGAGAGGAAGCTCCTTGGCTGAGCCATGTGCTCTGTGCCTCTGATTCATAGCCAAACAGCAGCCCAGAATCTCTGACTTTAAAACAGTGGGAACAACCTCTGATATCTTCTTCCAGGAGCTCCCCCAGCCAAGCTGCACATGCAGCTGGCTAATTCTAATTGCACCTCCCTGAAGTGCAAAGTCTTATTGCTACTATCCATAACCTTGGGTAAATATTGGAAGAGCAGCACATGGAACACCATGCTCCGGGATGCAAACGTGGCCAGCCTTGTGTCCTAAGGATCTTTCTGAATTTTTAGGCAGGAAAACGGCTCTTTGAGCCCCTGGTGATACAAAAATTAACTCAGCCTCACCTACAGAAGTTCAAGGACACTGAGATGTGGCTTCATTACCGACTTGTGACAAGGCTTAAGTACCTGCTTGATTTTAGGCTGGTTCTCTGAATTTGCACAAGAGCCCTTTTATAAGGGCTGTTTTCCTGGCCTGACTGTCAGTGCATGAAGAGCTACATAAAATCAGTGTCAGGAACAGAAGAGAATCCTCTGTGGGGAGAAAAGTTTTGGAAAAGCAGATGTAAAGGATCCACTGCCTGACACTAATATTCCCCTTAGGAAAGCCAATTTATTATCCCTATGGAATTGAATATTCTGTTATGGGAAAGCAGTTGTTTGAATAAATGTGTGTTAGGGAAAACACACACCCATACAAACTCTCACACATAAGATATTGATTCAACCTGTATTTATGATTCCTCAGACCTTTAAGAAATTGATTTTAGACTATTCTCCCTTTTTCTGTCTCACTCCAGCTGAAAATCAAAGCTCAGTGTAGGATACCTTAAATTTTTTCTTTCTGATACAGGAAAAAAAAGAAAATAAAAGACTTTTTTTTTTTTTCCCTAAAGTTCGTGTGGATAGGGAAAAAAAGCCCAGAATCCTGTGGATTTGGTGTTCAATATTCTGTCAACTGACTTTTCAAAGACATAGAAAACTTAGAAATGGCATTTAAAAATAAACAAGGAAACAAACACAGCTCCACTTCTTTCTTTCCTTTTCAAGTAAAGTATCATTCATTTTCAGTAAGTTAAGACAAATACTTGAGCTTACAATTCTCTTTTTCTCTTACCTAAGTCTTCCCTGGAATTCAGCATTCTCATTAAGACTTTATTTTTTTTCCAAGAGACTTACACAAACTAAATGTTACAAACCAGCCCCTGTGCCAGCCATCTGCACTGGCACATATCTGCCAAGCTGAATGCAGCCTGAAATTCAGGCTTTGGACCTAATAAAATCCGTCTTTGTCAGGCAAAACACTTGAGAGTTTGCTCAGATTTAAGCAGAGATTTCAATAGAAAGACAGCAACTTTGCTGAGCTTTAAACGCTCTGACAGTACCTGTTTGTGCTTGGAAGGAGTTTGTCCTTCCAGCTGATGTCCAGGAAGACCTGCATTAATCCCAAGGCAACACAAACTCAGCCTTAGGGTCTGACCACAAGAAAGTATTCCTTGGGCATGGAAAGATGTGTCTCATGAGAACAGATTTTCGGGGAAGAAGCTCTGACTTCCTCCAGCTCCTCCCATCTTCTTCCTTTTCATCACCCCCTGTGCTTTCTGCCCAAGTCAGTCTTCCCCATCAAGGGGATCCAGTTCATTTCATTTCAAGCACCAAGCACCAGCTAATTATAAACCAAACACAAATTAAACCCATCTTCCCATCCTCTCCTCCAAACCCCCTAATTGCCCATTACCCTGCATTGTGCTCTGATACAAAAGTAATTCTACTAAGTGGGGAGTTTTGTTGTTGTTTTTTTCTTTCATAAAAACTGTTAATTCGCTATTAAATCTCTTGTTGAAAGACTAATAGCTTAATGAATGCATTAAACGTGCAAATTAGGGTTTTTTTACTGCATTACTTTGTGGAAGATTGAAAGGGTCCCATACATCATCCTTTGCTCAGTAGGATTTAATGAGGCATTAGACCATCCTCTGTCTTGGAGGCCAGACATATGAATGATCCCAGAATTGTGCAGGCAACACTTGTCCCAGGTCCCTCTCCTGCTAGGGACATATATTTTCCCCTTGCCTGTTTCTTCTCCTGTCACTGCTGATGTACGTGAAATAAAAATGTGGTTTCCAGATCAGTTTTATAATGAAAAGTAGCCCATTGCTGATGACAAATGTTGTTTACAGTCACTAGAAAAGAGGGTGGAATGGCGAGTGAATATATTAGAGGAGGAGAGGATAGCTTTTATATTCATTATACTGCCATTTTGGGCCTGTGAAGACACATAACCTTTCCCTCTCTCCCTCCATCATACAGTCACTTTCAGATGTCCACATTAAAAGAAAAAGCTGCAGGCAGTGTGCTTTGCATTACCTGCTATCAATGAAGAAGACATTTTCTACCCGTCAAATAGAGCTCCTTCTGGGAATATTTTCCCCCTAAACACACTTACCAAGGTTTTCCAAAGGCTTTTCCTACTCTGCCCCTCTTCAGGCATCTTTCCTGCTTGGCACAAAAGAAAACCTGCATAGAACAACTAGGAAAAGCAAGTGCAAAATCTGGATCCTTACCAGTCAGAAAGGAGGGTGGCATGGCTTGGAACGGATTCCCCAGGAAGTGGTGGAGTCACCATCCCTGGAATTGTTCAGAAAATAAGTGGATTAGGCACTCGGTGGTATGGTTAATTGACAAGATAGTATTCAGCCAAAGGACTGAGGACCTTGGAGGGCTTTTACAACCTTAATGATTCCATGATTTCACCCTCAGAATGACACAGGACAGCAGCAACCACCAGGTGCCTTCCTTAGGAGAGGGGAGCCTCTTCAGAGAGGGTTATTTGGGAAGATTTTTAGACTTCTGGGGCCTGAAGTGGGAGTCACAAGCTTCATCTGATCAGGAGAGAAATTTGGTACCCTGAGCTCTACAAAAAATTCCATTTGAGCTGTGGAAAGCCTCGTGGGGGCCTTGGTTGGACAAAGTTTGCAGAAACTTGAAGGTTTCCAGCATGGGACCAGGAAAACACAGCTCGGGAGAGCAAGATTTTGAGTGTGGAGAATGCAGGTAGGAACAGATTTGGAGGAGAATCTCTCCTCCAAGGCCTGGTAGACTTTTGTTACTCAGGGAGAAGTGAAGACAAAAGGAGGATTGAGTTTGTGAAGAAAGAGCTTTATCTTGGCAACAGCAAAAAAGAAATTTTATTTTGGGAGAAGTTAGGGAAATTAAATTCCAAGAGAGGAAGGCACAGTTTTAATACTTTTGGGGTTCTGTCTGATAATTAACAGAGGAAGAGGTCTGTGGAGAGGAGGCTGCAGGACAGCCATGAGCTGAGACTTGCTGGAACAAACCCAGAGTCAGACGGGCTGGCACCCATCCCACCCTCTTGTCTTTACTTGTAACTGGTCCCTGCCATGATCAAAAGGCTGTCAGATGCTAATAGAGTCTTAATGCATCATCTCTCATTCACACTGACTCATGTGAGACATCCTGGGCATCCAAATTTAGTGGGTCAGACTCCTCGGCTCCTTCTGTAGCCAGCAAAGAAGGATTAGCTCGTCCAGATTTGGAAGAGATAAGTCAGGATCTTGGCATGGATTCCTTTCTTTTCCAAGTCTTTCTCTGCTGGTTTTACAAGGAGCTTTAGTAATATCAGACACCAAAGTCAGATGTCTGAACTTAGCAAATAGCTTCACAGGACTCTGGGTTTATTCACATCTGCAAATCCAAGAACCTGAAAAGCAGCAGGGCTTCCCTGCTGCAATTAATGGCATGAGGTTAGCATTATCTAAGGGCCAGGAAGAGACACAGGGCATGGAGTTACCATTACACCTGTATGGTCCCCTGAGCTGGTACCCTCCACTGGCCTGAAAGGAATCTCATGGAGGAGGAACACAGGGAAACATCAGAATGGAAATGAACCTCTGATTGTATGAAAATCTGCAGGAATGTGGCCCTGGTATCATCCCTGGTGCTTTCCAGCTGTGTTTATGTTGGGTGGAATCTCCTCTGGTTTCCATTCAAGCCAAAGCAGAAAGAGGGAACCCGGCAGTTTCTTTCTCAGGAATATGGCTTTTAGGGGATGGTGCAAGGACTGGAAGAACTGATGTCTGCTTGGGAAACACTCATGTCCTGCTGAGTACCAAGGATATGCCACGTTTAGCCCAAGGCCACTGACATGTTCATTAATTTGTTATTTTATTGGAGGAAAGTTTCTGAGCTACATGTAGCCAACTAAAATTTAGTTTAGTCTCAGCAAGGTGAATCCGGAGGGTGACAGACATCTGTAGCAGACAGATTATTGGTTCCATCTATTTGGATATCAGAGCTGGTGTGAGAATAACCCCTGTGAGATCTACCATGTGGTGCACAGCCTTTGGAAAGATCCTGAACAACCAGCACAGACAAGATCTATAACTCCCAGGTTGTTAATCCATCCCAGTGATACTGGAGAACATTTCCATTAATGCTCTCTATTAATTCACAGAGTAGAATAAGACCATAAGAAGTTCAGCTAATTTTTGCACCTCAGAAGATATGAAAATGTTTGACAGGTTCAATGGAACTTACTGCACCCGTAATTAGGAAATACTGGGTTTAAAAGCCCGTGTGAATGCTGATTGTTACTCTTTAGAAATACAACTATTTCTGAGAGGAGACAAGGCAGCCCAGGTCCCCCACAACAGAGCTGTTGAAAGCACACATACCCACACACAAAGAGCAGTGGAAACAGTTTAGAGCGGTTTTTAAATTTTCAGACCTATGAAATGGGTATTTACAAACAACTCTTTTATTTCAGGACAGTTAGAAATCAGAGGCATTCATTTAAACCTTTAAAACTGTGAATATTTGTACCTTGTATACAGGTGAACACCAACACATGTGGAAGAGGATGGGTCCCTGCTGTTGAAAATAAACATCTCTGTGTTTGCATTGCCCATCACCAGGGCACCCATTGTTCCCTGCACACAGCACAGCAGCAGAGTACAAGGTCAGTGGTAGACTGTGCTCCCATTGTTAGTGTTTGAAGAGGGAACATTTTATCCTTCACAACAAATCTACATACAGGCTATTGAATGAAATACAATAGCCTCGCTAAATTACTTCATCCATTAGCTGGATGCCTGTAAGAAAAATAAAACCGTGTATTTTTGTACAATCCATAATGGATTGTGTGGTAAACAATGTGTGTTCAGGGAAAAAAAAAAAGTGGTATCTGATCTCAAAAGCAGACAAATTTTGGTATTCAGAGGAGGTGGGAAATTTCTTTAAGTATAAGTATTATTATAGGAAGGCAAGATGATCTGAAATATGAGTGCTGTACATACACAAGGGAGAGGCTCTGTTCCAAGGGGTCTGTGATTGGAGTTGGTTGGTCCACTATGCACTTCTCACCTTCAAAGAGAGTATCAGGATGCAAGCAGAGCTGGGAGCTGCCCAGGGGCTGGGACCTGGCAGGGTGAGTGCCACAGCCTGGCACCCATCCCATCACCCAGCCAGGGAGCAGGACAGTGATGGGGACAGGCAGGCATCCCAGCATGGGATGGGCAGCCCAGCATCCCACAGAACCTCTGGGGCAGGGACTGGTGGCCCTGGGCTGGGCTGGAATGGGGCTCTGGGTCCATGTGGCATGTGTGGGATGAAGTCCCTGCATTTAGGAATACAAATCCCATACCTTAAAGATTTCCCAGATCTGGAGGAGAAGTGGTGAGGGGAACAGCAGCAGGTGAGCAGCATCTCTGCACAAGCAGATCAGTGCATTGCTGATTACATACTGTCAGGTCCTGAGGGTTATATCACAGTTCCTCTACTCTTTTCATCCCAGAACAGGTAGTGATAGCTGTCCTTGATTTTCATTCTGACCCTTTGGCTCCCAGGCACTTCTCCCAACATTTGCAATTGTGCCCCATCAGGTAATAAGGCAAGAGCCTTGCTGTTGAAAGGAAGAGGTTGGGACTGATATTTTCCTTTCTCTTCCTCTTTTTTCTCTCCCTCAGACTCTGTTGATGAAGCTTCTCTCTTCCTCCTCAGTATTCCCAGTCTCCCTCCAAACCCAAAACTCAGCTGCCATTTTCCAAACCGTGATGTGCAGATGACACTTCAAGGATGTAATCAGAAAATGTTGTGGGGGATGGAGGAGCAGGAGATGCTGACACAGAGAAACCATTCTATTTTAAGCAAACCAAGTGCATGCCTACTCCCAGTTCTCAAATCAGCAGAGCTGCCTGCTCTGGAGCCATGAATCCTCCGAATCTGACTAGAGAAGTTGGATTTCTTTCCCCAGCCTTTGCAAAATAGATGCTGTATGCTGGAAAGGATGCAAGGATTTTTCCAGTGGGAGCTGGGGCAGCTGGATGGGCTGGAAGGATCTGGCTGGAGTAGAAAGCGGATCTCAGCATCATTGAGAGATGTGACACAACAGAATGGATTTATCTGGCAAGTTGAGGGCAACTCATGAATCTCTTGAAGATGTCACTGAAGTGGCAGTAACTGGCTGAGAGTTCTCACATCCTCTCAACATTTTCTGTTAATAATTTGGTCACTCTCCATCACCAAGGCTTTGGCCTATGAGAAAGGCTGCTTGGGAAGTGGTGGAATTACTCTGGAAGTGTTCAAAAAACATGTAGGTGTGGTGATTAGTGGACCTGGCAGTATAAGATCCATGGCTGGACTCGATGACCTTAGAGGTCTTGTCCAACCTTAACGATCCTGCGATCCTAAAGCACTACTGCATGGGCCAAGGAGAGCCAGGACTGGGCTGGCACTGTGGTTACTCCATCCCTGATTCTGCCATGGCTCAACTGGAGAAGTGTGTGTTTCATATTTTTGAGCAGACAGCAAGTGAATAAAACTCCATATATAGGAAGGAAGCCAGATCTTTGCATTATAAACACATCTATAGGTGGGCAAAATTTCCACTATTTCATATGCCCAGAGATTCTATCAAAACATGGCCTGAGACTGGCAGAGAAGTTCCCCGTGACCTGTCCGTCTTTACCCTGATCTTCAGAGCGCCTAATCCTACAGAGCCACAATATTTTTTGCCTCTTTTATTTGGGATTCAGAAAGTAGAGCAAGGAAAGGGTGCTTGACCTTCCAAACAATGCACTGCAGAAGCTCTTCAGAGTGGAAAGAAGTCAGGCTTGGCCCCAGTCATGCTGGAACTGGTGCTTGCTGGAGGGCAAATTGTTTGCTTTACAGCACTCAGGCATTGTGTCACCAGCTATTACATGTCCCTCCAGGTCTTTGAAAACCCTTCAAATTCCTGGAAAGAACAATAGGGGATGTCCTTTCAGGAAGAATGAGATAGGAAGCAACCTGGGGCATCTATCTGCACGGTCATTGTTTGCATGCTCTGGGCAAGGAGACTGAGGTGAGTAAACAAAACCTGAGAGAAGGTAAAACAGAATTATCACAATAGAGCTTGTTTCAAGGCCCCAAGAATGTGTGATTGCTTTTCCTATAGGTAGGAGATCAACATGAACCAAATGAACCCAGCAGAAAACTCTGGAATGATGTGCCCCAAATTGAGATACGAATTCCTGGGAATCAGGCATTTCCCATAGTACTGAGACAGTTTTGCTGAGTCTCAGTTAAAACACAAAACAAGTAAAATCAGGCAAACACCCTGTTTATTTATCAGATATAAAGAACATACACAGTCCTTGAATTAGAGCTTGGCACTGCTAGGCCTTCTGCTGCCCCAGCCCTGCTGTAACTGCAGCCTGCTCCAAGACCACACGGTTGGAAAGGAATGCCACGGAGAGGGTGGGCGAAGACACATCCAGGTCCCAGGGCAGGAGACAGGGATCCCACGGGCTGCTCTTGGCTTTGGAGCTAATGAATGCAATGAATAGAGAGTCACCAGAGTGTGAAATGCACCCCCTCCAACTGCAGCTGCATTAACTTTCCTCCTCCTCTCTGCGAGCCAATTAAAGGCTGTTGGATGGAGTCTGAGTTGACTAAACTTCGGCTGGCCATCACCACCTTCATCCCTTCCCTGAGGATCAGGAGTCTGAGCAAAGAGGAACCTCACTATCAGCAAAATTCTTGCCATTGCAGTCATGCTGACTGAACTTTTAACCAAAATTTACACACAAGTAACCGCTGGCCAGCCAGACATCCTATTCATCTTCTCACACACCCAGTTTAGGATTTGTTAAGAGTTGCCCTTCACTTTCCATCTTCCCTCTGAAAGGCTTCCATGTATCTGTTAGGAAATTCACTGGGATAGGGATCTCTCCCTATCTAAATCTTGTGTCTTGAATTCAAGTCTTTGTTTTCTCCTCTCAGTATTAACAGTTTTCTGCATGATTTTACAGTCATGTTTGTGCCTACAGCTTGTTTCTACACTCTCAGCCCCTCTCCAGTTCCCATAAATCAAAGGAATTTCCACAGCATCACCTTCCCAAGGGGCAACTTTCTCCTGAAGCTTTTTCCACTGCCCCAGCATCATCTCCCTCTCTGTTTCTTTAGATCTATATCTTCTGCTGCAAATTCAATTAAAGGCTCTCTGGGAGACTCATGAGCAAGTCGATACAGTGACCAATGGTAGGATGGGTTAAAGTGAGGTTTAGGGTGAGTAGATCCATGAGGAATTAATAGGAAAGCAGGCTTTGATGTTAGGAAGCTGGAGTGGCACAATCCATCACTCCTCACTTGGGGTGTACAGTGTAGGATCCTACTTTTAATATGTCTGTGCTCCCACTGCAGTCCTTAGAGATCCAGCAACACCCTCCAATTGCTGACTGCACTGGAGATTTCCATCAGGGATAGCAGGAATTGATCAGGGAAATCCAGGGGCCATATATCACATCCCATCCACCTGGGCGTGTGATTCTGTCAGTGTGAAATGAGCTCATCTGGATGGTCTCTACAGGCTTCTCCCTCAATTCTCCTGCAGCGGATTCTGTTCCAAAAAAACCAGCTAGCTCCTCTGCATTTTGTGATTGTGCCATCCTAATTAAAACAAATTCTAACCTCCAAACAGCAGTGGTACGAGCCCATCAATTTTATGGGCAAGAATGGGCAAATACTTTTTCCAAATTATCTTTACTCCAGGTTTCAAATGGGTCCTTGATTCAATTTTGTTGCTGTGGGAAGAGTCATGATGTCAGACCTGGGAGCTGTGATGTCACTGAGGAATAATCACACACTGGAGAAGACAGCAGGAAAAAGGAAGTAAACAAATATGTTTATCCACAAACCCTCCTACTGTGAGGAACTGGAATCTCCAACGGTAATTTACCACACATTGCTAATGTGTTTTTTATAATATGTTTCTTAATTCTTTTTTCCTTTGATTCTGGCTGGATAGGAAGGTCCATCAGGGCTGGAACAAGCAGGGGAAGCATATTGAGATGAGCATTACAGATCTGCTGTGCTCTGGTTTATGGTTTGTTCCCAGCAATACACAGTAAGTAAAACAAGCACTGATTGAGTCAGCTGCCTCCTGGGTGTTCATTTGCTGGAGCGTGAGGAATATTAATGCTAAGAACATCCACGTGCACCAGGAAAGGCAGGAGGAGGCAAGCAGATTACCCCAGCTTAGGGGTATTATACACGCGTCTGCAACTTCCAAAGACACAGAGGAAACATTTCTGTGAGTTTTTGTCTCTTATCTTCTTACAGTCTTACAGATTTTGGAGATGCATTGCCCTAGAGTTTTAATACTCAGAGTTTTCAGGCGGGATTGTGATTATTTTTTTTTCAAATCTTCCTTTACATGGCGGGGGGGGGGGGGGGGGGGGGGGGGGGGGGAAGGAAAAAATGCAAGCGCTGAGTTTCATCAGGATAAAGAAAAAGCAGATTCCAAGAGAAGAAAGAAGAGATGAAAAAGAAAAGTTTGATTAAAATCCCTTCTTGTTCTGTGTGTTTGATGTAAATATCTTCACACCTTTCTCTTTTCCTTTGCAACCTCAGCAGAGGGTTCAGCCCATCACCAGGGGATTGAGTTCCAAGCTTAGGGCTTTGTAGTTGCTGCTGCTCTTGCTGCTGTTGTCTAAAGGGATTATAAGCCTTTATAAAGCTTGTGTTAATACCCTGGAGGGGAAAAATGAGTTTCCAAATAACCTTTGTTGTGCATCTCCTGTCTAAGGTACCCCAGGAAAGGAAAAATCAGGAAGTATTTTGGCTTTATGAGTAGGTCATTTAAAGTTCACAAACAAGGTCTGGAGCCTCTCCAACCTGGCCTCTCCAAGTGCAGAGATGCTCCTTGTCCTTGTGATGCTGACACCAGGACCTGCTAGGAATAGCAATGCTCTTCTCTGTTCATCAGGAAACGTGTTCAGTTTTAAAGTGGATTTTTAAAAAATACCTGGAGAAACTGCATTAGGTTCTTAGCTCCCAATGCATCCTCCAGTAACATTTGGGCAGTTTATATTCTACACAATCTTTGGAAAATCCAAGCTGAGGATCCAACTCCACAGCTTCAGACTGACTCTCTCTATATTTTCAAACCCTTTTTTTTTTTTTTTTCCTGCAGGAGGATTGGTTTTGAGCCACATCTCCATGTTTCCCTTCAGACTCTGTAAAGGTGCAGAGCTGTTTGGTATTCAGGGAGCACTGGAGGCTGAGGATCACTCAATATTCCAGTGTGAGGAGTGGGTTGCTCAGTATTCCAGGTGTGTGCCAGCACCAGCAGCCAAGACTTTGCAGCTGTGGATGGCTCAGCATTCCTAAGGTGTGCTCCAGGTGCTTAAAGGCTGTCAGGGAGCACTTGGGTACTTGCCAGGGTGAGAGTCCCTCAGTGTTCACAGCTCTGTCCCTGGGAAGGGCTGAGGATAGGCAGCCATCCCATTCTCTCCTTGGAGAATAGAAATGAAAGCCATGGCCAAAGGGAAAATTATAATGGAGAGGAGATAGAGAGAGAAGCGGGAAAGATGAGAAGAGAGAGTGATGAAAGGGCAGCACTTCAGAAAATGAGACCTCTTAGTCCCTCACTGGGTACTTTGCAGGAGCCATGCTTTAGGTTTAAATAAAAAGGGTGAAGGCAATGCATTCCATCTTTCTAAGGCTGACTTAAGAATCAGAGCGAAGCTGTCCAGATACACTCATTATCACTTTTTTTCTGGTGCTGGTCTGTGTTTGGTTCTGTGATAAAAGGTTCATCACAAACACACAGGATCACAACAGGAGGTGGGGGAAAGCCAAGAACCTGTGCAGAGAAATGCAGCCCCCTAACCTGGCTCCTCATGGGGTGTCACAGCCTTCAGCCCCATCCCTCGGGGGAAAACCATCAGGAGGGGTCCATGGGGAGCCTGTTCAGCCTCCCACCCTCACACTGAGAAGATTTGCTGTTGGTAGGGGTATGGGACTCACTGCCAGACACAGGGAAGAGCATTTTAGGATTGTACAAAACTTTGTCTGCTTCTAAAATTTTCTTAAAGAAATCAGTGGAAATTCTGACATATTGAGCATGAGGAATGCATAACTCCCCCATTAGTGTTTCTTTTTGTCTGAAGTTATGATAATTTCACAACAATACTGTAACACAAAATAATGACAATTAACAGAAATTTTTTTTATTCACTCAAATAATTTTTTCTTAAAAAAATCAGACCCTAACAATTTTGCCTTTTCAGAATAAAAATCAGATTGTGGACAGAGAAAAAAAAAAGAATCTGAGATTTTGGATAGGAGAAAATATTTCCAACACAGTCCTTTTCATGAGGCCATCTGCTCTTTCCTTACCAGGTGTGGGTTTGTAGGTGTTATGTGCCAGCTACTACAGATGACAAGCCAGCTCTGTGTGCAGGTACTTCTGAGGATGCCTAGCGCAGGGCTGAACAAATGGGCTGCCTGTGAAAACTGGAGAAAAAGTTGTATTTGGAAAGGGAAAAATGAGACTGGACTCTAATGACTGCTGTAAGGGATTTTAGCTTCTCAGAGAGTGGATGTGGCCTGGAGTTAAAATGGGCACCAGTTAAAACTCACGCTGCCTTCAAAAGGTGTTGATTTCTCTGTTTATATGGACGTGTAGCGATATGGCAGGGAGGAATGGCTTTAGACTGAAGGAGGGTAAATTTAGATCGGATATTAGGAAGAAATTCTTTGCTGTGAGGGTCATGAGGCCCTGGCACAGGGTGCCCAGAGAAGCTGTGGCTGCTCCTGCCCCTGGAAGTGTCCAAGGCCAGGCTGGACAGAGCTTGAAGCAACCTTAGATAGTGGAAGGTGTCCCTGTTCATGGCAGGGGGAACTGGATGATCTTTAAGGCTCCTTCCACCCCAAATCACTCCATGATTTTATGAAATCTGCTTCACTGTCTCTTCCTTCCCTTCCCTTCCCTTCCCTTCCCTTCCCTTCCCTTCCCTTTCTCCTTTCCCCATTGTATGTACCTTTTCTTTCTCCATCAACCCTTGGCCTTAAAGCATGAAATCCGAGGTCTCTGGATCTGCTACACCATGAAATTATTTAGTGAGTATAATGTTTATTCAAGATTCTTGATTCACTCAACCCACTCTCTAAAGGAATCTCTCCCAACATGCCCCCCAGTACTTAGCTATGAAAATTACATTCCCTTCCCCATGACTTTGTCAGTGCAGGGAACATCACAGCCTGCTTCAAAATGCTGCACTGTACTTAATGGTATTTTATGACACATTTTTCAAATCAAATTTAAAAGCATAACTGAGTGGAATTAAATTAATGCCGTCTGGTAATGTCAGCAGCACTGGAGCTGTGCATGGCTGGCTTAGCTTCTAAACCTCTGGCAGCTTCCTGGGACTTATTTCTGACTGCAGGGTAAGAAGGAGTGCGGTGATGAGAATTCTTTTTTTTTTTTAGGTTTTGTCTATGGAACTGAGTGTGTGGGAGTAAATAGATGGCAGCTGAGGTCTGGGTGGAGTTTCCCAAGTTTAGATGGAGGTATGTTCCTAGGTGAAGGAGGGAATGGAAATGTAGGATATGTATCCGTGTGAGTTTTGGTGTGATGGATGCATGTACAAGAGCTCTGCTTCCATTTTCCCCTCACACCTGCTCACGTGGGTTGATGAAATACATCCCAGCAACCATTGTACTGATTGTGATAATAATTTAAATTGCAAATTGTTGCCTCACTGAGCAGAATGCAGTTTGTGCCTGTGTGTATCTTTTCTGTGTGTAGTCAGGAGAGCCTCCTAGCAGCTTTGGAGCTGGAAAACTGAATACAACAGTATTCACGTAGGATGAAGGAAGAGTGTGTGCATGTGCTGGTGTGTGCAGAGCCATGGACGTGTGCAGCCTGATGCATTATGTGTCCACAGATGTTGTAACACAGAGCCAACAAAGATCTGTTTGAGATGGTATCTGCCTCACTTGTGTACATCATTTTCCTTTTCTCACTTTCTGATTTAAAAGCGGCAATTCCAGCATTTTCCTTTTCTGCTTTGTGAAAACATCTCATAGTCATTTTAGCCAAAACAGATCACACTTGCTCCAAGACTACACAGCACAGAATGTACTTCATCAGTACCCAGAAACAATTTTTTTATTCCTCAATGACTTTACATTTCCTCACCCCATTCAAAGCCGTGTACTTGAACACATCAATTGTCTGGGCCTCTTTACCTTCCACACAGGCTACACTCAAAATGTCCCTTTCAGAGAAGAGGGAGAACATTCCTACTGACAGCGCTGCATTAGAATTGCACAGACCCAGGTGGCATCCAAATGAGCTCTGTTGGAGTGTTCCAGTCTCCTCTTGTCCTCACGGAACATTCAAGTTGCCATTGAACTTGGTTCACACTGTGGGGGGAGGATGAAATCTGTTTCTCCTGATTAAATTGATTCAGGTGTCAACTGCCACTCCTCCCTCAGGACAAAACTGATCTCGTCTGAAGTAATCCTTCATGAAGCATAAATAAAATGGCTTCCCTAACCCTGGAAGTGTCTGAGGCTGGGTTGGACAGGGCTTGGAGAAACCTGACGTGGTGGAAGGTGTCCCTGCCCATGGGCAAGAGCGGGATGAGATGAGCTTTAAGATCCCTTCCAACCCAAACCATTTTAGGATTTTGTGATGCTATGATAAAATGACCACTGGTCCACAGCATCTCTTTTATTTGTCTGCTTTTCATGTTGAAGGCTATAAAATGTACAGTCGTTCCTATAGAGAAGATCACAAAATCCCAGTGTGGTTTGGGCTGGAAGGGACCTTAAAGCCAATCTTGTTCCAAACCCCTGCCATGGGCAGGGACACCATAAGCTGATCATCCTCTCCCACAAAACTGTTTATAGTGGTGACCTCACCACCTCAATGCCATGGTGATGTTCCCATTCCTCCACTTGTACTACAGGCTTTGGTATCTTCTGGACACTTCTGTGATGAGAACACTTTGAGGGCAGATAATGTATTTGTACCGGTATATAAAGCACCAGAGATATTTATGCTGCTCTATAAATAATAAAGCTCTCTTGGATTTACTTGGACATGCAGGAGTACAGAAAGAGGGGAATGTAATAAGTCAGGGAAACAAAACCAAAACAAACAGAAACAAACAAACAAAAACCCAAACAAAACCAAATCAAACCCCAAAGGTCAATAAAAACGGATACTAAGCCTCCCTAAGAATGACAGATAATGATGAAGCCAGAGGAATTCTGAGATCTCTGAGATTCAAAAAGGGAAGAAAAGAAAGACTTTTTGAATCTTCATTGCTCATTTTCTGTGCCCTACGCAATTTTATTTCCAAAGATTTTTTTTTTTTCTGGGTACCTTCCCTAAGCCTGGTTTGTGCATGGAATTTCCCTGGGATTTCCACAGGAACTTCCAGGGCTGAGAGCACTCCATAATTTCCCCATTTTTTTTAAGTGTTGAAATAAAACGGGTGCACAAGGATATTTCCCCCCTTTTTTGTTTCTCAGACCTTGAGCTCGATGCAAGGTTGAAGCAGAATTTCATAAACTGTTCTTAATGCACAGGGATTTAAACCACTGGAATTTGGTATGCCAGGCAGAGGGACACTCATTTCCTTAATTTAAACACCTAGGTGTTCAACATCTGAGGCTGATGTGGTCACACCAGCTTGCCTCTGCAGCCAGCAGCAAGAGGCTCCCCTATAAAATGCCTCATTTTCCCCTCCAGAACAGGCTCTAATCTGGGTCAGCTGAATCCTCTCAGGAGACACCCACAGCCCCAGCCTGAAGAGAGATTGGAGTGATTATCCCAGCCCTCTCACTGCTCCACTTCTGAAGGGAAGGGAGATGAATCCCAGCCTCAGCAGCTATTACATCCCTCTGGGTTAGGGTGCTTAAAAATGTCTCTCCTCTTACCAGCTTGAAAGCCTCCATCTCTCTCACCAAGAGACAATTTCATGCTCTTAAACAAAGTACTAAGGCATGAAAGCGCAGTTCCAGCCTGTTCTTTCTGTAGGGCTGCTTAAAGAAAAGGGCCATGTGATGTGCATTGGATTGAACTGAGACATTGGTATCTGGGAAATGTTCCAGTAGACTGAGCAAGAGGGCTCTGCTCAGTGCCAGCATGAAATGATACAATTTTCATGGAGATGCATCCATTTACACCTGGTCTGCATTTGGCATGGGGAGAAGAGAAATTTTGCCTTGATCAGAGTATCTTTGACATACTGAGTTATCTCTCTCGTGAGTAATGGAGTAAAGATGAGCACACCTTTGATATGTTAGAGTGGCTTCCCATGAATATTAAAGTGAAAAGAGACTTCATAGACTTATGGGATGGAAGCACCTGCAATTCATCTCCACAGACTGCACTGAGGCTGAGGTGGCTGCCAGCTTCTGCCTTCCCGGAGGGGTCATTAATAGCTCTCTCTGGGCTTTTCCTGCTTGCTTTTCTGCTTTTCCAAGGTCTTCATGGGTGGAAGGAAAAGCATGCCTTGCTCAGCCTCAATTTTCAAGGTAGCTGAGCTCTCAGAGCTCTTTCTGCCGGGCCTGGGGAGAGTGTGAAATCACCACTGCTGGAGGCTTTTAAAAACCGACCACACAAGTTCATATCTTCCTGACCCTACGGGAAAGCAAAAGGGTTGACTAGAGGTCATCCAGGAAGTTTCCCACTTCTGTTTACCACGTTGCTCCCACATGGTACAATCTCTAAAGAGCTATTTCTCAGCCTGTGGTCTGCACAACACCTGGACATGTTGCATAAACTTATGGCAAAAAGAAATTGAACTGAGAAATGAAAATGCACTTCCATGTGCTGTCAACAAGCAAAATGGGGAGGAAACAAGTTAATGAGGCTCATAGGTTTGGCCTTATTTCTGTGCAGCTGTACACGAAAACTGTGACAGAACTTTCATATTTTTGTTTTGTTAAAAAAAAAATAAATCAGTAATTAGTAATTTTAGTAATTTTCCATTTGAAAAGAAAAACAGTGTCCTAAAGGCTATCAAATGGATTAATAGCACAAAGCCTGAGAGGTGGCAGATCCCACAAGAAGCTCAGTGAGTTTCCTGTTATTAATCACCAAATCACTGCTAGAGCACCAGAAGAGCCTGGTACTACCCAGCCTCTCTTTTCCATGTTTTTTCTCGTGTCTTTTCTGCTTCAGTTTGCAGGGTGATGCATCAAATAATCCCAAAGGAGGAACACTGATCTTGGCAGGGTTTGCTGGTATCATCTGAAGTAATTTTCCTCTTCTTCCCAACCCATTCTCTCACTGATTTCTTAACAGGCTGTTTACACAAGGTTTACCAAAGGTTTCTGCTGCACCCCTTAAGAGAGGAGCAGTGGATGCTGATCCAGCTGTGAGATGTTCCCTTCAGTACAATCTGAAAGTCAGTAAATCACCATCAGATGTTTATCAGGAACCCAGTGATGCTGCCCAGAGCCTCACACACCAACATGTTCCATTCCCAGCTGGCTCAACATTCCAAGGGCATTTCACTGCCAGAGTCTGGGCTTTTTCAAAGGTCTTTGCTGAAAGCAGTGACTTTAATATCACAGGGTTGTTAGCTGACAGGCTGTTAAACAACTGGAAAAAATGTTTCCTCTTGCTAGCAACAACACTTGTCTCTTGATTTTCCTGAATGGTTTTGCACTGCTACCTGTCCTGAAGGATGTAAATAAGTCACTAAAGAGCTGAACAGGATAAGTTAAATAAGCAGAAGTATAACTTTACCTCATTGGAGTTAGCGTCAAAATCCTTGGATCAGTCAGCTTCAAAACAGTTGGATCAGCACTGGCTCTAATTGCATCTACCATTTTGGTTTCTTTATTTATTGTGTCGCTGTGAAGAGGAGCTTGAAGAAAGGAGAGTTGAGATAAATCCAACACGCAACTACCTGTGTCAGGGAAGTACGTGTCAGGTTGGGACATATCACCTGACCGGGACAATGGGAAAGCCATAAAAGGTTTTCCCCTGTGCCAAGGTGGGCAATTCATCAGGGTTTTAGCAAAGGAATAGGCCCATGAGTCTCCCTTCCTTTCTTCCTCGGCCTATATGTACTTTGTCCTTCCTGGATAACAGCATAAAGGATAAATGCCAAAATTTGGGACCTAAGGATTCTTGAAAGAAAACACTTGTAGGGCTCGATATCTGCTGCCCTGGGCACAGAACAGGTGATCTGTAGAATTACACTAGAGAGGTAGAAAATGAAGAAGAAGGGTCTGAAATCAAGCCAAAAGACCCCTGAAAGAAAGGTATGCATGACAACCTGGTAATACTGGGATTTAAATGGCGTATGGCATGCAATACCTAAATATTTCTCAGTATGAACTGCAGATAAAGGATATGGAAAGGGGACACATCTCTAGATGTGTTCTTCTTTCTACCACTGATTTTTTTGTTGCTGATGTCAACCAGTTGATATGAAAGAAACAAGCTCCTTGGTTCTTTCCATGGCTCTGACCAGCATGAACCCAAGGGTGCTGCTCTTCCTCTAGGAATAACATAGGGAAGTGACTTCCATAATCCATCTTGCAGCAGCTTTCCAAGATCCGTATCACCCTCAAAAGTCTTCACAGCTCACCACAGGACATTCTCTGTGGCTAAGCTGCAGCAAGGGATCGCTGTGCTTTAGAGCCAGGCAGCTCCATGAGCTCACATCCTGCTTCCAGGGGAGCCAAGGCTCACGTGTAGAAACCTATTCCAGCTGTAATTCCTGCGTGGATGCAAAGCCCTGTGCAGTCACTGAGCTGTTCACTCTTTGCAGCATGAATGCTTCCTCTGCCCTTCCCCCAAAGAGGTATCATTTGAGTCTTGCCTGCACCTCAATAGAATTCTAAGTGTTCTTTTATTACTGCCTTACGTATTGTCAAACATCTGCCTGCTGCAGAGACAGCCTAACCATGGCTCCTGCAGCCTTGGCAACAACCAAGTGCACCGCTGCTCAGGCCAGGGATGAAGCCTGAGAAAACCCAATTGTTTCAGAATCACAGAATGGTTTGAGGTGGAAAAGATGTGAAAGATCTCATTCCACCCCCTGCCATGGGCAGGGACAGCTTCCACTATCCCAGGTTGCTCCAAACCTCATCCAGCCTGGCCTTGAACACTCACAGGGGTGAGGCGGCCACAGATTCTCTGGGCAGCCTGTGCCAGAGCAGTTCCAGTTTCCTCACTATTCTTCCAGATTTTCACCTGTAAGAGAGAAACCAACTCAGCCTCTTCCTCAGGAATGTGATTTCAGGTTTTAGTGCAAGACCTGGATGCACTGGGCAGATTCCTGGCTGTTCTAAGCCACCGAGCCAGTTTACATCCTGTTCAGGTGCCTGTGTTTTGTTAAATCAAAATAATTCCTTAGGAAATTAAAACTAGGTTTCAACATCTGTAGCCAACAGAGTGTGTGCATACATGTCACATCTGCACCTGTGCAAATGCCAATTAACCCTTATAATTAGCCACAATTTTTCTCATTACCATTAAGATGAGAATCAAAAGCAGGATTTTCTTCCTCATTTTTCCTTCTTCTTTCTTTCAGATCGTGATCTTTCTATCACTATGGTGGATTGTGGGATGTGTGTAATTGGCCATGTGAGGCCAATCTTAAGGAAAATAATACACTCAAACTAAACCCTCAGAATCAAATTCCCAAGACCTCAGCACCTGAAATGCTGATTTGATTTTCAGAAGAGTTTCTTTCTAACTTAACCACCCAAAAAAAGGGGTAAATTTGTGACATTTCTCTGCGGTTTTACAGTGATGCAGACTGTTCAGGGGAATCAATGCATAGAAAATGGAGCATTTTGAAGAAAATTTGACTCTGAGAGCCTTCAACCCTTCTGAAAATAGTGACAGAATGTGGCTATTTCATCACTGCATGAGGCTTTCCTGCCCTACTTCATGGTTTGTAATAAATAGATATTATCTGACAAGCAACAATACTCCCCCCCCATTATTTATCATTATTCATTAATCACACCTCAGTAATCACCTACAATATTTATTATTATTCATTGCCTTTTGAATAAATAATAACCATGGCAGGGATTACCATTGTGAGGAGCATGGGGAAAGACAGGATATTCACGTGTGAAGCACCAGAATCCCATAGACTTTATTTATGAGGAAGCCTGCTGTGGGTAGGAAGAGTAGGAAGAATATTGTAGCTACTATGGTTTAAGTGAGAAAAGGCTTGTGAGAAGTATTACTTCTCATTATCCCAAATTATATAATTGGGGGGGGGAAAAAAGAGACAGACAAGATTTCAGACACTGAATTCGTTTTCAAAATTGAAATAGGAGCTGCAAAAATTTACTTTTGGATGTTATTATTTTATCACTGGATTGATAGGAATGGATAAGCATACATTGGTTGTTAATGTATGTACTTACAACTCCTCTGAGCATGATTTATTTTTTCCTTAAATCTATTTCAGTATTGTATGCAGCTGCATTGATTTTGACGGAGCTTCTGGCAGAGAGATTTATCTCCAGGATGGCTTTCTGATCACTTCCAAAGACAGAGATTGTGATCCCAATAGAAATGGAAGTCACTTCTCAGCTTAAAGAAATGTAACATCCCTCATCTAGATGTCCATCAACAGAAAGCTTATTAAAGTATTCTTAAAAGCACCCAGTAAACATAATTCATGGCTGCCCTTTCTAGCAGATTTAAGAGCTAAAATTTCTTACTTTAACACAGATCTCCTTCCTGTTGGGAATTAAACTTCAGACTTATTGTCTCACACCCTCAGAACCCACTGAGATATACTGCAGCACATCACTGAACTGCACTGTGATCTCCTTCAGTCTTTTTTTTATTAAGGTTTAACTACTTCAACACTTCTCACAGGTCCTGTTTCCTGGAACTTCTCCCCTTCTTGCTGGCATTTGTTTGAATCTCTGCAGTTTGTGCACATCATGAAAAGGGTGCCCCAAGCCCTCCCTCTCTGGCTGAAGCCTCCCCAGTCCCAGCTAAGAAGGATGTATGACTTGCCTGGTGTTGCCTTCCAGGGAAGACTTTCCTCTCCTCATTAATTCATATTCATCCAGGGAGGTATCATAACCCCAGAGCCTTTTCCACAGTGCTCCCATCAGGGCAGTTTTTCTCCCTTTCATGGACACAGCCATGGTTTTTCCTTCCTGAGGAGTCATTTGTACCATTGTCCTATTGAATTTCATCTTGTTGATTTCCTGCTGCTCCTCCAATGAATCAGAATCATTTTAAATTCCAATCCTGTCTCCCAAACTGCTTGCAGTCCCTTCCAGCAAAGTGTCATTTGTAAATTTTATAGATGTGCACCTCAGTACATCATCCACATAGATAATGAAAATATTGAAGTAATGTGGGACTCCAAACCTAATGTCCTTCCAGTTTAGAGGAGAACTATTCCTGTGTGGCTCCTCAGACAACTGAGGACCCACCCTGATTCAAGACTTCCTCTAGATCATATTTTCCTTGTATGCTTCGGAGAAAATGCAGCAGGATGATATTTAAATCAAGACACATCACAACTGCTCCATTCTCCTAAACCACTATGGCAGGTGGCTCTAAAGAAGAAAATTAGATTGATATGTCAGAAATTGTTCTTTGCTGTGGTGCTGAGTCCTTGGTGGATCATAGAGAGAGCACAGCAAAAAGCTGGAGAAAGCAATTCCTTTTTTAACTTGCCTTCGATTGTAATAGTTAACTTCATTTCTAAAGGGAACTTCTGTAGCTTCCCAGGAGAAATCCTTGACAAAGAATGTAAATATGAAGAGATGTTTTGGTAAGGTGCTTTCCTTGACCAGTGAAAGAGTTTTGTGTTTTGTTTGTTTTGATTCTTGGACTGACTGTGCTGCAGAGACATGGACACAGTCAGACACAGACAACCCCTCCAGCTAACCTGGCTGGAGAGAGAAAAGCTTGATTTTCTTCTTGATAATATCTTGATAATAAAGCCTTCTGATTTCAATCTATGAACATGGAATCATTCTGTGGACCAGGTCCTAGAAACAGGGCCACAGCTTCTACACTTTGCAAGTCCATGTTGGCTGCACCTTTTATTTCTATTATCCTCCAGGTAGTTATAAATTAATTTCATCTATTATTTTTCTGGGTTAAAATGACTGGTCTATAACTCCCTAGGGCTGCCTCTCCCCTTTCCAAATGTGGAACTATGTTTGTCCTTCTCTGGTCCTCATACAATTCCCACCAAACATTATTCCCTCTCAGACATTCAGGAACCAATTTTAATTTGATGTACCATAAAAATTAGGACTTGCAAAATTAGTTTCTTCATGTCTGGCAGGTGCACAGCTCAACTCTTCCATATTTCCATCCATCTGGATCTGTTGCTGTATGTGCTGCAGGTTGCCATTCCTTTATGTTAAGTTTCTTAAGAATCACATAAATCACATAAGGTTAAAAAAAAAAAACCCTTTGCAAAAACCACCTCACAGTCATCTGGCTGCCCATTCTTGAGTCTCTTAAACTTTTTGCTGTTATATCACAATTAATATGCACAGGAAAATAATAGTAAAAATAAAAGAGGAGAGTTATAAGTTCCATAGACAGACCCTGCTGGAGTCAGGGGAGTTTGTTCCCCTCAAACTGCACGTTTGGGAGCACAGGGAATCATCTGCACACAAAATCCAGGGCCACTTGGAGCCACCTCTCCTGGAGCTGGCAGAAAGGCCTTTTCCCATCCCATCGGCACATGTTGATCCACGCCTCTTTTGCCTGGGAGGCAAATGACACTCAAGTAAAACATTTTGAAGCTTCCTTGCCCCACATTTGGCACTAATGAGCTGATGAGTGAAATTTGCAGCTGAAGATGCGTTTGCCAAGAGAAGCCAGGTTCTTATTGCTGCCTGTGAATTGGTGTCTTCCCCAAACAGCCTGTGAGACGGGAAGGGCATCCTCTCTTTAAACCATAAATCATCCCTTTAATTGGTGATCAGATGCTGTGTGAGAGGCCTGGCAGGTGTCAGTCCATGGCTGTGTAATTGAAGGCAGCTTGCTCTCCTGCATCCCTGCCCCTCATCTCCTCGGTAAGCTGGAGAATCAATGCAAGCCTGAAGTGTGACTTAAAACAGCAGAGGGGAGAGAAACAGGAGGATGCAGAAGTTTATCTTCCTGCAGAGCAGTGTGTGGGTGACAGCTGAGGCAGCCCGAGTTGAAAGGCACCTCAGACATGCATTGAGGTGGTTATCAGACATCAGAGAGACTCCCAGCACTGCTGTCCCAGCTCATCGTGTCAGGGGTTGGAAGGAAAGGAGTGTATGGAAGATTTCCACTGCATGGACTGGAAAATGAATGAATAACTTCTGGGACAAGAACTCTCATCTCCTTCTCTTAAGCCAATATCTACTTTAGTTCATATATCTGATATTTTCTTCATTTGTTCTCTTTTTTCTCTTCTCATGCACAAGGGGTGTAGGGGCACTGTCACACATATCCTAAAACACAATTTGGTTTAATCACTGCTGAGAACCAGAAGGAATGTGCTTTCCTTCAGGATGGATATTCAGGCCTAAGATATTTTGGGTTCCTCATGATATCCGCCATCTAACCCCCTATTTAGGTGACTAACTCCTATTTTAATCAGCAAAAGTTAAGTCCTTAAATATCTTTAAAGAGCTGGTCCCCAGTGTCTTCCAGCTTCAGATCCAATCACTGCTTCATCAGTCCCTGGATCCAATCAGCAGTGATTGATTTAATGATGTCAATATTCCTTTCCACTCCTCCATAATTTCCTGTCCCTGCCCTTTATGACTTACTATAGGAAGCAACCCATTATGGTAATTCAGTATTCCTTCTGCAGACAACTCTGCTGAAAATGAAAAGCCAAATTCTCCATAGCCCTGAGAAGCATCAGGAGCTGCAGCAGCAGTGTTCAGGCTGCTATTTATTGAATTGTTTGTCTATAATGCAATGCCACAGTTTAAAAAATTAAATTAGTCTAATTATCCTATTTAAGGCGATAACTCTCCTGTTGTTACCACTCCCATAATTTTCTGCATTTCCATCTCCTAAATTATCCACTTCTAGGCTTTTCTTTTCTAGCCTGTATATATCTGAAAAAAATATCCTTCGAGGTATAATTAACTTTTTCATTCAGAATCCTAATTTCCTCTCTCAGACATTTTCTGCAGTGTTTAAACTATTTATTATGCAAACTTAGAGAAGTCAAAATATGAATTATGTACAAATCTACATACTGGAGTTTGCAGCTAATCACTGCATCTTTGTGTCTTGTGGTTCAAGGGAACCAAAGTGCACAGAGCAGAAAACATCAGAGTCCAGAGCTCAGCATATAAATTTTTTCCTCCTGTAAAAGACATCCTTTTCCCTCAAAATTAAATAACTTAATGCCATCCTTTTAATGATTTTATTTCTTATCCTGTGCTCAGGTAGTTTCTTATCACCCACCACTGTGTTTTCCTCCCTTCACATCACACTTCCTTCATCTCCTCTAGGCACTCTCACTGCAGTGGGACATGTGAAGACTTGCAATGTCTTCCTCAGGCTGAGGAAGAGCGCACACAGTTGGTGTCTGATTTTTCTCCTTTTCCTGATTTTCCTCATTTGTTTAATCTTTACCCTTGCATTTCTTGCCTTTCTCGGTGGGATTTCACACTGCAATTGTGAGGGTGTGGACTGTCTTGTAGACATCTTGGAGTTATCAAAGGCATTTCTTTCCCCACATCATTTAGGCTTTGGCAACATCCTAAAGGATGCTGATGTTCTTGTTGTGGTGAAAGCTGCACGGGGCTCCAAGCCTAGACTGAGGCCTGAGAGACATCAAAGAAAAAGAGATTGTGGTCCCAAGGATTTTTCAATCCATGACTCTTCATTCTGCTAATTATTAGCGCATCAGTGGTCATCTATCTGTCCCATCAGCAGGAAGATGTTCAAAATCCCCTGTAGCTTTTCAGTGGCATATTTTCCTGTGTGTCTGTTTGAACTAAGATGGAATTACATTGCTTGGAGAAACATTTTTGCCCCTAATGCGTGTGACTTGAAGAAAAGGAAAGGGAAAAAATATGCTTCTATTTATTTTTGCATATGGGATTTTTATGATGCATTAGCACAGAAAATGGACAAGCTCTCTGGGCTTGCATCCAAGGAGAGGATTGTGAAATTAATGAATTGGTAAAACTGGATCTTCTGATTGTGTAAGGCTAGGATTCTTTGGGTTGAGAGCTGGAGCTGGATTTTCTGAAATATGAAGAGTTCTCAAAGGGATTTGTCTAAGAAAATAAAACTTCCCCTAAATTTAGCAGCCAAAAGGTCAGGCATTCTGTCTAACTTACTAACCCAAATTCAGTCATCCCTGACTAAATAGTTATTAAAATGGGTGGGATAAAATGTCCTTTTGGATTTTTAATGTGTGTTGAATATATATAAAAGGAGACCAGACTGTATATGAACAGAGACAGGACATCTCTGACAACCTTGATTGTCCAAGGCTGGAAAGGGGAGGGAAGTACAGTCCTGAATCATGGAGAAAAATCTCTTCTTTAGGAAGATTCTGGGCAAGACTTTAATTTATCAGGCCCTTAGTAGCTTTTAAGCAGAGTAAATGAATGCGTTGTTGAAGCTGTGTCCATATTCAAGCCCAAATCAAGGATGTTTGTGCTTCTGGAATGAAACTTGACCAACAGCTAAATACTGCTGAACATTGCACAGCTGAAAGAGGAATGCTCCAGGTTGTTTTCTGGAGCATGGACTCATGCTCAAACCGTGAGCTCAAACCCTGCTGAATGTACATTTTATTCCATGCCTTTGGCGACCTGCCCAGTGGACATATGGAAAAAGCTGGTAGGTGCAATTCATTAGGAAACAGAGGATGGGACTTGTGAACGTGGAAACCAAAACACTGAGGTTCTGTCTGTGAAGTCAGAGAATATTTTTAGAGACTTTGGGATTTTATTCTAGGTGGGGTCATAGACCTTTTCCCAGACAGATTCCTGCGGAACTGGGAAAGAGAACAAAATTTTCCAGTGTGGTTTTGCAAGGAAGATGGTTCTTGTATTCTCCCAAAATGGGAGGAAAATCATTGTTAAATACTCATATATCAGGTTCAGTGTTTCTTCCTAATTGGCTTTGTCTCATTACCAAAGGCTCCTGAGTGCTCTTTTCACTCAGGCACATGGGTGTGTGCATGGGGTAGAAGAACTTGTTTGGGTTTTTGTTTCCTTCTCTATCCTTTTGGAAGTCAACAGCTCCACCCAAGAAGAATTTTTGCAGCAGCTTAGCTGTAACCTCGGTGTAACCTGAATTTAACTTCTCAGTCAGGCCATGGCACTCAAACCTGCAGTCTCAGAAAACCTGGTGAGAATTACAGATTTTGTGATTTGGTCCCTTAAACCATCCCATTAGTCTTGAAAGTTCAAACAAGTTTGCACCGGGGGAGAAATAATTGCAGAAGAACTGAGTTGGAACATCAGATGGAGATTGGAAAACAATCAAAGTAAGTTAAAAATACCTTCTGCAAAGACAGCTACAGGCTGGTGCTTCTGAAAAGCTGAGCTCCTTTCTCATCAGGGATTCTCACTATTATTTTTATTTATTGCTTTTGACACCTAGTCTATCATATCAAGAATTCCTCTGGCTCTGCAGCCTTCTGACAGATGCAGCATGCAGCAAAGGCCTTCCCAATGCAGCTGCCTCTGTCTTAGCAACAGGCTCAGGATGCAACCAAATCCTGCCGTGATCAGGGCTGGACAAGTTGAAGGATGGATAAGATGGATGCAGTGATGGCTGCTGAGAGGATAAGGCTGAAAACTGTGTCTAGGAAACTTAAAGACGTGCTGCAGCAAATAAAATATGCACAGAAGGCGGAACAGATAATGTCAGTTCAAATCTTATTTATCTCATCAATAGGAACTCCGAGTTTGTTGCTTTCCTTTTTTTTTGCTATTTTTTGTTCGGGATGTCTCTCATTAACCTGCTTTTCCCTGGATTTGTTTGTGCCTAACTTTGGCAGCCAGCCAGCAGAAAGCAGGGCTTTAATTTCACAAACTGTAGATTGAATCCCAGTTATTAAACCATACTTGTTTCTCTCTTTCCAGAGCTTTGTTTTAGGCTTGTTTTTCCTTTTTTTTTCCCTCCCCCTCCCTAGCTCTATTTTTTTTTTTTTTTAATTTTTTTATTTTTTTGTTGTTGTCTCATTCCCACCAAGGGAAAACAGCATAGAGATTTAACTCTTGGGGTGCCCCAAAAAAATCTGCCATTCCAGGTGGGCCAGATGCTGCTCTGGAAAGAGTCCTGACCAGTGGGGTCCCTGACAGTGCCAGGGGCTGTGTGGCTACACAGTGACTCTGTGACAAGAGCTGCCTGGGGCTGAGGGAGCCACTGGGGGACTGTGCTGGTGAGCTGGGATCTGATGGATGTCCTGGTCCATGGGGTGAGCCATACTTGGATAATGCAGTGTCTTTTGCACACTTTTCAGTCAATGAGTGGGTTTTAAGAAGCAGGAAGGACATCCATACACCTTTTCTCTCTCTAACTCGGAGTGGTTTAGTTGGTGGCTCAGCCTTTACACGTGGTCAGTGAAAAAACAAACCTTTCCCAGGAGACCTTTCCAGAGCAGATCTGAAGCTCCCCTTGCATAAACCCCTCTTTTTCTGAACTCTCAAGAAACACCTCAAAGACAAGTTGTCTAAACTTCAGTGTTGTAAATCTCCCCCTCTCCTAAGCAGGAACAAGTTTTGCAAACGCAGACTCACAGTTCTGCATCTTGGAGTTTGAAAGAGAGTTTTAGGCATCTGCATCCTTATTTTAAATAGCTCTTGTGACTGCTGGAGCATGGACCTGCAGATAGGAGCAGCAGAGCTGAATAATTCACATTCAAATTTGGGCTCAGGCCAAGTTACCACTGAAAATTCTGGTTGCACAACTCAGGCAGAACATTTAAGGGAGCGTGGGAGAGGGGTTTTCATTCCATGAGCTTCAGCAAGACCCAGTGATGCCCTTCCTCACCCACAGTTTGGAATGGGACAGCTCTGAAACAAAAGAGATGCACATCAAAGGCAAACAGTTCTGTCTTGCTCATAACAAGATTCTTCTGGATATCTAGAGATGTGTTTTAGCAGATTATATAGTCGTAACTTTTTTTTTTTTTTAAATTGTCCATTTCTTCACTGAGTATCATTCACATTCTGTAATTATGCAGTATCTGAAAATTCGGGAAAACATCTCAGTTCTGCTGCTGGCAAAAAAAAAAAAAAGTATCAATCCATTGTGCTTCACCCAGTGATGTCTCTTTTCCCCATGGAGGTGCAAAGATGGCTCATTCAGTCAAAAGATATTGCTCAGAGGTTCCCAATCCATCAATCTGGCACAGAGAAGATGGATGGCAGATCCATTTTAAAGACATGTTAGTGTATACAAGAACTCTGAGAACTGTATTTCAGATCAACCCATTTAAAAAAAAAAAAAAAGAAAACAGGGATTGTAAGAGACAAAAGCCCCCCTCCAATTTTCCCTATCACAAAGTCTAGCTAACATTTCTAGCACAGCTGCTATCCTAATTAAAGCCTAGGGTGTTTTAAAGCACAGGCAGAAAAATACTGTTATATGCTATTTCTAGTCTCAGCTATACAATCTCCACTGAAGCCTTGCCAATCCTATGGGAAAGGAGAGACACAAGGAGATTTGGGCTCAGACATTGGATGTGTTCAGGCTCTTAAGTCCCCACTGAAAAGGTGTCAGTGAGGATCCAGGCTGGAGGAAACCAGAAGCTACAGAAGTCATTTCTGAGAACAAAAAAAGATTTCTGTCTAAAGCCTGTTCCCATTTCTTACGAATTCCTTCTGTGTTTCAGGACATGTTTGTGTTTGCTGGCCTTTCCCTCCCCATTCATTCCAGAGTTCACTACTGAAGTGGCACCAGCCAAGCCATGAATTATTGGTGTTCCTTCAGTGGAGCGGATGTGGGCTCCAGATGGTGCATTGCTCCTGGGCTGGCAGGGGATGCAAAGATGAATTTCAATGTCAGTGAGCAGCTAAATGACTGAGGGCTCATCCACAGACACACTTCAGTCACTGGTCTGAAGATACCGAAACTGGGCTCTCACAAATTGTGCGGAACTGCTGCTCTCTGAGAGGAGGAGAGCACTTTTTGCACTCACACCTTAAGCCAACCTGAACACAGAGGTTTGAATCTGGTACCTACACTTGTTTTCTAGACCACGTTTTACATTGTCAATTGTCCTCTAAACATCAGGCCAGCCCTTTTTCAAGTATGTCTTTTGTTTAATTTGGCTTTTAAAAATTCTTTTTCCCTCGCTGATGCTAACAGTACTTTTGAAGCATAGAACATATTGTCAGAGAGTTCCCAGTTTTTTTTTTTTTCTCTTTAAATCATTTTACCCAGATGACTGGGTTCGTAATAGGTTTCATCTTTGTGAAATCAGCTCTGGGTGTGTGCATCTGTGTGGTTTGGACATTATTCCATTTGCATGTGGCAAGAGTTAAAGTCTATGCCACTTGCATCGAAACAGCTCTCTCACTTTTAATTCTGGGATTGAATTCTCTTTATCTGTCAAGATGATGAGGTCTAGCACTATCCCCCTCGTTTTATCCAACATTTTGAGAAATTCTCGTCTTCATTTTTGAAAAAAAATCAGCATATTTTAGTTCTAGCAGTGTGAGATCTCCTTCACAGGCCATGCAGATGAAAGTATTTTCCTTCCTACCTATAATAGAGAGGCATGTAAAGAGCCAGACAAGAAATCAAGTTTCTCTCTTGTCTGCAGTGGGTAGCAGAAAGGACCTGATTTGGTTTTTATTTGTGAGAATATTACTTCAGATCACTTGCTTCTGAGTTTTCAGAGACTCGGGAACATGAAATGCCATTTTTGGCATAAGAATATTGTCTTCCTACTTTTATTTGGCTGGTTTTGCTTGCTAAAGGCATCTCAACCAGTGCTTTTAACATTTCACTCATGCAAATCTTCTCATCAGGCTTCAGTAGTGCTAAAGTAGGTCGAATTTCTGCTCATATGTGAGCAATTCCTATTCCTCCCTTCCTACCCAGAATCTTCACATTGGTGTACAGGCAATTAAAGATTTTCTATTCCTCCAACTCTCTTGGTACCTCAGTTACTCGGGGTCTCAACATCTTGATTTTGTGCTAAATTAGTGCTCCCTGTCCCTTCTCTTCCTCTTTGCTATGAGTTTTCTGCTCTCCTGCACTCTGCTCTGCTCAGCCTCTCCTCTTTCTGCCTTCTCCTCCACTGGAATGGATTTTCCCAAGCAGCACAGCCTTGTGCTCACACAGAATGACCAAAACCCCACAGAAATCACAGCTACTTAACACAGTCCCACTGCAATTTCACGTCCAGAATGTTTGACCCAAGTGTGTGTCCAGAATTGTGTGTAACAAGTGAGTTATTTATCCTAAGACTCACTAAACACTTGCCAAGTGGGTTCAGCAATGAAGTCTTGCTATTTTTTGGATTTCTGGCAATGATCAAATCAGTCCTTGGGTGGTCTTTCATGGTGGGATTGTTGGGGTGACCTGTGCAGGGCCAGGAGCTGGACTCAGTGATCCTTTTGGGTCCCTTCTGACTCAGGAGATTCTATGATTTCTTGGGAGAGAATCTGAGAAAGGATTTCTCTTTTCTTTGGATTTTTTTCACCTCCCTCCACCTCTTTTTTTTTTCTTTTTTAAAAGATATACACAATTTTCTTTTAATCTATGCTCTGAGTACATTCTCAGTCCCATGCAGATCCCTATTCCATTCTACTAATTGGATCATCAGACATAATTTCCTACATAACAGCCTAAGAGACTCGAAACAACCGAACATTTCCAGTTAAGTGAAAATTATTCTGTTTTCTTTCTGTTTGGAACTCTCATTCTCAGGACAGTAGCTATGCATTAGGTCACCAAATCCTTCTGGTGCTGGTGGTTTCTGAGTGTCCAATTGGGCAATTCTGGTCTCGGGTCTTCTGTGAAGCTCAAGGGACTTTGTGCAATACTGATATCATAGAAACCCAGAAGAGTTTGAGTTGGAAAGGACCTTAAAAATCATCCAGATCCAACACTTCTGCTATGGGAAGGGACACCTCCCACTATCCCAGGTTGCTCCAAGCCCCATCCAGCCTGGCCTTGGACACTTACAGGGATCCAGGAGCAGCCACAATTTCTCTGGGCGCCCTGTGCCAGGACCTCTCCATCCTCACTGGGAAGAATTTCTTCTTAATCTTTAATCTATGCCTCCTCTTCATCAGTTTGAAGCTATTCCCCCTTGTCCTGTCACTCCATGCCCTTGTAAAGAATCTCTCTCCATCTTTCTTGCAGCCCCTTCAAGAACTGGAAGGTCACAATTAGGTGACCCTCCTCTTCTCCAGGCTCAACATTCCCAACTCTCCCAGCCTTTCCTCACAGCAGAGCTGTTTCATCCCTCTGATCACCTTGGTGACCTCCCCTGGACCTGCTCCAACAGCTCCATGTCCTTCCTGTGCTGGGGACCCCAGAGCTTAGGTAGGGTCTCACCAGAATATGATTTCCATGAGTATTTCATTAGTGGAGCCTCCACCTTCCCACAAGCACTGTGTAAATGCTGCAGAGATGGGAACAGTTTTGCCAGGCTCTGAGTCATTGTGTTCTCAGGACATTCACCCAACCAACTCCAAACTCAGCTCACAAAATTCAGAGTGATCCCTGGTCCCTCTCCTCCCCCTCAGGATGAGATTTTTGACTCCACCTACTCAGGGACAAGATGCCAGTGCCGAGTCCCAGCAAAAGGTCCAGTCCCCAGCAAGGTGCTGACTCACCCAAGGGCTGCCAGTGACAGAGGTTTTCCTTAAAAACTCAGCCCTTTTAAAAGCAGATGAATAATGAACTAGAAGTCACATTTCTGTAGCTCAATGGTGACATCCAGTGACTGGCTCACTTATTCCCCAGTGTGCATTCCATAGGGGCACGCCGACCCTGTTCCTTGGCTATGGGGACGGCTCACATGACTCCAGCAATCACATCGTGTTCATGCTGAAAAATACTTTAAAACAAAATCCCTGTTCAGATTTGCATAATCACTTAATTGCTGTGCCTCACATCTCTTCTGCTCCCATTGAGCAGCTCGGCGCAGCCAGCGTCTGTACGCTCCACTCCCAGCCCTAGTGTACCTGGAAAAGGGTTTAACTCTGTTGATGAAGCAATTCCAGCCTTTCAGCAGGAATTTCACCAGCAGCAGCTGACAGGTAACTTCCCTGTGACCTGAAGTGATCTGAAATATTTTATAAGCCAAGGCTCGAAATTGTTCTTTTGCAGTTGCACCATGGCTGGCCTGAAGGTGTGGGGCTTGGCAGGGCTCTTCTGGGCTGTGAGGGCAGAGAAAAAAGAGAGGAAAGGCAGAGGAAAGGGATAAAGTGCTGGAAAGGAGCAGAAAAAACAGGCATGAAAAGAAAAATGGATGGAATGACAAGGAATGGCAAAGAATAAAGGAGAAAAAAAAAAGGAAAGAAAATGTATGGAGGGAAAGGTATCAAAAGGAAGCTGAGGGAGATGCAGAGATGAGGAGGAGGAAGAGCTGTCCTGGTCTCAGGGAGAAATGGTGTCATTAAGGGAGCTCAGTGCAGTGGAGATGGCGTGAGCTGAATAACTGTCAGTGCAGCAGCATCCAGCTTTCCTCGGTGATAAATGTCACATGTCTTTGCTGACACTTGATAAAGGTTCTGTCTATCAGCAGTGCCAGCCAGCAGGGCCAGCTGATTCCAGCTTAACCTTCATCACTGCTCTTTCAAAGAGAAGTCCCAGAATTTTCCTCTGTTTCACCATTCCTTCTTCCCAGCCCATTCACCTTGCTCACCTCAGTGCTTTCTGGCACTCAGCTTAAAAAAAGACCACGAGCAGCAGAAATAAAAACTGTCTGACTTAGCCAGCCAAGGAGAGACAGTCTGGGGCTGGGCTCATCCAACCAAAGCTCTCCAGTAGGATGGAAAACATGGAAAAATCATGGAAATGTTAAAATAATAGAAAAAAAAATTATGAAAATAATAATCCCACCCTTGAATCCAGGCTTGCAGCTAATGAGTCATTGAGCCAGGCAGTTCCTCAGCCAGTATTAAAAGATGGGTGCTGATTTACACCACAAGGATTTGGCCCTTGTCCTAGTTTCACCCCAGCTGGCGACCAAGAACCACAGAGCCTCTCACTCTATCCCCTCCTACCACAGTGAGATGGGAAGAATTGGAAAAAATAATAACTTGTGGGTTAAGATAAGAACAGTTTAATAATTGAAACAAAGATTACGATAGTACTAATAGTACTACTACTACTACTACTACTACTAAAGAAAAAGAGGATTAAAATCCAAGAAAAACAAGTGCTGCACAACGCAACTGCTCACCACCTCTGCCCAATGCCCACCCCATCCCTTAGCAGTATCAGCCCCTTCCAGCCAAATCACCTCAGTTTCTCTGCTGGACAAGAAGCTGTGGTGTGGAATGTCCCTTTGGATAGTTTGGGTCAGCTGGCCTGGCCATTCTCCCTCCCAACCTCTGCACCTCTTCACTGGCAGAGCATAAAATGATGAATAGTCCTGGGTTTAGGGAATCAACAGCAACCAAACCATCACTTTATTATCAATATTCTTCTCGTATTGTATCCAAAATGCAGCACTGGCCCAGCTGCTAAGAAAATTAACTCTGTCCCAACCAATGTCTCATGTGCCCAGAAGGGGAGAGGAACATGGTGACAAAGGCACTGAAAGACCTAGATCAATTAAACTGTCATTATATACTTAAATAAACTCTGGATTGGCTCTGAGAGCACTGGGAAGCAACTAGAGTCATAATACTCCCCATGGGGAGGCCCAAACTTCTTTAAAAACGCGAACATTCTAAGCCATAATTGGAAAGTGCAGCCTGGCCAC
The DNA here is from genome assembly GCA_013396875.1 of Vireo altiloquus. Classification (NCBI taxonomy): domain Eukaryota; kingdom Metazoa; phylum Chordata; class Aves; order Passeriformes; family Vireonidae; genus Vireo; species Vireo altiloquus. The sequence continues at coordinate 374,965 of VZRF01006272.1, forward strand.
ATTAATAGCTTAATTTTGGAGGTGAAACCAAAAAGGGAAGGTTATTTGTCTAAGGTGAAAAATCAGCAAAAAGCCCAAGTACAAAAATAGTAAAGCAGCTGGTCAGCCTGGAATCAGGAGAGGCAGCAATATCTGAGCTGCACAACAACATGAACCAATACAAGCCACCTGAATTGCAGCTATTCAGGGAGTGAATTATTCAGAGGATAAGAATAAATCACACATTAGTCCATCAGGTTAATATGGCAGCAAATAACAGGAGAACAGGGTTATTTAGGATATATATAAATTCTTGTCAAGTGATGTAATTTTTTTCTCCCTCTGGGCTCAATGAGACAAACATTCAGTCAGTTCTGAGTATCTCAGCATCAACAATGTATTGACAACTTGGAGGGAACTCAAAGAACATCTTCAGAGATGATTTAGGGACTGGAGGGATTGATTTACAAGGAAAGATTTTATGCTCTAAGTGGAATAGATTCATCTCTACTATATCAAAGGGCCAAGTTTTGCCCTCAATTACAACAATGTAGATGTGGCAAAACTTCACTGGAGTAAAAATGTAAGGTCATGATTAGGGGAAAAAAAATGGAAAAGGAGTATTATTAGACTCTGGACACATCACTGTGGAGAAAAAGTAGAAACTCCAGTGCTTGTGACATTAAAAATTAACCAAGATAATAGCATTGAACAGTATTATACAGAGACCTGCAGTGACAAGGGAAATAAAAATACATAAGTGCTATTTCCCCGTATTTTTATGATGATGATGATTACTGTTATATGAAAGCAGGAATCCACATCTGAAATTAACTGACTATTGGCCCTTTTAAACATAACATTTTTTAATATAGATATATAAACATAACATGTTTTAATATAAACATAACATGTTTTAATATAGACAAAATATACCAGGGGAAAATCCATCTTTGTCAGAGCTGAAGAAAATAAAGAGGTTTTTAAAGTACGTAATGGATAAAGCAAACCCCAACAAAACTATCAGGCTGTTCCAAAATACATCAGCTAAGGATGGTAAAGTAGAGATGACAAACTGTTAACAACGATGGAAAAAAGGGAATTCTATTCAATATCAGTTTGTAAACTGCAGTGTAAAGAGATGGCTCTGAGGAAAGGTTTTAGAGGATGCCTTAGAAGTGAGCTTCAGGTTGATTTGTAATTCAAAGTATGAATCACAGAATCACCAAGCTTTGAAAAGGCCCCCAAAACCATCAAGTCCAACTTTTGACCGATCCCGACCTTGTCACCCAGCCCAGAGCACTGAGCACCCTGTCCAGCCCTTCCTTGGACACCTCCAGGGATGGGGACTCCAAACCTCCCTGGGCAGCCCCTGCCAAGGCCTGACCACCCTTTCCATGGAGAAATTCCTCCCAATGTCCAACCTGAGCCTCCCCTGGCACAGCTTGAGACAATTTCCTCAGTGTCCTGTCACTTGTTGTCTGGAAGAAGAGACCAATCCTCACCTGACTCCAGCGTCCTGCCAGGGAGCTGTAGAGAGTGAGAAGGTCTCCCTGAGCCTCCTTTTCTCCAGGCTAAACAACTCCAGCTTCCCTAGTTGCTCCTTGTGGTGCTGACTCCTTGGTGGATCGTAGAGAGATCACAGCAAAAAGCTGGAGAAAGCAATTTCTTTTTTAACTTGTCTTCAATTGTAATAGCTAACTTCATTTCTAAAGAGAACTTCTGTAGCTTCCCAGGAGAAATCCTTGACAAAGAATGTAAATACGAAGAGATGTTTTGTTAAGGTGCTTTCCTTGACCAATGAAAGAGTTTTGTGTTTTGTTTGTTTTCATACTTGGTGAGACTGTGCTGGAGAGACAGACACAGTCAGACAGACAGGCGACCTCCAGCTGAAAGGCTGGAGAGAGAAAAGATTTGCTCTCTGTTTTCTTGATGATATATTGATATAAATAAAAAGCCTTCTGAGAAAAATCTATGAAGATAGAGTCATTTGTAGACCAGGCCCTAAAAATAGGGCCACATTTCAACTACAGCTCCTCACAGGCCTTACAAGTTGGTGTAGTCCTCTGGAATCCCAGAATTTCCCAATAGGCTGAGAGGGGAGATTATTATCCTATTACCCCTACTGTTTTATCTCTGAGACAAAAATAACATCTCTAGCAAAAAAAACACCAAAAAACCAAAAAAACAAAAACAAAAAAACTGATGATTTTTGGAAAAGCAAGACAACCTGAGCAGGTTTCAGAGTGTTTTTTTTTTTTTGTCTAGGTTTAGAAACAAATCAAGGCAGCTGATGTGCAGAGTGTGAGGAGGAAGTGAGGCACGGGAACAGTTGTGTCCATCACAATTGAGGTCAGGAAGATAAGAGGCATCAAAATTCTATCAAAAAGCTGCTCTCAAGCAGCTCTGTATGAGCATCCCCTCTGACTGCAGGGGTAGGACCTCTTCCAGAGGGAAGAACCCACAAAATTCGGTCCTGGAAATATATGAGCTGTTGTCTTCCCAGTTACCCCATCCAGTTCTCCAGGAATGTAAAACAGGGCTGTGGATGGTCACAGCCCTCCTCCCCTGGCCAGGGGCTGATAAGCAAGGCTGATAAAGAGAAGTTCTAAAAAAACAGTGCACTAACTGGAAAAGAAGGTCTTTTGAGGAAGTACAGAATGAAAAAGGAGAAGGAAGAGGAGACCAGGCTTGGAGATCTCCACAGAGAGAGGATAAATCAGCTGAAAGACTTTGGCAAACAACCAACTGAGAAGATGATTTTGCTGGGACACAACCTTTGAAGTGAAAAGTTCTGATGGCAAGGAAGGTGAAGGGTTATTTCAGTTAACCAGCAGAAGAACAACAACTATTATAGACCAGTCTGGATACTTTAAATCAAAATTAAGAGACAGTTTGGAAGATATCTAACCCATAAATACAAACAAAAGTCATAACTAATATGGGAGTTACAGGTAACAGGATAGTCTGATAACAATGTGACATTAAAAACAAAGCTCACTATATAGGATTACAAATTATTTTGGATTGCTAATTTATCCTGACATAAATGCAGTAAAAATAATGGAAGAGCTAATAGAAGAACCAATTAATAAAGAATTAAGGGATAGGAATAGAATTAATGACTGTCAACATGATTTTATGGAAAATAGGTTTTATCAAATAAGCCTGATTTAATTATTTGGGGAGATTCCAAGTTGGACTGATAATCACATTGATGGGCTTGGCTTCAGCAAAGCCTCTGACTCAGTATCATAAAATGTTTTGATTCTAAAAGTTAGAGCTACACTAATAGAAAATAGACTAAACAGATTAAAAACAGACTAAACTTGGTGAGTTCAACAAGAACTAATTATTGGAACTTTTTCACGAGCATTTTCTCCTTGGGAAATTTCAATGTATAAATGTATTTGCAGTGGCCACTATGAAATACCTCTAGCAAAGACCCCCAAATTAATAACAGTATACACTTGCTGTTGCCAAAACGCGTCAAAGGAGGAAAGTTTGAGGAAGTGTCACAAGAGGATTCTTCTTGGCACTTCCAGACTGCATTGGATTTGTCTGACAGGTCCATTTGATAAAATATCCATCCATAGTGGGGGCTTGTGCAGGGCTGACCTGGGATGACCAGTGAGGAGGTATGAAATGGGCTGGGACACAAAATCCTGACACCCCAAATCCCATTTTCTACTTTTTCCTGGATCCTACTGAAATGTCTCGTGTGCAGCTGGAGGCGACTGCCTGAATTCTGAATTGGCTGATGCCTGCTCTTATTTTTCCAGTGCCATCTTCTACTGCCTGCCCTTAGATCCCCACGCCCTGGTTAAACCCCTGGCACCTGCAGACAGCCACGTCTTTGCCAGTCCTACCAGTGACTGTGTTTAACTCAGAACCTTATAACTTTGGTATAGGTTGTAATAACTCGAAGCCTTCTCTCTTATGTTCTTCCAGATCACATTCCAAATAACTCTCCACACTCAAACAGCAGAAGCAGGCCACTATCTTCTAGAATACATACAACCATGAGATTGTTTTTCTACCCTTCCCTTTTGTCCTCCCGGTAGATCTCTGTCAGATTCTGTAATAAATGAACTTCCAAAGAAAAAACAAGTACTTATATTTCTCCCCCTCCTCTCCAGATCCCCACCCACAAATAAGTGGAATGCTTTTAGTGCACTTAGTGTTCTCAGATTATGTTAAAATATACCAAACATACACTGTTCTAGTCTTTCATGAAAACTTTAAATTGCTATTTCTGGGCTCAATTCAACCCTTGCCTCGTTCTGTGATAAAAGGATTTAAAAGCACAGTTCTAGAATAGAATAGAGTTTGGGTTTTTTATAGCGTCTTTCACATTCCCAGTATCCCAAAGGGCTTTACAAAGCACTGATGTAGAGACTGGAAGTACAGTAAGCGTAGGCAAATGCAGCATCCATTATGTGCTCAGGGATGGCTCATGCACCCAGCACCCAGCTTTATGCAACAGCAGCGGGGTTGGAAAGGGAGTGGAGCATCACTTGGACACCAAAATCCCTTTACTGGGCCACAGGCATGGCTGGGAGGCTGAAGGAGTGGGTGGAGTGAAGCAGGAGAGGCAGGAAAGTGTGGCTGGGGGGTTGCAGGTGCTGTGTTTGAAGCAGTCAGTGGCACTGATGTGCTTGGGGAGACTGCACCTGGGAGAAATCAGGATATGGAAGGTTTTCTGGGATGGTAGAGGCAATCAGCACCTGGGTATGTGTCAACATCCTTGCCTGATAAAGGGTTAGCAGGCAACGTGTGTCTGGGATGGAGTGGTGAGGGTGGGAGCAGCTTGTCTGTGGTTGGGAATAAGGTGTGGCAGAGGAACAATGAGATGGAAATGCTGCATTTGCTGCATGCCTGTGGAAGGAGTCAGTGCAAAATCAGCAGGAAGAGGACATCCCTTGTGGCTGAACTGTGTGCAGGTTATTTGTGTATCTGATCCAGAGATGAGAAATAATTCCCTCTGCATGGCAGGGAAAGGATTGCTCTGCAGACACTCACCGTCACTGAGGCACACGGAAACAGCTTCACACAGATAAACCCAAACTAATTCACAACCAAACCAATGGCCTGAGCTAATAAACAGTGGGATGACCACAGCGACAGCCAGTGACATGGAAGAGTTACAGGTCTGGTGAACATGCTGGGAATGTTGTTACTACAGGAACAAGAACCATGTCCCAAAGCTGCACCGACCCACACAGAGGAGGCCTCTCTATCCAGGACACCCAGAAGGTCACAGCTCTTCACCCAAAGGGTAACTCAGGGATACTCAGTAGGAAAATAATCCCTCACCCAGGGGTGTGAGGGCTCCTAGGTCTGGGAGTTCCCAAGGCTGGTTCCTTCTCACAGAACTGCGGATCTGAGGAAAATCAGAGGATGAGAAGGCTTGCAGCAGGGTCTGTGGACCACCAGGTCAGGCTCATGGCCACTCATGCTCACAGCCCAGGAAATACAAGAAAATATAAACCAAGCAAAACTGCTTCCCAGAGAGCACATGGCCTGGAGTAGTAGAGGTCTGTTTGGAACTGGCTGTGGGATTTCTTGATGTCTGCATCAGACTGATTCAGAAAGAACACATATCATTTTACTTCCACTTAGTCCTTTGTTCCTTTCAAAGTCTGGCTTTTTAGGCACTTGGCATTAAAAATAAATGAGAATTTCCCACCAAAGGCTTTTTTCAGTGCATCACAAGGCATTCATTAAAATGTAGAATATTTTTAAAGATGTAAACACCTAATGGACGTTACTTACTCTGATAGAAATGGATCTCTGTTTTAATGTCAGGGTTTTCACTAGAAAAGGAGCTTAAATCAAATTGGGAAAAAAACAGACCACAAAGCACTTTGTAATCTCTCCTTAAACACAACAAAAGAATAAATTTTAAACACTCCCTCTTCTGCCACTTTTCTGAAGAGCTGTGGACCAAGTCATGCTATGAGGTGGTGGAGACTGAGGAGTCTTGAGTCAGAAATAATAAATGCTAACACGCTGCAAAGGCATGGAGGTTTGTGCATAAGTCAGGAGAAACTGGTGCAGGAGGCAGAGACACCATCATGGCTTTTCATGGGGGATAAAAATCTTTTTTCAGATGGAAAGGTAGGAGGGCTTTATATTTTAGCTCACTATAACTGAGACAGTGTCTCAGTTTTGGAGACAAAATTTTAGGAGGAAACGCTCCTCAATGAGTGCGTCCTCCAAAGGNGGGATAGGTGGTAAAACTTTCCCATGTGGATCCAGAGATCAGCAACGCCTCTTACATAAATGCTGTGGAAAATATCACACCACACTTCCACAACACATCTTTGTTTCTCCTTCCCTAACGCCCCAACAGGACTTGTTTTTGAGCAGAACTCTGTGATAGAAATTTGGGGTTGGGAGGTATTTAAAACCTGTGCTTGTTCTTGCATGTAAAACCATCCAGATGTTCAGCTGCAGATCCTCCATGGGGCTCCACATGTCATTTGCTTCACTCCCAGATATCCCATGAACTATAGAGAAGTGTTTGCTGTAGGCCAGAGAGAACAAGTGTCTGTAATGCTTCTGGAGCCCTGGCTTCCCATGGAGGCTTGGGAGAGCAACTCACAGCTCTGTGGGTGAGAGAGGGCGGACTGGGAGGATGACTCAGGTCCCAGAGGGCAACTTCTGCCAGACATCCTTTCAGAGCCAGAATGTTACAACCCTCACTTAAAGGAGATCTCAGCAATACAGCAACACTTTAGCAGAAAGACTTCGGCAGACCATCCTACTATTCTATGATCCTACATACATCATTGAATGTCCTAGGTTGGAAGGGACCTTAAAGCCCATCCCATTCCATCCCCTGCCATGGGCAGGGACATCTTCCACTATCCCAGGTTGCTCCAAGCCCTGTCTAACCTGGCCTTGGACACTGCCAGGCATGGGGCAGCCACAGCTTCTCTGAGCAACCTGTGCCAGGGCCTCACCATCCTCACAGGGAACAATTTTTTATTAATCTCTAATCCGAATTTACTCAGTTTGAAGCAAGCCTTGCCCATCCTGCCTTTCCCAGTTTTCCTCCCGCCTCCCAGGCTGCATCCCAGCCTTTGCTCTAGCAGTCAGCTACAGAGCAGGTGGGTTGCTTGTGCTCTGCCTGTGCTTGGGGTGGGTGACAGCAAAGGCAAATTCTAAGCAAGAGAAAAAGATTAAAGTAGGAAAAACGCAACACTCCTATCTAAAAGGACTGGTGGACAGCAAGTAGATAAGCCATAAAAGCAAGAAAATGTCTCCAGACTAAAGTAAATAATAAGCTCTAAAAACCTACCTCTAAGAGATTATGCAGGTGGAACTTTACAAAAGAAATCTCTGGGTTTACCCCTGTGTGAGCCATTGCTTTGAATCATTTGCCAGGCACTCGAGAGTTTAATATCAGCTTTTGATACAGTATTTTTCTGAAGTGATTTTGAAGATAATATAGAGGGAAAAGGTAAAAACACCCTCCTGAATGGGAGGGTTTTGTTGCAAAACCAGTTTTATAGCCTGGCAGAAAACTCATGAATGCCTTAGTTAAGAATGAAGCCCTGGCAGGATTGGCTATCATTTCTTACCTTGCAAAGTTTTTAGTGAACTGTCTAAAATACCAGTGAGCTGCTGTTGAGATAGGCAGATGGAAAGGAGCTGATAAGCCAGAGACAAAGGAAATATCTTCAAATAACCTTTCAGAGAGACATCATTTAATGAACAAAGCAGAGATGGGCTTGGAGCAAAGTACTGAACCAAACATCTGTTGGAGAACAACACAAAGGGGCTGTTTCCCAAACAATTTGGAGATGTTGGAATTTGCTCAAATTTCCTTAAAAACTACCATGACAGGTTGGACAGGGCAGGAAAAAAGCATGACAAAATTAAGTTCTAAGAGTGTCAGTAGCTGATGGAGATCTAATAACTGGCTTTTTCTGGAAGAGTGGCTCAAAAGGATCTCAACTTTCCTTCACTTCTAGAACCAAAAAGAACACTTTATGACTCACAGTTTTCAAAACATTCTCGAAAATTTATGGACCTTCGTTAAACAAGGATCTCACTGTGGAGATACTTTTTCCTTTTTGGGTGGTTGAAATCAGTTCCCCCTCATATTAGTGCAAACCAAGCCCTGTAGACTCTGTGTGCTGCAAGAAGGAACTAATGCAGCTCCATTCCAATGATTTTAGCGCCACTGATTTATGCTGGCTAAAAATCTGGCTTTATTTCTCCACTGTCCTAAGTTTATAGATTTTTTCACTCTGCACATTAGATTTTTCCTACAGTAACAACTGAAAGATGAAACAAGCAGAATCGGACCGAGACATGGGTAAAGCATAAAATTTGTGGGATTTGCAAAGGACATAAAAGACCTTTTACCCCCAGGTTATGCCATTGAAATGGGCTGAATTCTCTGGAAAGAGACATTTTTCTTGCAAATACTTTAGTTTGACTACTCCAGCTAAGGAAAACACTTAAATCTGAAGTAAACTCTGGGGGAATAAGCTATACCAGAACCTGTAATATACATACAGAGGAGATATCCATCCCCAAAACCAGGTGCGTTTCCCTCCTGTGCCCTCCCTGCCCCTTCTGTTCTTCACCAGCTGCCCCTCAAAATAAAGTAATAAAAATTCAAATGAGTTTTCAAGAAAATATACCTGTGGAGAGGAGACACCTCCTGTCACTTTAATAACACACCAGATTAATAATATTAAATCACCGGAGGCCAAGGAAATGTCACTGGAAATATTTAAGGCTTCTCACTCAGGAGTGATGAGACTTTAAAGCGGCTGGGAAAGAAGCAGAACTGGATAGGAAGGACTGGTGAGGCTGATCCTGGCCCATAGTGAAAAGCAATTTTGCAGGGCTTGGCTTCTCATTTAATGGTTATATAATATATTAAGAAAATAAAAGCTTATACAATTCTGGAAGAATGCTGGTGAAAAGGATTGGGACATCTCTGCAGGCAGCAGTCCTGAATTTATCCACCAAACCAGCAAAAAAGGTTTGACAAGAGCGGGGCCAGTTTTAACCTTTTGCTGTGCCAAGAGACTTTTTCCTCAACTAATGTCAGAAGTGAGAATTTTACTGATATGAAAATCATCATGCCCGTTTGAACTGGCCATATTCTGGTTTGGGTTTGTATCATACCTTGATCCACCTGGGCATTTTATTGAGGAAACCTGTGGCAAAGATGCAGCCCTAAGTGCTAGGGCTTGTCCACAAACAACTCCATCTTCATAGAATTTTTCAGAAGGCTTTATTTACATCAAGAACAGAGAGCAAACCTTTTCTCCCTCTAGCCATGTAAGCTGGGGAGATCCTCTGTGTGACTGTGTGCCTCTGTCTCTGCAGCACAGTCTCCCAAATATGAAAACAAACAAAGACAAAGCTCTTTCATTGGTCAAGGAAAGCACCTTACCAAAACATCTTTCATTATTTACATTCTTCTCCTAGGAAGCTACAGAAGTTCCCTTTTAGCAATGGAGTAAGTGTTACAATTCGAGACAATTCTGACTGACCTGGTGCTGCAAGAATCTGGCCAGCAGAAAAGCCTAAAAATCTTCCTGGGTTTCCATAGAAACCAATCTTAAAACAAACCCAGCAATCAAAAATACACAAACCTCTCCCAAAGACAGATGGACAGCACAAGTTTAAGGCTGGCTGGGATTGCTAGAATGATACAAAGCTTTTTGACAGAGCTGTGGGATTTGTGTCACTTAAAAAAAAAAAACAACAACTATTTCAGCTTTTTTTTATTGATCCACATATATAACTGGACTGTGTGAAAGTGGCCAGATCCTTAGCTCAGGAAAAAAAAAACCTTCTCTGGAGTTGTTCTGATTTATACCAGCTAAAGGTAAAATCCTCTTCGACTGGAGGATAATTCACATTTGTTTGGTTCTTGAGTTTGCTGGACAAATGATTCAGAAAGAAGAGGGACTGAAGGAGGTCTGTGATTTGAAGGACCCTTATATCTCCTGCTGCTCACAGCTCTGCTTCTCTTCCCATCAGAAGGAAGCCTTGAGCACAAGTATTGCTTGTTCACACTCCAGGTTGTCAAGCAAAACCTTATCCTTAAAAAATCTCACATGATCCCAACGTGCTCAGACTTCATAAATGCAACTTTTACCTGGCATAGTGACAAAGCCCCATACAGGCATAGGAAGGGTTGTCCCCAAAACCTAAAAATGGGGATGAAAAGAAAGATTGTGACAAATGGGAGATTTCAAAGCCTAAAATAAAGAATTCCAGTGCATATTGATCCTTCCTTGTCTGGCATCACACAGAGTTGTGCCAGCGACCTCCCGACCTCAGTGGAAAGAAATCTCCACACCAGAAGGAAAGCTGGGAAATATAACTCCAGCCTTAAAAATTCCCCACTCTCTGGAGCCCAAATCACCAGGTCTGATTGCTGCACCAGGCCAAATTATTGAAACAAACCCAAACAGAATTAGTGAACACGTGGACAGCACATCATTCTTTGGGAAGAGTCAATATAGCAGTTGTAGAGTGAAGTCATCTCTCACAAATACTTCCAGGCTCTTCTAAGTGATTTAGGAATATATCAATAAGGATGATTTAGTCAATGCAGTGCTCAGAAATTAAAAAACAAAACAAACCTCTCATGGTAACATCTCAAAGCCCTTAAAGCAGCTCTAAGCTCATGGGATGAGAGATGTTTTCTTGTTAAAACACCTAAAAAGCCAGGAATAAACATTTTCCATAGATACATAATTGGGCTGGAAAAGAGAGTTCATAGAAAGAAGATGAAGTCTGTGGAAGACACAAAATAACTGAGCATAGTCAAACCTGAACCTGACTGTAGAGTATCACAGAACACCCCTGAGATAAGGATTCAGTGATGACAAATGAAATTCAGTGTTTGATAAGTGCTAAGTAATGCATACAGGGAAAATAAGGCAAGCTCCGCATTTCCAGAGACGAATGGGATCTTGGAGTCATTGTGATTACTTCCATAAAATGTTAGTTTAGCACTCAGAAATGCTCAAAAAGGCAAATAAAATGCAGGAACTTCTGGAATATCAGAGAAAAAGACACGAGGCACAGTGGTTGCACATCTCCCTCTCTGGGGGTACAGCACAGGCAGTATCAGGAGAGAGAGACTACAGCCCACTCAGCTCTCCACCATACTCTGCTTCCTGGGAAATACGGCATCTTGCCATGATCCCAGCAATAAAGCAATGTTTGTTTATGCAACCTAAACATTTAAAATGGGGTTTGCACCCACTGGTCCTTTCCCTGTGTTGTTGTTGTGTGTCACAGCAGCACCCTGCTGGCATGAGCCACAAGGTGCTACCAGCACCAACATCACATTTTATCATAATGGGCCAGATTCTCTGCAGGCAAAATCAATGTCATTCCCTCTGGATCAATAGCGAGGGGCCAGTTTGCACCGGATCAGGGGGCTGCTAAATAAAAGTGATGAAGGACATTTCTTGAAATGAAGAGTTTTCCATTGCATCTGAGGACTGCAGAACAGGATCAGGTGGGTTTTATGTTCATCAAAACAGGGCAAATAAGGTTTTATTCAGTGTAATACATACATTTCTTTCAGCGAAAGAAAAAACCTTTACTTGCTTTTGTTTATTTGATGTTTCCCCTCCCTACTCAGCCCCAGAAGAGAAAATAAGCTGATAAATTCTATAATAGCACTAACACATGTATCAACAATACTGACATGTTTTCAGTTGAATTTTCAGTTCATTCTATTTTCCGTCTCACAATGAAATTCAGTTCAATTGAAAGATTCGATAGTAATTGGAAATAAGCTCTGGAAATTGCATAATCTACTTCTCAAAGACCCAGAAATTAACAAACAAACATACAGAACACACACAAACCTAAAGGACCCACGTTCTGTAAAGATGTAATAAGTCAATTAAATTCATGCACAATGTGATTCTTGGCTGATGGGAAAATACAAAGAGAGAGGTCAGATCCTGTTTTCAAAAAGAAGCCTCATGAAAAGGAAAGCAAATGGAAATGTCATTATTGAACATTATGATGAGAGATGAAAGGAGTCTCGTCCAAAAAAAAAAATCTCCAAGGGGGTGAAATGTAAATTGTTCAGACAGGAAGCAAATGAAAGGAGATGCGATAAGGTCAGCGATGAGTAAACATGGGAGAGAGCTGCAACTCAGGTTCAGATGATAACGGTAATAAATACAAAAGGGCCTGAGTCCATAGCAGGCAGAAATCAGCACAGTTTCATCCCTTTTGGTGAGGCTGCACAGATTCACACCCACTGAGTCCTGCTCACGACAGCACTCCGTGTTTAGGCAGCGCTTTCATCTATTGATACTGTGTACAAATCATTATCTTCACACACAGAGGGAGAAAGGGAGGGGGTACAAAGGCCTTGGGGATTATGATTTTTTCTTCTAATTGTAGATGCGCATTTTGGTGGTTATAGGGTTTGAAGATGTTGCTGAAAGCCAGAGCCAAGCCATCTCCAAGCAAAACTTGATATTTGAAACTTCTAGAGACAGGATTTGCCCCAAAACAGGTGTTTCCCAGATGCCTAAAGGAATCAGAGGACTTGGCCATACAGCACAACTCAGGGCCACAGAACACCAGTTAAGACCCCTCATTGAAATGGCTTAAATACGGATTTAAAAAGTCCAGCATTAGCTCAGTCATCCCCTGGGAATGCCTAAGATGTTTCAAGGACAGGCACTGAAAGGACATTCTTTCATAAGAAAACACCCATGTTTGGAAATGTTTATGCCTAGGAAAGGGTTAGATTAGATTAAAATGGTGAATTTTAAGTTGTAATTGCCTAATTATAAGTCAGCACACACATCTATGATACCTGCAGGAATTCTAGACACGGGCACTGCTGAGAGGAGATTCCTAAACTGTATTTCGTGCTCTGTTACAGGGCTCCTGGTGGCAGCTACGTGTGAAATAAAATCCCTGCAGAGACATCATTTTCCTAGACAAGTTAATCATTCCATAAGGGCACTCCTTCCCCTTGCCATGGACTGGAGCACAACTCCTCTGCCTGCTCCTAAACTGCCAAGTGACTCAGCTCCAAGCTGGTTGCCACTCATTTGTGAGGAGAAATCCCCTGGGCTTGGCACAGGCAGGTTTGTTTAATATGTGGAGCTCCAAGACATCCACTGGGATGGAAGGTTCTCAGTGGACACTCGTCATCATCAAATGCAGGATGATAGTTAATTAGATGGGATGTCTCTCGGTGCCCGGGAGAGCAGCCATTCAAGCCTGACAGAGATAACTTGTCTGAGGAGCGAGTAATCCTGATAAATGGAACTCCAGAAAAGGACAGGAGAAATTAGAGAGGAAGGAGCAGTATCTCTCCATGTGAGACTAGGAATTTTCATCCCCCCTCTACCACTGTGTAAGTGAACAGTGACACTCCAGCTGGGCTGAAAAGATATTTGGTGCTCTCATCCTCACTGACTACACCATCTCTGACCCTCACATCCGCAGTTAATCCTGCTGGAACAAAGGAAATCAAAAACTGCTTCTGCCTACTACGTTCCAATGCATAATAAAAATAAAACATTTTGAAAAAGTATGGGTTTTAATAGAAATTAACTATAAATGGTCAATATCTGCAACAGTCTTGGGTCCCCAGCACAGGAAGGACATGGGCATGTTGGAGTGAGTCCAGAGGAGGACACAAAGTTTATCAGAGGGATGAAGAAGCTCTGCTCTAACGAAAGGCTGAGGGAATTGGGATTGTTCAGCCTGCAGGAGAGAAGGCTCTGGGATGACCTGACTATGGTCTTCCAGTACCTGAAGAGAGCCTAAAGAAAGGTGGAAAGAGATTATTTACAAGACCTGGAGTGACAGGACAAGGGGGAATGGCTTCAAAGTGACAAAGAGCAGGTTTGGATGAGGTAACAGGAAAAAATTCTTTGCTATGAGAGTGGTGAGGCCCTGGCACAGGTTGACCAGAGAAGCTGTGGCTGCCCCATCCCTGGAAATGTCCAAGGCCAGGCTGGATGGAGTTCTGAGCAATCTGGGGTAGTGGGAGGTGTCCCTGCCCATGGCAGGGGGGTGGAACTAGAGGAACTATAAAGTCCTTTCACACCCAACCCATTCCATGATTCCCTTAGAGGTCTCTGAGTGAGTGCAAATGCCCTTCTACAGGCACCAGCAATTAAAAATTACATCCTCTGGCTGCTACATAGCAAACCCAGAAACAATAGCCCTTTAAATTGTGCCAGTAATGCAACATTCAAACATCCTGCAAGGATTTGTTTACCACTGATGATGAAACTCCACAAAAAACTCCTTAAAACCTGACATGCGTATCCCAGGCCAGCCATGAATAAAGATGCTTTCCAAATCTGGACTGCAATTTGTGAAACCTGCTGAGCAGAAAGGTGTTCCGTAAGATATTATTATTAGGAATTTTATAAAACTTTGAAGGTTATTATTGCTCCAGATTAGGTTGACATGTTTAATTATGAAGAGAGAGAAGGTTTCTGGCCTTTTCAAAGGATAGGAGACTTTATTGATTTTATTAGTCAAAGAAGGCGATAATTTTTACATTAATAACCAGAGAGCAATTTCTCCCTTAAATAGTGATTATAAAAATACTAACGGAAATACCACTGGAAAAGTCTGAGGAAGGTCACTCTTTTTTCTTATTTCTTGTAATCAATCTTAGTCTATCAAAGGCTGCAGAAATACAGCAATAATCTAAGCGGAATTGTGGACACTTCTGAACTTGCAGGCAGATGTGGCAATGCCTTCCCTGCTAATTGAGGCTGGATCAAATGAAGATGAACTATAATAGCTCAGGAGGTGCAAACACGGTCACAGTTACCTGAGGTGTTTGTTAAATGGCTCCAGGACTTCTGTGAAGGTGTCTGTGGAAGGCTCTGGATAAGGAGGCAGGTGGGGACTGGACAGGAATGACTTCAAACCAACTGAGCAACCAGGTGTGATTCACCTTTGGGAGTTTTAGTGGTGGGGTTTTTGTGGGGTCACACAGGGGGGAGATGGGATAGTGTGCTGGAACTTGTCACAAGGTGCCTGGGACACCCCCTGGCACTGGGAGCTTGTAATGCCCCTGAAACCTCCCCACACAGCTGGAAAGTCAGGAACAGTGGGGAGCAATGCCAAGAATCCCAGTTCCACTGTGCCATAGGCTACCAGACCATGACGGCTCATCCATAGCCGGCTCTGGGTTTTATCTCTATTGTTACCTTTAGACAGGAGCTGCCTCACTGAAGTAGGGCAGAGGGTCAGGCAGCTTAGCAACCCCTTCAGCAGCCCAGCAACCCTGTCAGCAGCCCAGCTTTGCTCTCCTGCCCAAGAAACCCTATGGAAAACCATCCCAGGGTGTCCTGTGCACCCAGCACGTCTCTGTCCTCAATTAGCAGCTGCTTTATAACCCCAAAGCATGGAATCCTCCATCCTTCATACATTTTTTATTTTCTCTAATAGAATTTCCCATTATTCATACGAATCTCTAATCCTTTTGTGAATCCTCCAAGGCTCTCAGCTTCAATAACATCTGTGGCATTGAGTGCCATGTGTTAATTATGTGCTGTGTAGGAAAAGTATTTCTTACTATCAGTTTTAAATCATTTGCTTTAAAAAATAATAATTTAATGGTTATACCAAGCATAATGGAATATAGACCTGTATAGATAGGGCATATCTTTCCTTAAAAATTAATTATGGTTTTCTGAACACTGGGAAACTGAGGCGTGAAAGGACACAACTTAAAATTGGTCATTTGCTGCTAAAGATAGAGCCTAGGAGTTCTCCTTCTTACATTCTTTCTACAAATAAATATGTTTTGCCATATAAAGAAGCTGATTTAGACGTCTAAGTTTTCTTGTTCATTTTAAGGAACAATCCTTAGTGTTTCCTTGAGTGCTTTGCACTCATAAGGAAAAAAAATGGGATTCCTATCTGATAGAGAGACTGTGTTAGAAGAAATGTCAGAGATCAGATTCCCTCAAATCAAGTTTGCTGTGATCCACAGGGAACCCAAGGTAAACTTCTGGAAAACAAAAAACTAACATTGAAACTACTGGGAATTCTATGTGCTGGACAGGATTAAAGTAATTCTACTTCTTCTGCTGCCAATAATCCCTGAGAGGAGATTTTATTTTCACTCACCACAAATAACTTTACATATTTTACTTGCTAATATTACTGGGGTGGTGCGAGGAACAAACTTGTGCAAAATGTACCTATTTATCAATGTGTAGAGAAAAGGCTCAGGGATAAAATAACCATCCCCTTCCAAAAATATACCTCATCCACATGTAGAGGACAGGGAATTACTCTCCCACTGCTCCTTGCTCATGTGTTGTATATAATGGTTTCTGGAAACATTTTTATCATGCAGGGATAAAGAAGATGGAAAATAATCATCCTTACTTATCTAAGTATGGTATCTAGATGACCCTCATTACCCCTGCACTGACTGCCTCCACACTTTTGGAGTATTTATACTCTGAAAATCCCATGACGCAAGAGAGTGTTGACAGACCCAAGTTACAGGAAAAAAAAACAGGAGAGAAGAGGTGACTTATTCAAGATTAGAGAGATCTGTAGCAGTGCAGAATCCTGAACCCAGGTCACCCAAGATTTAAGTCACCGCTCTGTGTACTTCTGTAGCCTCCCTTATTGACCCAGGCTTATAACCTGTCTCATCTATCTATAAAGCAGGGATTTATTAGGACAGGGAAATGTCTCAGCAAATGCCACACTCTACCCAAGAAACCTTTCCTATCGGAAATGATAAAAGGTAAGACCGTGAAAACAGAGAGTTGTATTTTTTTTTTTTCAGCCCCAAATGGACTGATTTTAATCGCAGCAAGAATTACATAGGGTGGAAGTGCCATCATATCCCAGCTCGGGTGGTCAAATGTCCCAGTCAGTTGAGATGTTTGATGGAGAAGATTGCTGACAGAGGTTTGTGAAGATTCAGTGACCATTGAGTATTGTCTCCTCTTACTAAAGAAGAAAAGAGTTGAGAAGAGTTTGAAAATAGGGCCTGAAATGGTTGTGACTCTCCTGATTTAAAAATGCACATGTCCCATATGGATATCGGTACAATTTCACTACAGTCAAATGTTCTGACGGGCCTTCTCAATCCTTACTTACACAACATCTTTCCCTTGTTTACAGTTTAATTTAAATTAATGTTTTAATTTTTCAAACAGTGACATTGTTTATGAATGCATTACCATTGAATAATCACTCTTGAATATCAATTAACTTCAGCAATTTTAAACTACAAAGCCCTTGCAGTCAAAAGCCTGTGCTTGCAGAATCAGATTTGTTTAAAACCACCAAATTCCATCATGTTTTCAGCTGTCAACAGCAATCAGCATTTGCAAGGAGCCGTATTCCAGAGGAGGATTCTGATGGGATAATGAGTCTGTAGAGCAGTAGGTCAGTACTGAAGCAGGAAATTTGTCTTACACACACTCCAAACATGACCCTGAAGATAATTTGATGCCATCAGGGTCTCTGGTGAGGTGGGACAAGCTGTGGAGGCAGTTACAAGGTGGGGAAGGAGAAACTGGAATTAGAAATTGGAATTAATTCTAATTTCCAATTAGGAATTGGAAGTAGAATTACAGGAAAACAGCAAGAAATAGGGTCTGACTTGGCACAACACAGGATCTGCCTGGTAGAAACCAAAATGAGTGTATCATTTTCCCATTCCTTGTGCCTATACAAGGAGAAATGATCAGGGGTGACAGCTCAAAAATCACTAGTCCCAGGCTGGGGGTGGAGCAGTGCAACTGAGCTTTAACTTACCCTGAGAAAAGGGAGCTGTGAAATTCAACAAAGCTCCTGGCTGAGGTATTGTGGTAGGCCTGACCCAGCCTCAGGGAAGAAGTATGACCTCTGATGAAGCTCTCTGCTGGTTTGGGATTTTCAGGGTTTTTGGTGGTTGTTGTTGGCTTTAGGGTTTTTTTTCCCACCTAAATGGAAGGAAGACTTGATTTCCACAGAATTCCTACTGGATGGATTGTGCTCCACATGGAGCTGAGCAGGGACACAGCTGGGGTGGCTCTGGGGACACACCACACAGCTCCTGGCCTTAAGGTTCCTTCTTGCTCTCAGCTTCACCTGCAGCTCTGGCAGCAGGAACTGGGACAGTGATCAGCCCTTGGAGAGGGTTTTTGGTCTGGTCTGAGGAAAGTCTGAAGGAGCCTTTCTCAGCATGCAAACACAATAGAAAAATTTCAGCTGCCAGGTGACTCCCCAGAGCACCAAAAACTCAGCCACAGAAGAAGACCAAGGAGAGATCACAAGTTTCATTCTGTGGCCACCATTTCCACAATCCCAAATTAGGTCAGCTCCTCACATCCTGCTCCTGAGGAAGACACGAGCTGTGAGTGCCTCAGCCTGCCTCACAGGGGCCCAGCTAACAAATGGAGGCTGCAATATTTCAATCAATAGGGAAAAAGAAAAAGAAGAAACAAAGCAGTCAGGGAAGACAGAGACATTATTGATGCTTCTATTACTGCCTGAAATTGGTCACTGTGGAGAAGAACAAGTAGCCACAAAGTGGACTTGGCCTGACCTTTTGCTCCTCAGCAGGCAGCAGATTGGTCATTCTGGTCACTGCCAGTGAAAAATGAGGCTGAAATCTTCCTTTAGTGGATGAGGGACCAGTGCTCAGTCCCCACAGCAGGAGCAAATTCACAGGTCAGGGAGGAAGCTGTAACCCTCGCTGTGGGCTCCAGAGAGATTCCCACATGACACATTAGGACAGGGAATGCAGGATTGATGTGCTGCTTAACATGAGTGGTGTGTGTTCAAATGCGAGCAGACAGACTCCTCCGACAGGGAGAGGAGTTTCAGAGTGATGGACAAACCAGATCAGGGAAAGCTGAGCAACCAGCAGTGCAATGAGGCAGGAAAGCTTCGAGCCAGGCAGGAAAATGGTGAAGAACAGGATGGAGGAAAGCACAGAGGGGAATTTTGACTACACAGTACTGAGATGTGACAAAGCGAACTGAAGCAACTCAGACAAAGGCAGGAACCTGTACAAACTCAAAAGGAAGGATAAACTTAGGATTGACCCAGAAGACAGAGAGCATGGAGTACCAATTCTGCACAAACTCTTCTACCAACTTCCGCATGGTCTTTCTCAGTTCCACAGTAGTTCTAAAAACGCTTTCCTCGCCCCCAGGACACTACAGTCCCTAAAGCATATCCACAGGGAGAACTTGATACCTTCCGGACACAAGTCAGAAAGGGGAAAGAGAAGACCCTCCAGCAGCAGAGCAGAATGTGTAAGGCCAGGTGGAATTGGGCAGACAGCTGCAAGAGGCCCCACCTTGGTGTGGAGGAGTGCTGTGTGGAATAAAAATAAACTAACATGGAGTACAAGAAGCTTCGCCAAGTGGGGAACTGCTGGCCTGGAGAAAGGGACATCCTCTTCTGGCACCCACTCTGGTCCAAGGAGAAAGAAGATGACTTGTGTATCCCAAGGAATGTGCTGGCAGAGAATAAACAAACAAATAACAATACACTGCCCTAAAATAGGGTAAAAGCTCAGGAAGTAGCATGTGCAATTTCTTGGTACAGAGACAGAAATTCCACATGGAGAAATTAACGTTTTTTTCCAATGTATTTTGTTTTTATCATACCTGCACATTCTACAGCCCCAATGAACACAGAGACCCATAATTTAAGCTCACCTGGATGGCTTAGCTCCCATGATAAACTTCAAGAAACAGCATTTACCTTCCTATTACAACTGTGAACTGACTTGGGTGGTGAACTCTGATGAAGAACAGACATCAGAGAAGTGCTTTAAAAGAACAGGTCACAAACACTTATAATAAACCTGTTTGGATGCACTTTGGGGAATGTAAATCACTTAAATTATTCAAGTGTTGAGCTGTTGGGACTCAGGCAGGTTGAGAGCTGGTGCATTGAAAGCCAAGGCAGCCCAAAGTGAGCAGGGGCAAGGAAGGAAACACACATTTTAAATTCAAGCTGCTCCACATGTGCTGAAGCTTGTAACCATCAACTGCAGCTGTTTGTCTTTACTTGATGAAGGGCAGGGCTCAAAGAGTTTGGGCTGCAAGGTGAAGGAAAAGGAGAAAATAAGGATTAGGCAGTGACAGAAGTAAGAGAAGGCAGCAAACCCTGAGTGAAGAGCAGAGTAGAAGGAAGATATGTCCGACACAGTGGTGATGTGTAGCTACCTCCTCTATTTAAATCTGCTATATATGTAGGAAGGTACTTTGAAGAAAGGAGATTATCTTCTACATTTTCCAGGAAATCTAGCAAACTGAAGGAAAAACTGTGAAATAGTTAAATCAATTTACTTGCTTGAGCATCAGAAAGGACTGGTTTCAGGTCTGCTCCCCTGCCCAGCTTATAGCTGGGTGGGCTCCTTACCTGCCCATGCCTTCTGGCTATAATCCAGCTCTTCTAATATTTAAATGCATTCTTCTAATTAATAAAGGACTGTATTAAAGGCCTGTTTATTATATCCACTTGTTCTTGCAGCATTGTCCTTTTAATTTAATAGCTCTTTTCCTTCCCTGCTGCTACACCCTGATCTACTTATATACAGCAATCCCTCTTCTCTTTCACCTTTCAGTTTTGCTAAGCTCCTTAGTCAGCTCTTATAAGATCTTCCTTCCCAGACCATAATTTAGTATTCTATTGCTTGAAAAACACCTGTCAAATGTTCATTATTTCCTCCCCCTATTTCCTTGGCAAAAATTCAGAATTCTGATCAAAACCCACTGTAGTACTTTTTTTTCCTGTCTCCTGCTACCAGCAGCAGCACAGAGACTGACTCAAGTTACTGTGAGGAGCAGCACAGGTAAACTGTGCAAGCAATTCAGTCATCAGGGGAGTTTAATTCTTCCTGCCCACCTGAAACCTTTTCAATTTGCTTTTCAAACACATTTTTAAGCAGCAAATCCTGCCTGTGACAAAAACACGCAGGTAGTCTTTGCAAGAAATAGTGTTTATTCATCAAAGTCAATGGGAATTTTTCAGGCTTATACAGCTCAGGTTTTATTCCTTTACAGCTGGTGCAGTTCAGGGAATATCCAGGCACAGATAAATGCTGGACTTTGTTGATATGATATCTTGTGTCTCTCTGTACTTAAGGGTTTTAGAAATTGATTAACTGAAACCCTTATCAGGAAGGTAACTATTCTAATACTCATTTTACTGACGAGAAAAATAGAGCACAGAAAAGCTTAGCGACAGCACAAGGTTACACAGTGAATTAGTGGCAGGAATACTGATTCCATCTCCCTGGCCTGACCATTAGATACACTTCCTTAATCAGAATCTTCCCCCAAGCCCTCTGCCTAATTTTATGTGCTTTTATTTTTTTTTTAAAAGCATTTTGCCCTGCCTTTCTAAATTTTCTAGTCTGGCTGGGAGCTATAGGAGAAACATTGCCTATAACAAAAAGTTGGGCTCAGCAATATTTTAAGTATGACAAGGAAAAAAAAACCTCCCTGAATGAGCATGTTCTCCTAAGATTTTCAGCCTGAATTTGCAGCTTCAGAGAATTGAGCTAAGCCACCGAATAGCTGGGTGCTTTATATGAAGAAAACTTCTTAAGGCTTTGCATTCATGCATTATTAGTAGCTTCATTCTATAGCTAAGTTACTTATATGGCTCCTAATTACCACAGGATCTTAATGCCGCACCTTAATGTGTTTATCCTTGAAGCAGCCCAGTCATGCAAGAGTGTTGAGCCTCCTGCTCCATGGGGTAATTTTGTGGTGCGGAAGACTCCAGAAAATTCAGTCTTCAGAGAGATTTATAATATGAGTCTTCCTCTACTTCCCCTGACAAAAGCAGACTGCAGGTTACACTTGGGAATGCCTCCATGAGCTGGGCTTTGTGGGGCTCTGGGCACAGGGAGATCAGCCAGTCTGCTGTGGAGTGCTCCTTGCAACCTGCAACTTAGATGCTTCCAAGATGTCTGTTCATTTTTTTGAGAGGCTTTAATGAGTTGCCTGATTTCACTCAAGAAGTGTGTGGCCGAGGGAATTTCATTCAGAATCTTAAGGTTGGGAAAGACCTCCAAGATCATCGAGTCCAGCCTGTGACTGATCCCCAGCTTGCCACCCAGCCCAGAGCACTGAGTGCCACCTCCAGGGATGGGGACTCCACCTCCTCCCTTTCACAACCCTTATGTGAAGATATTTCACCACAGTCCCGTGAGCACTTTCCTAGTTTGGCAACAAATCCTGACTGAAATTAGAGTAAAATATGCAAGAAGAGGTGAAAACACCTGCAACAGGACTCCTTTTCAGGGCTGAAATGCAGGAAAACTTAAAACTAAAGTTGTAAGACAACAACCTGGGATTTTTCATGAGCCTGAGGAAAGTTTCTTTTTGCTCTCATCTCCTAGTTCCAGTTTAATCCTTAAAATGTGTTGTGGTGCTCCATCTTAGGGCAGGCTGGGGATGCACTAGAGAAGTTAGAAAGCAAGCATTGTTAGAAAGCCGTTAATCTGTGTTCCAGTTCCGTACCTTAGCTCTAAGTTGTTTCCTTGTACCCCGGTTCCTACGGTTACCCCTTTCCCTGAGTTCTGTTCCTCCCCTTGGTTAGCCACATCCCTTCCCTGCCTCTCCACCCCATGTCTCCATCCCATTGGCGGAGAGACCTGTCAATCACCCCAAGGCACACCTTCCCCTCCAGAAAGTTCTCCTTTGTTCGGTGTGCCATTGGTTGTTGTTCCTTAATCCCTCCCTTGCTAATCCCCAACTGGTTGCTGTTCTGTCAATCATCCCTGGCTCCACCCCTGTGCCCTTTGTTCATTGGTTCTCATGCTCCTTACCTCCCCCCCCACTATAAAATTCCATGCACGCCATTGTTCTTGGTCTCTCCCCTCGAGATCTCATGGTGCAAATAAAGGATGTTATTACCCAGAGGAGAGACTTCTCCCTCTTTCTTTGCCTCCATCAGGGAGCAGCCTGCCAGCAGTGAGAAAGCTGCAGTCTGCTCACCTGTGACAAGGGCCTAAAAAGGCACTCGGGGACGTCGCAGGGAGACGCATCAGGCCTCGGGCAGCCCCTCAGCGTCAAAAGTGGATTTATGAGCAGTAGGTGCTCTGGATTGATCACCTGTACGAGGAGCCCATTTCCTTGTAAGTTTAGAGATTGCAGTCCTGTGCCAAGAAGTGTTCTGCAGGGATTTTGGATACCTAAAATGTTGCTAAATTCCTAATCTAGTCCTTTTGCCCAGGAGCAAATTCTACCTGTAATTATTAGGACCAGGAATGCTCACCTGGTCCAAGGAGCCTGACTATTTGAACATCTGTCTCCATAAAATTTACACTTTAATAAATAATTTACCCCCAAAATGCACTTAAATTAGATCTATAATTCTACCATGAGGCTCTAGTGGTGTGAGGAGACCTCCTGACTTTGCTCCAATCATTTATAATGCCACCATAAGTCATCAGTGGAATTGCAGCATTCTTATTTATAGCAGCGCTTACATTGTTCCTTATATCGTTTATTATCCTCATTTGGAATGGCCCCAGCTCGTCAGGAGGAAAAGATGCTGCATAGCCACCCGTTTATGCTATTTCTTCGCACAGAAATGGTGCCTTCCTGAGGAAGCCGAGATGTTATGAGGGAGAGGATGGATATAAATTACCTGGACATCCTGTCCTCATTTCTGCTAGTCCTTCCACTCAATTTGGGGAGGATTAAGGGGATGGCACAGACCCTGAAGCTTTTGGTGATCTTTTTGCTTCTACTTTCTATCTTGAGGAGGGCACACTGCACCCTTGTCACTGCTCTGACCTGTGATAAACCTGCATAGGGAAGGGAACAAGAAATGATCATATGAAATCACACCCTCCTCTCCCACTCTCCCACGCTGTTCAGGTTAGAGCCACACCTCTGCAAATACAAATCACGTCCTCTTTCCTGCTAGAAGCAGATTAAAATTAATAAATCAGGGATTTAAAAAAAAAAAAAGTCAGATTTAAGATCACCCAGGTATCCCCAGTGGTTTTTCTTTCCAGATGCATTATGATAATTTTTGATGACATCATTTCACACTATTTTTACCGGAGTTCTTTCTTTTTTAATGGGTAGAAGATGAGCATGGTCTCCAAGGTGGAAGTGGGGGTGGGGAGCAGAACCCTGCTTCACTTTATCTCAAACTGTTCAGGCAGAATCTAACTTGCAGCAGCTGTTCAGCACGACACACCAGAGTCCAGATAATTAAAAGCATTTAAAAGCAGAGTATTTCAATGGGAAAAGTTGCAAGCAGAGCCCCTAAGAAGCCATTGCACTGTCACTGTCCTGCCTCGCCAAGGGCAGTCCTTAATAGGGGGGTAGGACTGGGTGACCTTTAACAGTCCCAACCCAAACTTTTCTATGGTTCTAAATATGTAGGATAAATTCTCTTAAAAGCTTAGGAAAATTCTGCCTTTCTGGTTATTTAGCCATTGTAACCTTGCCTGAATTTGTTCCTGTGGCCCTGAATGTGTTCCCTACATCTCTTATCTTGGTGCTGGCAAGTTTCTCACTCCCCAGTTTAGCCATTAATTGTAGGGTTTGGCCCAGACGATTTATTCCCATAAAATACAGGATTGACAGCGATGAGGGCATGGAGCTGCCTCTGCAGACATCCTGGACGTATGCCTGGCTCCCAGGATGTCTGTTTTGGAGGCTGCTGTGCTGCAGCCCCCAGAGACAACCTGCCAGAGGGAACAACCCCACTGCCCTGGGGTTCCAAAGGGACCTGCCCCACCCCTGGTGCTCTCTGACTGTGTGACAGGCACCCACCTACTGCTCTCCCATTTTTGCAATCAAATACAACCCAGAAAGGAGCAGAGAGCAAAGCTGGAAAAGGATCAAAGCAGCTAAAAATGGGAATAAAGAAAATGAGGAGGAAGATTTTGTATTTCTGTATTTACACAGCCCAGCAAGGCATTGGTAATGCAGCACAGAGTTAGTGAATATGTAATGAATATTAGTCTGGATTTTGGGACACAGCAGAATCCCACCAGGAGAGAGGGTTTAAATCTTGCATCAGGAACACAGGAACCCTCTCTTTAGAAAATGTATCCACTCGTTGGAATCAGAAGGCCTTTCCAGGTTAATTTAATTATACTTTTTCTCTGGAGTTTGAGAACATCAGAGTTGAACTCAGAAGAGGAACCACCCACCCCCTGAAAGCAGCAGCAGTCAGGCAGACTTTTGGGAGTTCATTGTCCTTGCAGAAAAGAAAATGCCCAGGAAACAGGGGAATATGTCTGTGCTGCCATGTGGAATTATTCATTTTACACTGATCCCCATCAGCCAGCTGAAGCTTTGCTTAAATAAACAGTGACTGAGGCTTTCAGAGGCAGTTCCCACTTGTCTTCCAATGTGGGCAGACCCTCCAGCAGGACACAGCAGGACACAGGGAGTGTAGGGCAGGCTTGGAACAGGAGAATCATCTCCCTTGTTTCTCAGGTTCTCTTGTTAATTGTCTCTTTCAGGTTTTTTTCTCTGTATTTTTGGAAAATTAGAAGTCAAACAAGGAAGTGAGGCAGTGAACCAACCCTCACAGAGGTGCTCTGCATTTGGCTATGGAGACAACAGTGTCTGAACAGCTGAAAAAATCAGTCCAGAGAGAGCTACAAGTGGTGGGGGCTTAGGGAGAAGGCTTTTTTTCTACATCTTGCTGAATATTGCAAATTTGGTGAACTGAGCAAGTGACCATCTGGGATTTTCATGTAAGGACATAAGTCAGTGAAGAACTATTCAAATCAGCCCCAAAGCTGTCTGTGTCACACTTTTGATGTCTTTTTTTCTATCACTAAAAAGTAGTTATACTAAGACCAAAATATCTTGAAAATGTTAAAAAAAAAAAAGGTAATTTAAATAGTAAAAAATTATCCTTTTCAGTCTCCTGTATATCATAGGGTTTGTTTTGGACACTTAGCTTGGCATTCTGTCGCTGTCATTAGCTGTGTCTGGATTGGAGCATGGCAGACAGAGAGGGACGTGTGAGTTTCACTCTAAGCCATTAAAGCCTGTGAAATTGGACAATTGGCTATGCAGACAGCCCTTAGAAGTATTTCGAGCACGTCTGGTTCTTGGCTGAGAACTGAAAACAGGGGTGGAAGCAAGAAAATATCTCTATATATGTATTGGAGCTTTGAAAAAAAAAAAAGGAAAATAAAAGAGCACTGAATGTGGGACATGGAAACATGAAACTTCCAGACTCTGCTAAGTCTTTATCCCTTCAGAAGTATTTTTCCAGGAATGTCTCACACCACACCCCTCAGCACTTAACCAAACTCCTGATGAAATTTCACATTGTTCTGGCATCAGGTGTAAGAATTTGCTTTACACAGAATTTCACAACCAGTGTTTCCATACATTCACATTTCCTCCAAACTGAGAAAGCTGATTCCGCTTTATGGATGATCCCTGTTTAGAAAGACAAGCAATGAAAATCAGTTATTTCTTTGCTCCTTTGCTGTCACTGAATCTTCCATGGATTCCAGTCTTTCTCTCCTGTGATCCATTGAAACCTCATGGTTTCAGCCCAGCCTGGGAAGGGACTGCTTGTGCCATTTCTATCCTCAATATATTAAAGGAATGGACTAAATACATCAGCACTTTATGCTTTTACCTCATAGACCTGCTCACTTCAGTGTTTTTTGCATTATACTGTGGGTGTTTAGACTCTGCCCTTGCTTTGCTGGTGAACTTTGGTGTCAGGTACATAGAAATGATTGAAAAGCTCTGTTTTTCTCTAGAATTGCATGTTCTTTTTGTCTATTCATCTGTCAATAGGTGCATTTTCTCTCTTGCTAACATGGAATATCCAGATAGGATGACATTTTCTTTCTCTGAAACATTACCCAGCCAAATCCTGCAATAAATGGCTGTATTTTCAGAAGATTTTGAGATACTGATTGTAGGACTCTTGAAAAATCTCTCTGCAAGGAGCAAAGGGTTTGAAATCATGACTGTGATTAAGCAACTGACATCCTGTTCTCTGGTTTGGGGCACAAAAGTGCATGGGAAAAGTACCATACCTTGTTAAAAGAGCTGTTCAGTGATCAGACCTCCACAGTCTTTTTTGAATGACCTAAATTTATATTTTAAACCATTAAATTGGCTTTACAAGATCAGACAAGCACGGGGAGGGCTATGATGGGCATGGACTCAAATACAGCTGCAGGATGTGCCCATCAAGCCACCAGGAGGAATTTGGGGCAGAAGGCTACAGCCCAGAGCATGTGATTTCTGGTGGAAACATGATCAAGGGGCTTGGAAGGTTTCCCTGTGAGTGTTGAGGCATCTCAGAAATCCTGCCCAGCAACAGAAGCCTGACAGCAAACTTCTCTGGAAGTGAAAGGTACTTCCAGCCTCACTTTCTTGTTCTCTAAACCTTGAAAATAGACTTCACCACTTACTCTCTCCCCAAGTTTTTGTGATTTTCTATTAAAAATCTCCCTGGGTTGACTTGGGGTCTTATTTCACTCAAACTCTTGCTTGTTCTGGAGTGAAATTTGAGGTGACAAGATGGTACGTTTTCCTTGGAATGTCTGTGTTACCCTCTAGTCAGCAGGAATGAAATTGTCTGACGATGCTCTCCCCTTGGGGACCTCTCTGAAAATGAGATGGATCTCTCATGGGGACCTCTCAGCAAGCACAATTGAAATATCTTTGCGACTGCAGTAGCGCTGTAATGAATGAATTAATTGATTTCACCCTCAGCTGCTCCTTCATCAACCCCACGAGCCCCATAGTGGGGAAGGAGCTTTGTTCCAGTTTCCCTCAAAGCCCTGTTCTATTTAAAGGTAGCTGAAAAGGCTTCAGGGCTCAGAATGGGAATCCCAAAACCTCCATTCTGGGTGGCAGCCAGATGGGTCATCGAGCTGCACAGTGAGTTTGGATAGAGGGATGGGAACTCCACCTTTCAGCCACTCTCAGGGGCTCTGTTACAGGTGGAAAGTGGGTCTGAGAAGTTTGATGTCCTGACAGTGCATCTACCTCAGTCTGTGGTTGTCTGCATTGTTCCAGGTGCTTGTGTGGACATCTCTGGGTCTCCAGACAGCCTGAGTTCTTCCCTCCCTTCTTAATCCAAACTATCTTCAGGGAAACCTTTCAAGGACTCATCTATCAGAGTCCTTTCCGTCTATAAAATTTGGTGTGTCCAGCTCTTCGAATCTCCATGAACAGCAGAATGATCATAGGTACCACACGGATGGGGCAGAACTCAGCATCTAACCTGGTAAATGGCAGACTGGGCACAGCAATTTGAAAAATTCAGGTGAAATATGCCACCAGGGCCTGGAAAGGGTGGGTCCTGTTCCCATTCCCAGGCAAACAGCTCCCTCTCCCCAAGTCAGTGACTGAGGTCTCATCCCAGGGCATTGGCACAAGCTGCTGGGGCTGGGGGAACAGAGTTAGGACAGACAAACCTGTGGGACTTGGGTCACTGCAGAGCTGATAAAAGCCAGAGGTTATTCCCACAGCCTGGAAGACAAGTAATGCCCTGCTGAAGGTCTTGTACAGGGCATCAGATGCAACAACTTCTCTTTGGCCTGTTCCAATCAACAGAGAGCAGCTCCAGGAGTTATGTCCTCATGAATTTGAGCTGTGGCTCTAAAGTGATTCTTCTGTGTCTTTGACAAATTGTGTGGCTTCTGCTGTGCCTCAGTTTCCCTGTTGCATTCTCCACTTCTACTCTCTTGGTCCACTCCAAAGTAGATGACCTCAAATATTGCCCTTCTGGAAAGCATTGCTCCTATTATGTCTGTTTTAAATTTAACAGTAGAATATTTTAATTAGTTTTTCAAAGGAATGTTCAGAATGCTGTTGTTCCACCTTTAACAAAAAATAAAGATTGTAAAATAAAAGTTTTAAAATTAAATTTTTTTATGAAAGTATTGAATTTCTTGATTTTGTCAAGTGGACATGGACAATTTGATGTTTCATCTTGGGTGGAAGTGAAAATATTTCTTCTCAATTCTGGACAGAGAAGAGGAAATGAGTCCAAACTCCTTTGCTGAGGGAGGAATGGATGAATCTTAGGGACAACATTGTAAAGAAGCTTCAGATATCTTTGGACAGCTTATTTCTGCATCTCAGGCCTGCCTTAACTCCTGTTTTTCCCTTTTCCTATTCCTTTCCTAAGCCACCTGGACTTTGCAAAGCTTGCCGCTAGAGCTGCTGTAGAGGACAGACTTTGTCCCAGTGTCACATAGGAACTGTGCAAACAGTAAATGGGATGTCCTGGTAAGGAGGGAGGGGGGATGCCAGAACTACCAGCAGCCCACCCACATCCATTCTGAACTCTGGCTCCTGATCCTTTCCCCGTTGTGCCATCCCAGTGAGGCCTCAGATTCAGCATCCAGAGCTGAGCAGCCAGGCCCAGCTCAGCCCCCAGAGCTGCCCCGAGCAGATACTGGCTCAAAATAGCAAAGAGCCACAACTCAGCCTCACTGAAAAACTGCCCAGCCTCTGCTCACTCCTTCTCCTCACTTCTTTTTCTGCTGTGTTTCACTTTGGAGGAAGAGAATTGTTTTGACTGTATCTTCCTCGTAGACATTAAATACCTTTCAAAGCAAGGTCATAGTCCCTGGAGCTCTGATAGCATATGAAGATAACAGTTCAGGCTGGGTTTGCTGCCCTCGGTGCAGGCAGGGAGCTGCTACTCCCTGTCACAGGGAGTCTCTGCTCAGCATCCTCAGCTTCCACAGGAGGAACTTGGGAGTCCCTTTTTCCTTCCATGTGCACACCTATGGTGTTGCATGGGTCAGATCTCATGTGTTGGGCATCTGCATGGTTCTTTGGGTTTCAAATGCACCCAAAGGTTATTGTTTCCAAGGCATCCATAGCATGAAGAGGCACAGCCTGGGAACAGGAACAGCCAAGGATCTGTGGCAGACAGGCATGACCTGGATAAACCACTGCAGAGCACCTCACGTACCAAGAGGGTTCCTGGCAGCTGGTTCATCTTTCCACATCACATTGGATGTTTGAAAAGAGGAAAAACACGTGAGTTTATTTCCAGCACCTTTCCCTTTTAGACAGGTGACCTTTTCAGAGCTCTGGAGCTCCAGGGAGAGGCAAGCTCCTGGGAAGTGTTCAGGTGGTGCTTGACAAATGAAGGTGGTAAACGAGGGGAGGGCTGGCACCTGTGGAGAGCCAGGAACACTCCGGCCATGGGAAGTCTGTCTCACTAGCAAGGGAAATGTCTGTTTTGGCTCCCATGCTGAGGAGTGGATGTGGGGGCTAATAGTGGGGCTGGCTGGTGCAGGCTGGTACAGGGGTTCGACAAAAGCTCTGGGAATGGTTTATCCCAGCTGGGAAAGGAGGCCAGCCTGGCAGCTCTCCCTGTCACTGTTCATAGCTCTGCTTACAAAGCACTCAGGAGAACACAGACAGCTTTGTGTTGCTTCATGCCTCCCCCCTGCCAAGTGGGGAACAGCTTTTTCCCTACCAGCACCATCCTGCACACTCCAAATTCCAGCCTCTGGTCACCACAGGTGACACCCACTGCAGGAACACATGAGAGCCGGGTGCCAGAGCTAGCTCACACCGACACTGAGTGTGGAGCTCGTACAGAGCCTGTGGTGATCACTACAGCCTGGTTTGGAGTCTTCTGTCCCCTTCAGTAATTTAAAAAGGCCATTAGCCCTGGAAGGGTGGAACAGTACCCCTTCCTGGTAATAAACCTCAGCTTTGTGCCAGAGCACACAACCCACACATGCACCTTAATCCATCTCCACCTCCCTTGCCCAGGGCCAGCAGGGAATCCCAGCTGGCCCCTCCAGACCTTCCCTGTTGGCTTCTCCCAGGCCCCAGCCCTGTCAGCCAGCTCCTGCATTGTCCCCAGTGCACCTTGTGTCTGCTGATATGGGAATCTGGGCTAAGAAAGGCCTTCCTGGAGCCAGAGATAACTGTGCAACCCCTGACTCCACAGGGAAACCATCCAGCTCCAGGGTTCATCTCACCTGATCCATCAGAAAGAGTTTGCAGCCTGACTGATGCTGACTGTGCCCCCTGAGCAAGGCCTGGGTGTGGTGGATGCACACACAGCTTTCCGCTGGGTGAGCTGAAAGGGCTGGGAGCGATGCCCGCTTGGATTACACCCCACAACAGCTCTGTGATGACAAATTGGACTGGCTTTGGATTTGCAGTTCTAGGTAGGTCAGCTTCTTCTGCATCACTCGCTTCTGGGAATGGTCAAACAAGATGAGTTTTGGTTGAGCAGCTCATGTTTTTGAAAAGTTTTCGCAATGGAAAATGTGATTCATGGGTTGTGGATTTTCTCATGAGATAAAAAGTTTGCAAACAGATCTGTTCTGCTCAAAATCTCTTTCTGGATTGCAGTTGTTCTGAAATAAAATCAGTCTATAAAATGTTTGACTCAAACTTCAAGGCACTTTTCCAGCAGAACTCCCTCTGCCCCCTCCCCTCAAGGGTTCTCGATGACATATCTGGGGAGTTTTTTTTTCTTTAAACTAAAAAAAGCCCCAACCAGTTTCTATGTTGCTTTTCCATGGAAGATGGGAATCCAATGAGTTTTTCTCACTGGCTCTAAATAAGATTCCCCCCACTTTCCACAAGTGACCAAGGTGTGTAGGCTTCATCCCTTTCCCACATGCCCCATACTGAATCCCAGCTTGAGGGCCCACAGATCCTTTGCTCAGCACTGAAAAGATGCAGCTGATTCCTTCCTCCTTTCCCTTTCATCGTGTCTGCCTGTTGGGGTGTAGCCAGCACCAGAAGGAGAATGAAATAGAGTGAAAAAAGCTATTTTGTCCCTTGCCAGCTCAGTTGGAATCAGGAAGCACTGGAAGTTTCCCAACTAAGTCCAGCTTTGGAAGCCCTCCAGCTCACTTTGTCAGGGACTGAGGCTCCAGAGGTTCTGCAGAGTGGCTAAACTTCTGGAAAATGCCACACACAACCCAAAGACTTCAGCTGTGTGAGCAAAGCAGGGTTGATGGGAACTGAAAGAGTGTATACCTGACTGGAAAAAAAAATAGAAGGTCTGAATTTATATACTCTTGTAGGTTCATGCTCAAGTTCATTTATGTGAATGCTGATAAACTCGATTATAAATGATTTTAGGAAAGTCATGGTTGTCTCTGTGTTCTGAATTTGCTGGTGAAGACTAGAACAGAGATCAGGAGCATTGACAGACTGACCTAGACACCACCACAGTGTACTGGACATGTATGCACCCTCAGTCTGGATATCCACAAATCTTCAGACACAGCTCTCCAATTAGCTCAAGACATGAGACCACGAAGGGTCTTATGGACCTCAGGCTCCACGTGTACTCCTGCCATTCCAAATAGCAAAGTTCTTTGCGTCCCAAAGCTCTCAGGAGCCACAGAGGATGTGCTGGTGCCAGATACAGACAGAGGGCACACATAGACCCGTGAGAGGGACCAAAGGGCTGCAGAGATTTTTTACTCCCCCAGCAGCCAGTTTTTATTCCCTGGCACTATTGCTACCTCAGGGAGAAGTTTGGGGTTTTGGCGTTTTTAACTGCTGACAGCTCCCACTGTCTTTTCAATCATGGTTTGAGAATCCTTGCCCAGCCCAGCCAGGAAGGCTCTGGAGCTGTCTCCAGTGAGCAGTCAGACAGGAATTGAGCACATGGGAGCCTAGAGGTGACAAGGAATGGACAGCATGGGCACGTGATGGGAGTTTCCCATCCTGTTGTGCCTGGCTTTCCTGCCCCCAGGAAGTCAGGCTACACTTCCACCTCCAGCTCCTGCAGCTGAACTGTCCTTTAATGCCAGAATAACTTGTGGTAGCACTGATTGCACCTGGAATTGCCTCCACATGGCAGAGACAGGCCATGTGTGCAGGTGCCTGTAGCCCTGGGAGCAGTTATTATGTTGGTGCAGTCAGGGTTAGCCTGTGCCAAGGCTGCCTCAGCAGAAATGTGTGGATCCAAGTTCCTGCCCTCCACTCCCATGGGAGACCTGCTCCCAGTCCCTTCCTGTGGCCATGGTAACAAACAAAAGTCCTGCTCACCAGCCACTCTCCATACTATTGATTCCTTGGGAGATTTATGGCAGAGACCTGATCTCAGTGAAGGAGCTAAATCCAATACTAAGGAATTACAAGCCTGTCCAATCAATAATCTATTTATCTCCTTCACTTTGCCATCTTTAAACACTCCAGCCCTGTCAAAAGAAATTGAAAGCTTTTTAAAAATATTATTGGACTCTGGAATGGCTCTGCTAAGGCTTCTGGAAAGCATCTTAGATCCAGGATGGATCCAGTTCAGATCTATCACTTAGGAGAGATCTGTTATAGCTCCAGTGACTCGACAGCAATCCAGCAAAGCAGGCAGAGATGGCACTCAACAGTGAAAGAATCCAGCTCAGGAGATCACAGGTAACATGGACAGTGTGCAGAAGACACTGCTGTGACATCAGTGCCCGGAAGGAATGTGGGGGTCACACGGCAAGGTGACTTCCACTGCATTTCCTCTGGCCAGGATGAAGCACAAGAAAGGATCACACAGACTCTGCTGCACTGGAAGAGCCTAGAAGAGGCTCCTATACAGGTGTGAAGAACTCAGAGTAAGTATGAAGTGTCAGCCCCACCTGGAAATGCCTTACAGAGACCCCTGGAGCTGCAGGCTGCATTTGTTCATGACTTGAACACACCATGAAGTTGAATTTAATCAGCACATGGCTTCAGATGCAGCCGTTGAGTCTCCAGGGGCAGAGGTGGGCTCCATCCCAGAAAGAATGTTGTTTTTCAGCTCTCATGCAGCACTTCTAATTAACAGATCATAAAGCAGTTTGCATGGAAGCAAACCCAGGCAGAGAGGAGACAGGATGAGCTGGGAGCTGGTATCAGAAGCAGGAGCAAGACCACAGCTTCTTTGAAGGAGTTTCCATCCATTTCCAAGCTTCCCAGCTAATTTATCTGACAGATGCAGGCCTTTACAGACACAGGGGGAACTGCAGGATCAGCTCATACACATGAACTGCCTTCACAGCATGACTTCCTTGCCAAAGCAATATTTGCACACATAATTAAGCCTTTCTTCAGACCAACTCTTAAACAGAATATTATTTGCAGTCCCAGTGGGACTGATCCATGTATTCTGCTGGCCAAAAAATGGGATTTTCTTTTTGGTAGAGTACAACTGGGGAATCACAAGCGCAGCTGCTGGAGAGCAGGCCTGATGTTCACACCTGTAGTAAGAGGTGTTTGGGGAAGGCAGAAGTTCTGCTGACATTAATGATGTTGCACTGGTGCTTGTGGGGGATTTCAGCCCCACATGTGCTCTTGCCTGTGGGATATTTGCTCCCCAGATTGCCCCATTTTTAACAGGTTCATGTACCTCTATTTCTGAAATGGGACTCCAGTGCTAAATCTGAGTGGGGTTAAAATTCTCCAGAGTGGGAGAGGGACCAGTTCCTCTCACTTCAGAGGTTAATGAATGGAGTAATTAGGATAATTATAGTTTTACTGATGAATTAGTCCCTCTTTGAAGCAGTTCTGCCTTTTCCTGTGCAGAGAGGCAGGGCCCTCTGGACCTGTGACAAATCCCTTGCTAAGGTGGCTGCCTTGTCCTGACAGTGCCTGCTCTGGGAACAGGTTCTGTGCATCTGCCTCTGCAGCGGGGGACTTGTGTTCCTGCAGGAGGGAACCGCAAAGCCAAGAGCTGTGCTGGAGTTTGAGAGACTCCAGGCTGCCAGCTGCTACGATTAAGCTTTTTTCCTAGCGGAATTAACGCTTCCAGTTCTGACTTGGAGCACCTTAGGCATCCCTGTCCTGAGCCTGCTTCATTACCACCCACCCACCAGCTCTGCCAAAAGGCCTCACTTTTCTTCTGAAGAACCGTCTGTCCTTGTCCTTGAATCCCTTCTCCTTGAGATTTTCCTGCCTTCTCCATCCCCCAGTTTTACTCCAGCCCTGACCCTAAGTCTATTTATTGATCCTAAGCCTGACTTGAATCACACTCCTTTTTTCAGGCCCTCTTTCTAAAGAGCATGACTGCAGCACTTCACTAAAGAGCGAATGCCCTTGTTGTTCTCTTGTTATTGGAAGTGTGAGAAAGTGCGTGGTGACCATGCCAAAAAAATCACTAACCTTTCAGTGGCAGTTTGTACAGCACAGTGAAACATTGCAAAAAGCTGCCGTCACACAAAGACTTTCTCCCTTGGCTGCAGTCACATTTGAACTGTGATATCCAGCAGGTGGAAAACTGAGAGTGATTTCACAACATTCTTCCTGAAATAATCCTGCTAAAGTCAAGAGGGCTCCTTGAACAGAGCCCCTGGATTCCTGCAGTGCTTGGAGTCACAGCAACATCTCTGTGTCCCACACAGAGGTTGAGGTGAAGAAAATGCCTCTCTCCCCTTTGGGGTGAATTTGGCAGCTCTCAAGATCACAGACTGCCATCCTGGTTTGGCACAAGGTGTGAACCTCATCACTGAGAGTTTTTGGCAGAGTACTTTAGGGAAAGAATTCTGTATCAACACCTCGGATAGGATGAAGATATCCTGTAAAAGTACATAAGCCTTGGGTTTTTCTGGTCAGCTCTTGTCAGAAGGAGAAAGCAGAATCGAAAACTTGACCTTTTTAGTGAAAAATGAATACTACAACATTTTGCTTTTCACAGGGGGAAAAACGTAGAGGTAATTTAGAAATCTTGAAGTGTGGCAAAACAGGACTGCCATCCCTCAGCCTGTACTTGTGAAAAGCCATGGGATTGGAGGTCAGCTTCTCCCCTGACTCACCCTGCCAGCATTCACCTCTGCCCTCAGCGCTCAGCCTTCAGTTCTCAAATCCCCTTTCCCCCCTCCTGCCCTGGCTGCCTCGTCTCCTGACGTGTTTACGGCTGCCCCTCGGACAGTCCCCTCCTTGGACACCCATCCATCTCCATGTGGCCTTTCCTCCTGTCTGTTTAAATGCCGTCTGTGATTTATGGCCCAGCAGCTCCCAAACACATCCCGGGTGTGTTATACGGCGCTGGCATAGTGCAGACTCCCCTCAGCCACAGAGGAAGCAAACACTGCTAATTTATGCCTGGCTTGTTTGTTTTTTTTTATTCCCTGGCATAATTCTGATTTTAATGTTCCATCTACACCACATCAATATCCTTTCACCGCCAGCAGGCAAAAACAAAAAGTAAATATTTCATTTCCCATTCCCTCCCCTCCAAAGAGGTTTTGCCAGAGCTGGATCACCCGGCATGGCCCGGGGTGAGACAAATGGGAAGCGACTGTGGGCTGCCACAGGGGTGCTTTATGGGGAGGGCAGTGCCCACAAGTGTCAGGTTTCCAGCATGGTTGCTATCTATTGGTGCATGAACAGAACAAATGCAAACATCTCCTGTATCAGGTTAAATTACTGGCCTGAGCTAATCCGAGGCTCCAATCCATGCTAATTTATCAGTCTGCTGATGCCATTTGCTGCATGGAGCTCTATTTAGAGAGTACATCGAAGTGCTCCAGGAAAGAGAATAAAAATAAAAAAAAAAAAGGAGACAGAGAGAGGAAGAAGCATAACAAAATGTTATGCAGAAAGTATTAAAAGGCTAAAATAAATCTGTGGCCAGGGGGCATTGATAAAATCTCTTGGCAGCTGGAGGGATTTGTATCCTGCTGGATCCAGGCCATCTGCCATGAGTCTTTGCCTGACTGAGGAGCATCGAGATTCTCGCAGAGCCTCACTGTGCTCCCCATGCTGAGATACGAACCCTGTAGTCCTGGGTGCTCCTCACATCTCCCTGAAATTGTGGGTCAGTGACAACCGACTTCACTATCTCTGCATTTTTTTGGGAGAGAGGATAGAAAGACAGTGATTTTGCTAAAATCCCAGCTGAGTCTAGGTCTCCCAGAGTGCTGGAAACACAGAATAACATTCCACTGATCCATCTACCCCAAAGTTTGCACCTTTTCTTAGTCTGGAAAGAAATTTGAGGTCACTGGGCAGACCCTCGACAGAGGAGACTTCTATGCACACACAACCTGTGGATTATAAGACCCAGAGACTCAAAAATGTCACTGCACTGGGATTACGCCATGGCCAGAGACTTCCTGCACCCCTGTGGTGCTGAGCAGTGCTGAAGGAAGGGGTCACAAACCAGGATAACCCTCGATTCGTCCCTCCCATGCTGAACACAGAGCAAAAGCCAGAGTCTCCTCTGGAAATCAGGTTCCTGCTCTGGAGGTATTCGAGATCATGGTTTGTTTTCCCCCACAAAGAACTGTTGCAAGACAAATACCTCTCTGCAGACCATTGAAGTAGGTCACGTTAGGCAGGGCTCTGGAGAGTCTGTCTGACACTTCCCCATCAGCAGCAAGCACTGCTCTGCTCATTTCTTTCCCTTTTCTCCCTCTCTCCGCCATCCCTCCTCTCCTTCCATCATTCTAACTCTGCAAAAAGGGGACTCTGTGAAGGGGAAACATCTCAAGGAAAATCCATGCTCTGCTTTGGCAGCTGGAAGAATCAATGCTAACATGGCCCCTGACTGCAGACAGTGACTTGCACTGGCACAGCATCATCAGCCGGGCGAAATCCTGATGGGGTTGAGCAGAGCAAGTCAGAGCTGGACAGGGATGGAGCCCTGTGGGCCCCCAGGGAGCAGGACTGGGGTGTAAGGACTGTAGCATAAGTTCAAACATTATTTAGGCGACAGGCATAAGGCACTGGAGCATCCCAAGGGGTTTTATTTGCTGCTCTCCAGAGCTGCCTGACAGACACAAAGGGTCCTCTGCTGCCTATGCCAAGGGGGGTGACCAGGGACATCCCAGGTGGGCTGCTGCCTTTCCTCAGACTTAAAGGATGATCCCATGTCCCCCCTGAGGGCACTCCCAGCTCCAGCATTACCTCCAGCACTGCTGTCTGCCCCTTCTCCCTCCCAGTGCCAGCTAGTGGGATGCCTAAGCCAGAACTCCGTTTATTTTCCAGCTGGGAGTGATCAGCACAGTGGCACCTTCAGGCAGCTCAAGGATGTAATGCTGCAGGGATGTTACACACCCCCCTGCTCCAGCTACCCCAGACAGACAGACTGAGTGTTAGCTAAATACAGGTACTTGTTTCCATTTACAGATTAGCACCAGGCTTCCCACAACCCACAGGATGGGCAGATAAAGCAAAGTTTGTGTGATTAAATGATAAAATCTGAACATCACAGAGTAAGCTGGCCCAGGCACGGAGCTATAATTGGCTGGAGAAAGGCAACAGGAGATTTTTTTTTTTCTTCTCTTCTCTGCAGAGCTCAGGCAATAAACCCATTCTCCTCTCCCTGTAAGGGCTGTAACACAGTGTAGCCCCACTGCATCCCTGCATCCAGCATTCCCATGGCATTCCTGGTAAACAGAGGGTCACAGCAAGAATATTTAATGGCTTAGAGCAGTAGGAGAGAGAGATCTCAGAGCCAGCAGCTCTCAGGCTGTCCCATGGGACAGAGACAAAAACCTCAAGACCTCCTGTCTGCAAGAGGGACCCCAGCAGTGTATCCTGCTTCCAACAACTATCCCAAATCTGCAGGGCGCTGCAGCTCCAGCCCTTGAGGAAATGCAACCAGGATTATACTAACAAATAGCAGAATTAATTCACTGGCTTGATGCTGTCTGAATTTTGAAAGAATTTCATTCTGGATGTTTAGGAAGCTTCTGTCTCTTGCAGATGAGCTGCATGGATTGCCAAATGTATGTCCTCTCAGAGGGAAAAATGAAGTTTATTTCTGTTACAAACCTACAGGACTTGTTTCAGTTTTACAGATTTCCTTTCTTAAATGGAAGCATTTTAGAGGAAAAGAAAATACTTCAAAAATCCTTCCCAAAAAAGTGATTCTGAAAATGTTTTGATCTGATTGATCCATCAAGCAGTGGCTGAGGGAAAGGAAAAGATGACAGCTGCCCCTTTTGTTACATGCTGTTCTTATTAGCCTCAAATAAGATGCTCCCTGTCATCGCTGGCCCTCTGCGTAGGGAATGCACAGAGCTCTGCAGGCTCCACTGAGGACACCCCATGTGGGAGCAGATCTCCTTCTGCTGGAAAGAAAAGATTTCTTTTTGCCCAGAACTGTTTGGAAAACTATGGTTGGATTTAAATTCAGAATATAAATAAAAATTTAGAGAAGGTTTGAGGGGTTTTTCCAAAAGTGTTCAAAGGTAGCTTTAGTTGTGATCAACATTGTTCTGGGAGCAGAATCAGGAGCATTCACACAAGGAAGAACTGTGGAGTTTCATAGAATCCCAGAATGCTTTAGAAGGAGCCTTAAAGCTCATCCCATTCCACCCCTGCCATGGCAGGGACACCTCCCACTGTCCCAGGCTGCTCCCAGCCCCAATGTCCAGCCTGGCCTTGGGCACTGCCAGGGATCCAGGGGCAGCCACAGCTGCTCTGGGCACCCTGTGCCAGGGCCTGCCCTCCCTCACAGGGAAGGATTTTTTCCTAATATCCAACCTAAATCTGCCCTCCTTCAGTTTGAAGCCCTTTCCCCTTGTCCCATCACTCCAGGCTCTTGTAAGCAGTCTCTCTCCATCTTTCCCGTCAGCTCCCTTCCCAGCATCCATCTGCCTCTGGCCCTGTATCTGCTTTGAGGTCACTGACTAACCTGCCATTGTTTCCAAGGACATTACTGATATTCCTTTCTCATATAAAAAAGCTGTGCCACAGCAGAGAGCCACAACCACCAAAGGCAGTAGTGTCCTCACCTGAATTAATGGTGCAGGGCAGGCTCTCTGTGAGAGGGAAGAAGGACTTCTCCAAGGCTGTGGCTAAGCGTAAGCCTGCACACACCTTTGATGGTGCTGTGTGATAGGAGCTGCTGATTCCCCTGCATCTTTGGGATCCTTACTACATGTTTGGAAGAATTTTTCTGTCACTGGGAGAGCACAAAATCCTCTCCTACATATTTCCAGGCAGTGAAGACTTCATTTCCAAGCTCCCTTTTCTAGGCAGATGATCCAACTGATGAGAGTTACAGATTGGGTTTTTTTTTGGTGTCGGAGGAGCTGAACAAAGGCCAGAATGGAAAAACTCAGCCACATTCTCTCATGAGAGATAAGTTTGGCTCCAGCTCAAAACTCTGCTGCTCAGGTCCATCCATGGCACTGAGGGTAATCAGACAAGGAACTTGTTGGAATCTTAATCCAGATAAAACCTGAGAGCCAGAGCTAATTGCTAAATAATCCCCATATTAGACCTTTGACAAAGCAGAGCAGGAGAACTGAGCTGTCAAACATTTCCAATTAAATGAAACAGTCAGGTCAGCACCTGGGGTGAAGGCAGGGAGGGGACAGAGGTCTGGGGGTCTTTGAGGGCAGCTGGGACAGGCAGCACTTCCAAAGCTGCAGTTCTGCTTCTTCTCTGGCTGTATTAAACACAGCCAGAGCACAGTGAAATGTGGTCCTTAGTGCCTCATCTTCACCTCTGTGTATCTGTTTTCCTGAGGACAGGGGTAGCTATTCCATATCAACCCTGGATGCATGGAAGGGACTTTGCTTCTTTTCCTTCTTTCCTCTATCCCCAGCCCCTCTGCTCCCACCCAGGAGCAGAGGGTGATTTGTTTACTGGCTGGAATGAAACCCACTTAATGATGAAGTCCATGGCTAAAGCCTGTGGACATCAGGGCAGCCTTAATGAAATTTCTGTGCCTGAAACACATTAGTAGGCACGAGCTGAGACTGGAAAAAAGATTAGACTGCTGAAGAGCTGGCAGAGCTGAAGCTTTCAGAGTGAAAATCAGCAGAGAGAGCAAGGGAGAAAAAGGAGCCAGACACACAAGGGGCTGCTCTGGCTATGCTTATGTCCTGTCTGCCCGAGCCACCAAACTTCCCCTGTGCTCATGCCTGTCTTTTTCCCAAATCCCTTCTGATCTCCAGCCCTCCCTGTGGGCCTGCAGAGCCCTTACATGCTCCCATGGATCTCCCCATTCTCACTGGCCTGCACCAGAGCTGGCAGAGAGGATGAGATGCTCTCTGATAAAGGCAATAACCTGCTGGTTGTTTTGTCAGGCAGAGGAACCAAGGCTCTGGAAGCTCTGTAGAGATTTAGATTCCCTTGAAAGGGAGGCTTGCGTGCTTTTGCTTGATTTCCATTCCAATTCTGTCCTGGATTTTAGTCCATTTTACACTTTGGCAGCAGAGATGCCCAAGGGCCATGTTTCTGTGCAGAGAGGAGAAGGGAGGTCAGACACAGGAAAGCCCTCAGGCTGTGTTAATGTCTCCCTGAAGACAGGGAACTTGAGCAGATGGCATCTCAGAGCCCAGCAATGTGCTCACACCAGCAGCTTTTATGACCCTTCAGCTGATGACGTCACACAAGTCACCTCCCAAATTTACACCAGGCAGCCTGGGGACAGGGGAAGAGAACACGGCTGGGAAGTCCCTGCAGTGCAAGAACAACTTCACTGTTTTAAGAGGAGCTGGCAGCTCTTCTCAGTCACTCAAAGCTTCAGAGCCAAGGCTGTGCACTCTAGAACCCAGGGGCCAGCTGGGATTAGCAATGGGGCACTTTCCTTCCTGGACGTTTCTGTCCAAGTGGCTCCAGAAATGCTTGTTGCAGTCATGGAACTGGGGGTGATTTGCATGGGAACTGGGCAGGAGAGGACTTCTCTGTCTGGTGCCACACAAGGTGATGTGCCACCGAGCCCTGCTGGCACAGCTGGCTTTGCCCAAATCACCCAGGGACCCTGAACTGCTGGCATTTGACAGCCACAGGCTGCACTCTGGTAGCAACATTAGCCCTGAGTGTGGAGTGACAGGACAAGGGGGAATGGCTTCACACATGCAGAGGACAGGTTTAGATTGCATATTAGGAGGAAATTATTTGCTGTGAGGGTGGGCAGGCCCTGGCACAGGGTGCCCAGAGCAGCTGTGGCTGCCCCTGGATCCCTGGAAGTGTCCAAGGCCAGGCTGGACATTGGGGCTGGGAGCAGCCTGGGACAGTGGGAGGTGTCCCTGCCCATGGCAGGGGTTGGGATGGGATGAGCTTTGAGGTCCCTTCCAATCTAAACCATTCTGAGATTCTGGTTTGTACAATTTCTCTGTGCCTTGAAATGTGGCCATCAATCATAGCACTGAAAAACCCTTTAAGTTCTGTTGCCTTTCTTTAAAAAGCAATGAATAATTATCAAACCATTGCAGGATTGGTCCTTCAGTTGCTCTATATTTCTTTAATTCCAGTATAATCCGGCTCTGTCTCCCAGAAGACAAACGTTTGATTTTTCTGCTGTACCCTTTCAGATGCGTTACAGACCCGTGATCTTGTCTGTCCTCTTAATGGCTTTGTCAAGAGATCATTTCTGCTCAAACCTTGTTAGTCTTAATAAAGATTAAATAAAGCCATAAATACATTTGTGGTTTCCTTTTTGCTGGGCTGTAATTTGACTAACAAGTTAAATTAATTTGGAAGCTAATAATTATTTGATTAGAAGTCGATGGAAGGAAGTTTAAGTTGAAAATGGACTTGTCATGGGAAGAAAAGAGATACCAGTTTTTAGAAATATAAACTGAATGTGGGAAACAGAATGAGTGACATTTTGAAAATCCTTTCTCATTAACTGGCTTTAGCTTTCAGTATATGTCATTTTTATCCCCATTTGTAAAGCTAATATTTCTTTCCGTTGCATCTATTGGGCAGACAAATCCATGAAGCCAGAAAATGTTGGTGATGGAGTTACAAAAGCAGGGAGATCATTGGAAAGATAACAGTCCATTTTCAAAGCCTGAATCCCAGAATGAGTTACCTTCCTGTGATCTCCAAATTCACATCCAGGAAAACAATGTTCATGCTGTGCTGCTACAGAGCATTTTGTGATCTAAATGGAGAGAGTGTTTTGGCACTCTGTTTCCATTTGTTAATTGACTCCTCTCTTACTTAAGATAGGAATTGGAGTAGTTTGTGATAAATGGATTACACAGCGCTCTTTGTTTCAGTGCAAAGCCTGTGAAATAAATGTAAATTCCTCCCCACACCACCAGCAGCACTGCAGCAGGTAAATGCGTGCAGGGATCTGGTTGTTTCAGGGACCTGAGAGTCCTTTCCTCTCCATCACTGGTGTTTAACTCAATAATTAACTAAAAAAGCGAATAAATAACTCATGGAGCACAATCTGGAATCCACCGGTGCTTTCCCTGCATGATTTACAGTAATTCAGCCCCTGTGAGAGCTCACTGAAGTCACTCACTCCCACAGACTTTGCACATCAGGTCTGGCTTCAGTAGGAAGGATGGAGAATCTCCAGTTTCGGCACAGTGCCCAGGATGCTGCCTGCAGGGGAGGTTTTACTGCTGGAACACATCTCCACACCCAGTCCAGTGAATGGGACTGAAGGTCTTCCTGTTCCCAGGGGAGCATTCCCACCAGGGAAAAGGCCTTAATAGTTGAGTTTTGGTTTTTTTCAAACAGAAAGAGGGAACCTTGCACAAAGCTCTGGCCCGCACTCCCACGTGTGATTGCCAAAGAGGCCTTTGGACTCTCTAAACTTGACCAGAAATTCCCATTTTTGGTCCTGCTCGCAGGTTTCCTGTTTTAGCACTAGTATTTTAGATCCAAGTTCCAAACCACGTAGTTCACTTCAGGTGCTTAAAAAGAAAATAGATCTGTGCCTAGCTCTGTCCTTTATACTGGTTCTGACCGTCAGAAACCAGAAGGTGCTGGCAAACTCTGCTGCAGCTCCGTATGGTTGCTTTGTGGCTCCCTCTGCTCCTTAGAGGGGAAGGAAGACATGTTCTTGCTCCCATCCAGGCTCCATTGCCAGGCTCTGATCTTCCAAATTATCACCCAACAGAGAGACCTTTAACAAGGGCTGGCTTTGTCCCCTCTGCTGGGTCTCCAGCCAGCATTTCTTCAGTGTCAGAGCTGGAACTCTGCATTTTTCTGCCTTCTCACATAGGATCTTTCTGCTTCTTACTCACTCCTTCCCCTCACTCCCCATCCCTCTCCTCTCTTTCAACTCTCTCCATCACCAACACATTTTCACCAAGGAGGATCTCTCCTGTGGTTTTTATTGCCAGCCCACGTTGTCCTGACATGAAAAGCTAATTAAAAAGGAGACAACTTCTTCTTCAGAGGGGATTGAAGGCTGCAGCCATATTCTCAGCTTTATGTGGGACCAGGAATTGCCAGAAAAACACAAATCATAAGAACAAGAGCTGATTTGCAAGAGGCAGAGCTTACAGTTCCTGGCACAACAGCAACAACTTTGAATTTGGCTTGTACTGAATGAGAGCCCTTCTCACTGATCCCTCTAGACACTGATCACACTGGGCAG
This sequence comes from Vireo altiloquus, assembly GCA_013396875.1. Taxonomy (NCBI): domain Eukaryota; kingdom Metazoa; phylum Chordata; class Aves; order Passeriformes; family Vireonidae; genus Vireo; species Vireo altiloquus. Next base: position 419,161 of record VZRF01006272.1, read on the forward strand.
TGAGAACCAGGCTTGGACATGGACTGACAGATGTGAGTGGCAAGAAAAAAGGCTGAGGTTGTGCCCCACTTCACCTTACAGCTTTTTCTCAGAGAAGTTATATCCTAAAGATTCAAACACATTCTTCTTTTTCATCTTACTACTCATTGTTTTAACTCCACCAAAGGCTGAGTTCATGAGAAATGAAGTTTCCCCCTTGCTGTGCATATTTCTAACTCCAATTTATTTTCTTCAATAAGTCTTTTTAAAAAAAACCCAACAACAAATCCATCTCCAAATAAACTTTGCAGAACAAATAAACAAGGAAAGTCCTTGTTGCTTCCACCAACAACTGCACAGGACTGATGGAGAGATGAGACAGTGCTGTAACTCCCCGAGGGATGGCTGATGTGACAGCATAAGCAAAGCAGAAGGAGGCAGAAGTGGTGTTGAGAGAAAAGAGAGAGGTTTCTGCAGACAGGAGGGGGCCTCATGTCGATGCTCAGACTTGCCCTTGCCAAGAGAAAAGGAGATGCAAGAGCCCTGGAGCTCTCAGCTCACACCAGAGCAAAACTGCAGGCAGGGCTGTGAAATCCCTGAGGACAGAAGGAAGAGACACTTGCCTGCAAACAGCTTCACTACACCCCTTGGAGCCAGAGGGAAGGGGAAAGAGCTTCAGAAGGTGCCATCTGGCTGGCAAGTGCTCTAGGCACTTGAGTTGGCATTTAAACTCAGAGGAAACTTAGGCGAAGTCTCAGACACCACCTTCTCCCTCCTCCCACGCTCCATGACACCCCACAGCTTGGCCTGGGGAACAAGCCCTGGGCCCTGCTGACCCCATTCCCTCCCTGCAGCTGGTCCCAGGTGCACCAGGGAAGTGGTTTCACGCCTAAATGAACTCTGCCCGTGGTACCAAAAGTCCTGAGGGGCTGTAATTTGTCATTCACCACAGCTGCTGCTGCAGGCACAAAGCCTGACCCACAGGCTCAGCTGAGCCCTCTGTTCTCCTGGGATCTCACCATCCCTTTCCCCTCTCTGTTACCTGAAGTTAAAATAAAAATGGTAGGAACAAACACTGGGGAAAAATAGCACTAGTCAGATCAATGGATTTCATTTTTACAGCAGTCTTAAAAGTTTCCTTTCTCTTTAACAGCATTTGTTTTGATTTTCTTTTGGTTTTCATCATAATAAAGTTACAACCTGAAACAAGGGGGATAAAAAACCAACTTTCAAGCAGGGTTTTTCTTCGTTTCTTTTCTCACTTAAAGCTGCTGCAGTATTTAGAGTTGCTAAAATGAGGAAAAATTGCCCTTTTATTCTCACAGAAAGACTGTTTCAAAGAATCAGCATTTTCCAATGAAAAATGTTTTGTTGAAATTCCCCAACAAGTGCTTTTCCTGAGAGCACTGAGCATAGTCCTGCTAATGCTTCCTTTCAGTGTGGAGGGTGGGGATCCCCTTCAGCCCTCACAGGAGATGTTTGTGGGTATCAGGTCAGGTACAGGCTACTTGAGATTTGGAGCAGGATTTTTGTCTTGGACTTCTCATTTTCCAGAGACTTCTGCAGATGTAACCTATTATAATTTTTTTTGCTTTTCCCCCTTTCCTGAACATTTTTTTTACCTACATCGTGACCAGCTCCAGCAGCAGAGACAGCCTAGTGTCCTAAATCCCACAGGGATGCTGTGCTCCCGCAGTGCATTTCTCCTGTAGACCCGAGTAATCCTCGGGGTGTAGGATGGAACAGACATCCCCCTCTTTCTCCCAGCTCTGGCAAGAGCCTGGACATGGTCAGACTTTTCCAAAACAAAGTGTGGACCTGTCCTTGAGGCTATGAGAGTCACTCTACTGCTTGGTAGCTGCTGTGAGATCTTCTAACTCAAGCTAAAATTCTCCCTTTTGGGGTTTGGATAACCATGCAAGGTCGGAGAGGCCAGGACAGGTCTTCACTGCAGAATGATCCATACCACTGTCCATTTTAAAGTGCTGGAGTGTTGAAAAGAACAGGATTGAATCCTTGGAACAGCCTTGCTCCCCTGTCCAGACCCTGCCTTTTGCCTCCATGAGCAGCTGCTGGCAGAAGATGGAGCCAGTCTGCAAAATGAGCATCTCCATGGAGATAAGCTGGGAGCATGAGAAGGTCAGAGCCAAAGCATCAGGAGCAGCAGAGGAGTTCTTCAAACTTCATTTCCTTCCAGAGAAATCACTCGATGGAGATTTGTTGAACGTGACACCTGGCTGCCTCGCATTGCCAGCTCAAATGAGGAGACAAAAGAGGGAGCTAATTGTTTCCAATGCATTCAAGTTTAATATGGTACATTTTTAATTAGGGCTGGAAAGGGGAAAGGAATCAATTACCTCTCGCAGGGGCAGACACCACTGGCAGGTGATGCTGTGTGGAGAGAAGGAATTGTGGCAGGATGCTGAGGCTCCCTGATGGGCAGAGGCCAGGGTGCTCCTTGGGGAGTCCTGTGTGCCAGATGCTCCTGGTGGCTCCAGGGAAGCTTGCCACGAAGTGGCACTGTGACACCATCCATGAGGACAAGAGCAAGGGGAAATGCTGCTGAACCACCCTGCCTTGGGGGTGCCCTTGTGCCTGGGGGAACTTTACAACCCTATGGGATCATCTGCTCTGGAAAAGGAGATAAAGACACTTGACAGAGAGCTCTGCGAGCATCCTTTCCCACAACTCTGGTGGGATCTAGTCCTCTTCAAAACACCCTGTTCCTTAACTGAGCAGGGTTGTGGTGGCCCATTAACTATTGCATGGTAGGTGCTTGGTGCCCTGTCATGGGGGAGAGGGAAGCAAAGGCACTTTCATGGTTGGGATGCAGATCTCTGGAGAATTCTGTGCCTGTAGATCCATGCCAGGGAGCTGGAATTGAAGGGCTGCCAGTGAACAACACAGCAATCCCAAGGACTCTCAGAGAAGCAAATCCCCATGGCACAGTGTTGAGACAAGCACACAGAGTGAGGAGAGGCTATTGCTGAAAACTTATGTTCAGATTGTTCAGCAGAGCGAAGCTGAGGTCTCCAAGGAGCTCAATTTCTTGCCTTTAATGAGAATTATATTTCCTAAAGGAAGGAGCCAAAGTCCTTCAATTCAGTGTAATATTTTGCAACAGCAGACGGATCTCAGGATCCTGCATTCTCAGAACCCTCAGACTCAGTCTTTGCCAGGCAGAAATCACAGCCCCTCTATGTCCTTCACCAGGACACTGTGGGATGGTTTGAATTTATTCTCCTTGGTTCTGAGTGATTTCAGTGGCTATTGACACCCACACCTCAGAGATTTCTCCGCAAGGCCTAAGGGGACCAATTCAGTTAGCTGAAAATAAGATCAGTAGCACCATCTGAGGGGCCCTACAACATCCTAATACTTGTATGGTATCTCTACAGCTGTTTGGGGTACTTGATGTTTCCTAAAACGTACTGGACACCTCTTCTTAGCCAGCTGAAAACAAACAGTGCTTGGCCAGTTTGATGCAAAAAACTTGTTCAGTTGTTATACTGGACAAGGGCTGTGCAATGCTGCAGTTTGAGGACAGAAATGATCTCCTAGAACTAATTTGGGACATTTTGATTTTGGAGTTGGAGCTACATCAGTATGTGGCACTGTAAAGCCAGAAAGAATAAAACACAAACAATATCCATTAAAATAAAATGATGAGTACAACGTGAGTGCTAAAGAGATAGATCCAATGGTGAAATTCACCTTACACTTGTAAGATTGACCTCAAGCCTTCATTGCCAAGAAGAATTGAATTCTTTTTCACTTTGTGTCTTTCTATGTCTTCATATTTTCTCAATGAATCTCTGGAAGATGCTGTTTATGGACAAAATGCAGCATGCTTCTTGAAAGATTTATTAATCAGAACTGCCAAATTCATAATTACTTTCTGGGCAGTGAAATTGTTTGGCCTTTTCAAATGAATGAGAATAACCACTGATTATTGTTTTTGGAGAAAGGAGTAGCTGGAAATAAGGAAAAAAACATGCACATATGAGAAAGAGAAAGATAATATAAATGGTCAGAGATGTGTTCATGGAGAAGTTTGAGTGGTCAAATGACTCATCTGTCTGAAAAAAGAAACATAATTTTCATATTATGAGGCACTCAAGCAGTCAGTAGTGCTCTCACTCCAGCACAATAGATGGACTTCATTTGTTTCCCTGATCCTCTTCTGCCACTGCCTTTTAATGGTGTAGAGGTAGCTGCATTCTCCCTCTGTTGCTTTTAGTTCAAAAATAGGAACTTCTGTTCAACAGAAATTACTGACATTTAATGCCAGCAAGGATCTTTTAAAGACCTCAAAGTTTGAAACTTTTTCCACTTCTGGGGCAGAACAGCCACACCTGATACGCAGATGCAGCCCTACAAGTTTTTTAGGAGTGTTTAAGGGCTTTTTACACTTGCCCTGAGGTTTTTGAAAGGTATAAAAACAGGTCAACTTGTGATTAGAAGCTCTCACCACACCCAGAAAATCCAGCCAGCAGTTCCAGGAAACCTCATCCACAGGTGTGGGACACTCAGCCTAAAGTGGAATAAGTTTCACAGCCTTCAAAAAAGGAAGATGTTTGTGCCCACCTGCTTTTCAGACATGGGAATGGACATCTGTCTTTACTGCTATGGCTTCAGTTGCTCTTCAGGAAGAGGGACAAGAGCCAGGTGCTGTTCCAGGTGCTGCAGCCCCCAGCCCTTGGCTCTCCGTGCTCCTGTGGGACCCTGCAGTGCTCCAATCGGAACAGGGTTAAACTCTCTTTCAGGCTGCTAGCTCGGGGATTCTTCTCTTTCCCACTTCCCTGATTTTGCAGATTTTTCCCCTCCTCTCTTCCTGTGATGATTTATTGGGGGGAAAATACAATTCTAAAATGAATAATTGATATTCTTTCAAAGCTATCTCCTTTACTCTACTTGTTCTCTTAATTTACTCAGTTTATAGCAACTGATGACAGAAGCCTATTGTTTTGCTGAAACATTAACTTCACAAAGTCATTCTGCTCCCATCTGCAGCACTAAAATTAATGATTCCCTCTGCAACATCTGTTTAATTAACTATCGGCACCATAGAAGAGGCATCCAAATACCCCAGCGACTAAATCAGCCTCAAATTAGGGAAATACGATGTCAAATTGTATCAGAGAGAAGCAGAGATTATCCTTTGGAGCACTGATACTCATTAGCCACCAGCCACCCCATGTATCTTCTCCATGAAGAAGCGTCAGCAGCTCTTTGCCAAAAAGTTTTCGTTTAAGGGCTCCTTTCTGGGTAGTCACAGGGAAGAGGAGGGGGTGGAGGGATGGGAGCGAGCTGAAGCCAGTGCTCCATCATCTGTGTTGATGGATCTGCTGCTGGGATGACAGATAAAGGTAAAACTGTGCTGCCACTGAGCGTTGCCATCGTGCTCTTGGAGTCTCACGCTAGCTTCCCAAATGCCTGACCGTTCCCTGCAAAGACAGCAGGACTCGCTGAAAAAGCTGCCACTGAGAGCAGGAATGTCCAGGGCTGCTGCTGGAGGCTCCAGACTCTTGGCTATGCAGGAAGAGAGAGATGGGGGAAGGCAGCTCTAAGGGAGGAAGAGGGGAGGACCAGAGATTTGCATTTCCAGTCTCTGAAGTCCCTGAGGTTAAAAAGGCTCCTGGCAGATCCCACTGCTGATGTAGGTGCATGGCCAAATTTGTATGGGCAAGGCACAAAATAAGGGGCTGATCCAAGAGTTTTTGGGGAGTTTTTTTTTCCTCTTTTTCCCTACTTTGAACTCCCCCTTATGTTGCCGCGGCAACAAATGCAGCGTGAAATTGCATGTTTGCAAAACACAGTCAGTCAGGAGCAGAAAAGCAGCTCCAGCAAAGGAAAGGGAGCAGCAGGGAGGGGAGATGGGCAGGGAGGAGACCTGGATCCCACCTCTGTGAGAGGGGAGGGGAGGGGAGAGGGAGAGGGAGAGGGAGGAAGGGAGGAAGGAAGGCTGCAGACTTG
>VZRF01006272.1:425278-558760 GCA_013396875.1 Vireo altiloquus
GGGCAGGGGAGGGAGGGTGGCAGTAAAAGAGAGGTGGTGTAGCTCAGATTCCTGCTCTGTAGTTATTAAAATACACAACTCCACCCACACAGTCTGCCTCCTATCCAGAGGTGTTACCTCGGATGAACTCTCTCCAAAAAGGGAACCCTCCTGGGATTTTCACCACTTCCCAGCGAACTTGGGAAGCATTAGGTTGTTCACTTTAAAGAATGAGCCTGAACTCCTGGAAGTACTGAAATAACTCTGAGGTTCTTGTCTAATGCATGAGCTGAGGTCAGGAAAGGGCATCCACTGAGGCCTCTGGGGTGAGATTTTTCAAAAGCACACCAAGCCCAAGGCTCAGTGCCCACAAGGGCCAGATTTTCATCAGAGCTCAGTTCCCGCTTGGGCAGCTAATTATCTTTGTAAACACCTCAAAGTATCTAAACTGCATCTGCAGCTGTGATGTTGCCCTAAAGAATGGCTGTGGCTAAACTAAAATTTCTCAGTTAAAAATCCATTCACTCTCACTTTGGAAGGGTGTCTGCTGCCTTTATTGGCAAAACTGAAATTTCTGACTGTTGTTTTTTGGCTTAAATAATCAATGCACATCAGAAAGTCTGGTCTGAAATCTCACTTTTACCTTGTCCTCAAATCAAACATAAACTTAAGTGCCAGGGAGGAGTTGAATTTGGCTCCTTTAAACCCACATGACCAATTTAAAGGCAACATGTTGACATATGGGGTACATCTATAAATCATGAATAAATTTCAAGGGGAGTAAGGAAAAACAGGATAAATGAGGCTATTGTGAGACAACAAGCAGAAATACCATCCTTGATTCAAGAGGAACTGAAAGTGAATAGACATTATTACTCTTGCACAAGATCTGTCACCCTAAATTTTCACTGAGAATAAGCAGATTTTAGCCCTTTCCTTCTCATCTTTCCCCAAATATCCGGGTTGTCTCTGTGTCTTCACATTTTCTCTCAGTGGACAACTCCAACCCCACCCATAATTCAGGGTTTTCAAAGGTTCCTTTCCACAGTCCTGCATTCTCTTGTTTCCCAGCAGAGACACAATTGTTGGTTTGGCTTAGTTTAAGGGCAGACGAGGGTTTTGTGCGTCTGTGGACATTTGTGTGTCCTGAACATTTCTTTTAATGAACTTTCAAAGTGGACTTTTCAAACCTTGTTCAAGTTTAAGATAAGCCTTTATAATTCATAGTGAGAATGTTTAAGATCATTACAAGTAGATTTGAAGTTTTAGTTTAGCCACAGCCATTTGTTTTCAAAGTTAATTCAAACTAACACGCTCAGGCATCCCTTTGTAGCCATATCCTGTGGATGCTCCTTGCTCAGGACAGAACTGCAGATGAGTGACCCAGCTGATAAAACCCTGCCTTGTTGAAAGAGGCTCCTGTGTGGCTCCAGCAGGAGGAAGAGTTTCTTCCCATGTGACAAATATCCCCATTTGTGACATCCCCACCCTTCAGCACCCAGGGAAGCAGAACCAGGAGCTGCTCATGTCCTGAGGTTATTGGCAGAACTCTACTGACAGGGCATGTAGAGAATGTACCAAACCACATTTAAAAGTGTGACATGAAATTCAAAAGCTGCCAGGGGAATTACAATGCTCTGGAGCAGGATAAGATGCTAAAGGAGCATGAAACACATGCTATGCTTAATGTGATTTCTTTTTTTACATATATATAAGACTGTTTCCTTTCCAAGCTTGCCAAGGAGTACATGGAGCTGTCAGAGTACAACCTCAGACATGAGCAGCTGTGGCAGGAGTGGTGAGATAGATCCAGAGGCAGAGCCAGGCCAGTTTATGCCTCCCCTAGATAAGGGAGTCAGGTGAGCGCTGGCTGTGGCACAACACTCAGAAACCACTCCACATGGTGAACATGTGAACAAAATTACACAAATTTTTGTTCACATGTGAACAAAAAAACACCACTCCATGGTGACATGAAGAACAAAAGTGTTATTCCATGTGCAGATGATCTCCAGCCCTGTATATTACTGATAATGCAGTAAAAAGGAAGATAAGGAGGTCGAAGGCTTCAAGAGAGAGAGTGTCCCTGGAATAACCAGTGCTGGGAAATGAGGGATCAATATTTATTTGGTAAAATGGCACATGGTTCTGAAACTCAGTAGATGGGGAATGAGACATTGCTTGGATGATGGCCCAGAGAAGCCAGCAGGGCCTGGATTGGCAGTGTGATTGGGTCTGCACACACACCCAGGAGAACAAAGGCACTGCCATGTTGTATTTATAATTTTAAACAGATTGGATGAAATAATAGTGGGAGAAGATATAAGGGAAAAAGTTGTCCCAGGACTACATAATAGATCAGTGCCAGAGCTGGGAATTGATTCCTGAGACTCACAGCCTTCAGCCCATTATAAAAAACCCCACTGAACACGAGGAGTCTCTCTTTGCTATTATCCTCAAGGTTTGGGTTTATGTATTTATTTATTTACCAAACACAGAGGAATGACAAACAGAATGAGAAACACAGAGCGCTCAAGAAAGCTCATAAAGTCCTTTTCGTATCTTTAATCAATCATGACTAGTGTGTCTCCTATCCATTTTTTTCAGTTTAAAATAGAATAAAGATGTCCCCTCACATCATAATCTGTCTCCAGGCAGCTGTGCTCCTTACATCAGCACAATGACACAAACTGCAGGGCTGTATTAACAGATACCATCTAGCCTTTAATGGAGTTCAGCCACTGGGATTAGCTCCCTGGAATGGAGTTTGGGCTGTCAGGCACTGCACGCAACTGCGAGCACGTTACAAGTTATGGGCATCAATTCTTCCTAAGTGAGAAGCCATTCCAAATTCAAAACACTTCAGACCTAATAACAGGAAATTATCGGATGGATCCCCTTCAACGGGTAAAGAAAAGAGATGAGGAGAGAGGGTCAGGTGTCCAACGAAAACAAAATCATATCGGTGCTTTTGTTCTCTAGTTCAGAGCAAAGCAGGAGTGTGGATTTAGATGTCAGGGAGGGAACAAATTGTGGAAATGTAGGGTAGAATGAGAAAGAAAGTTTGCAAACTGCATTGCAAGGAGAAAGGGAAATTTTGCCTGCCTATTTGGGTCAATGTGTACCAGAAGTGTCAGTCTGACCCAGTGGGGACTTCTCTAAGAATCCTGAAAAGTCCCTTGCAGCTCCTTAAGGTGTTTTTCCAAATGGAGTCAGGAGTTGGTTTTCTTAGAATTATAGAATAATAAACTGATTTGTGTTGGAAGAACATTAAAGCCCATCTCATCCCACCCCCTGCCATGAGCAGGGACACCTCCCACTATCCCAGGTTTCTCCAAGCTCTGTCCAGCCTGGCCTTGGACACTCCCAGGGATCCAGGGGCAGCCACAGCTGCTCTGGGCACTCTGAGCCAGGACCTCACCACCTTTTTTTTCCCATAGCTTTTATATTTCAAGGATGTCCAATGTGGGCATCCTTAATGAGACCCGACTTTTCAGACCAGAAGACACTCAGTGCTCCATGAAAAGCAGGTCCTTTTTAAAAGCGTCTTTGCTCAAGTACACACTGGGAGTGCACTCCCCAAAAGTGTCCACAGTGTCTGAAAATATTGTCCATTTGCCCCTTTAATCCCTATCAGTGATCCAGGGCTAGAAAATCCTGGAGGAGGAGAGGAAGGGTCAGAGTTCCAGTGATGAATGCTGACAAGCTGAGTCACTGATGAGTTGCATCCTATAATCCATCATTTTTAAACCTCGCTTGTCCAAGAGCTGTCTGTGGAGTCAAACTGAGTCATTCCTGCCCATGAAACAGGGAGGAAGGGAGGAGAACCTTGTTCATCTCCCAGCACTGTGGCCATGCACCAATTCTGCTGCTGCCCCATTTTCTCCACATCTGTCCCAACTCATCCCTGGCACGTGCATTGGCCAAGCCACCATCTGACATCCTTGAGAGAACAAAGCTTCCCCAAGCCAGCAAAAGAGTCCCCTAAGGAAAAAGGACTGAAAACAAATTGAAAACAAGACACACACCAAAAGGCAGATTTTCCTTTCAGCACATTTTTAGAAGAGGAGGGGAAGGAAGTCCCTTATGGGCAGAAACCTGCACTGCCATTGGATTTCCAGGTCCAGTCAGAAGCCCAGGGAAAAGACAGCTCTTCACCAGTGGTCAGGAGGGACTGCAAATACAACAAAGCATCTTGTAGGCAAGCAGCACAGGGGAGTCACCTGGGACTGCCTCATTAGTCATACAGCATCTGCACATGCTCATGGCTGAAGGCAAAATACAACCTTAAGCTCCATTATCACACCAAACAATGTCTGTCGTTGCAAGGGGAGAACAAGGCAGAGCAAAAGTACTGCATGAGATGGTAAGGACAGGGCTTTGATGGTGACAAGATGTTACAGCAGCTGCAAGGGGGATGTGCTTGGCTGTCATCTCTGGCAGGGTGGTGGCTCAGGCCTGGGATGGTGCCAGGTACTAGAGAAAGGCACTCTGGGATAAATATGGTCTTCTCCAAAGAGCTTTCACTCTAAATATCTAAAATCTCCCAGTGGGTGAATATCATCAACAGACAAGACAGACCAAGGAGGAGTGTGATGATACTGAAGTTGTTGGATATCCAAGTCTTTATGAAAAAATCAAAGCAGAAACTATCACAGACTATGGAGGGAGGGGAGTGTTTTGCAAAGAGCAAAGCATCCAGTCCACTGAGAATGAGAGTGCTCTCAAAGTCCCTGAAAATGCTCTCTCCACACCCATGGAAGGTGATATTTGACTTCACACAGGGGGTGAATCCTGAGTACTGTTGTATTCAGAAAAGGGAGTGTGACTGAAGCAGTGGGAAAGTCTGGGTGCTGGAAAACTTCATAATGATCAACTTCATGGGAAACTGTTGTCTTTTTCTGGTTTCACATATCACCTAGATAAGTGTTTCTTCCAGCACTCAAAAAGAAATTAAAGTGCTAAACATCCTATGGCTTTCCATGGGATGACCTAAACTTGTTTGCTTTTTGCTTGGGGAAAATAAGGACACTTTTCATAGTTTAAATCAGATCTAGAGTATTTCTTGAAGGGACCAAAGTTGCTAGATCAGATGAGTTTGGGTCTGCTGACCAGATCAGCAGAGCTCTGTTTAAGCCTCTGAGGGCTGCAGATGTGAAGTCCTCTAACATGCATTCAGCCCCTTCATTTTCTTTCTTATTCTTAAGTGCATCAATATAATAAAGAGAAAAGTTATAAATACAGGTTTAACCTCATAGAGCGAATCCCAAAGCACCAAGGACAGATTTGTAAAGACTTCTGGAAAGTTTTCACATCAGTAACCTTTGCATGTCCCTTCTTCCGGGTCTTGACATGTTTTACATCTCTTTTGAGGGCTTGAAACCTAGGAAGAACAGATTTAATGGGAAGCAGCAGCCTCCTGCTTCCAGGAAGATATTGTTAAGGTTGGCTCAAATGAAGAAGGATCATCAACATGTTCTCAGAGCTTCTTGCTGTGGCACTGAGGAAGATTTAGCACATTCCGATACCCATTTCCTTCCCAGCTCTGATCTTAACACCCACCTCCTGCATGCTAAATGAACATCCCAGCGCTTCATAATGGAGACAGGAAATTAATTCCTCATAAAGGGCTTTTTTTTTCTTCCTACCCCTCTTATTAAGACTTCTCAGTCCTGTCAACAGCCAACTGAGCTTCCGCAAGTCATAAAGGTGCATTTCTGCAGTCTCATTTCCTCAAGTCTCCTGCTTGATGGATTATGCCCATTAATAACCTTCACATTGGAAGAGCAGCTGCTGGGATTCACGGGACCTTCAGCAAGGGTACCCTGGAAGATGCAAGTACGAAGCAGGGGGCTGATGATCTGAATCTGCTCTGCTCAGTCCCTATCAGAGGCAGCAGTTAGAGAAAAAAGACCTTCTCTGGTCTTGCTGACCAAGGATTCCCATGGGAACCTTGAGAGCTGGACCACCCTCCTGAACAACATCTGAAACCAAGTCTCTGGTCATGGGGTCTGGTGTAACTTTTATCATTTCCACATCTTTAGCACCCACTAAGGGCATGCATCCATGTTTTCAGGATACAGGATGTCTGGAACAAGGTTTTAAGTGGAAAAAATCCATGGAGTTGTCTAAAAATAATCTTTCCTTGACATATAAATTAACCAAGAAGTGTAAAATCCTTACATTTTTTTATTACAATTTTTCTCTCCAACCCATAGTCTGTAGGGATTTTTTTTTTTTTGTGGATGTGACTAATCTTTAATTATGAAGAATATCATTTTAATATGATCATTAAAATGGACCAAGCTGCATTGAAATGACATATCTGGTTTAAAATAGTACTGTTTCACCCAGGTTTGAGCTCAGCAGTGTCAGACGAGTGGAGATGATGTTTAGTGAGATGGATGCTAAAACAGCAGGCAGAATTCTTGTGAAATGAAAATGGATCATCTCCATGTGGTATGGATTCTGAAGCAAACAGGGTGAGAATTTGGAGCTGATATCAGATGTTGGAGGGCAGTGTAAAAGAAACACACAGATTGCATCCCCAGTTTTGGTAGAAACCTTAAAAAAACCTAATTCATGTAGCTCTCAAAAACAAAAGCACAAGACCAATTCAATGGTCTCAAAACTAGGGAAAATATCCCAGGAACACAGTGTTTGGAACTTCCCTCAGTTCCCTTTGCAAAATGTTATGTAACATTTAATTTTGATTTTTCACATACCTACACCATGTAAACTACAGAACAGCAGCATAATGTGGCTCTTCACAGGATTTTAAAGCTTTTCTAGCAGGCCTAGATGAAATGTTCTGTAGAAAAGTAGTTACGCTGTGGTTGCCTAGCAAATGTCTCTGAGAAAGTGTTTCTGTTTAAAGAGAAAAACAAATTAAGTATAAACCGTCTGCAAGGTCACGTTCCCCGGGGACAGTAGATTTCTGTAAGACTCAGAGGGCAAAATTGTCAAAATCTCTCGGTAAAAAGGAGGCAGCACATCACAGCCACAGACACCAGAGATATTAAAGTGAAAAGCCCTGCTAGTTCTGGCTCAAAGTCAGAAAGAACTGAGTGCTTCGAGATCTCTTGACCCCAGGGAGTTATTAGTAACATTTTTTAAGTCATCTTTAACATTATGTGTCTTTTGTTTTTAATATATTAAGAAATTACACCCCAAAGGGGAATGGACTCCTCAGTTCTGTACCAGTCCCTGAAATACTAAGTTGGTGTCTCTAACTCCAGAGCCAAATCTGTGTGTCCATGGAGAGAAACATACCCTGTGTCTGCCTCCTAATGGGTATTAAACTGTCTTTGGCAAGGGATTAATGGACTGGTTTGGCTTTTCAAGCTCTTTCTTCTTTTGCTGAAATATTTCTTTATAATCTTTCGAATTCCCTCTTCCCTTCCAAAATCTTTTCCCACCTAAAACAGAGCAGTTGGCAATGTGGAGTCTCTGATGTTGTGGCCTCTGCTTTTCTCAGGAGGATCAGGCAAGAGCCACAAAAGTCCACTGGTTCCTGTATTTGAGGGGAGAAACACAAAATAATTTGTAGTAGGACGTCCAAAACCATTATCCTCAATGCCATGGAGTGGGAGCTGGAGAGAAACACAGGACTGCTGTTAGTGTGGCTTCATTCTGCTCTGGCGCCTTCCCCTCCAGCTGTTCTCTGCCTCCATAATGATTAGTGTGTGGAGTTCCTAATTAATCAAGGTTAAACCTGATTGCCCACCCAACAGCATTATGTTCCTTAAACAATGTCACCAGAAGTCCAAAAAGAAATATTTGTGGAGTTCTCAGTGAGAGCCTTTGACCTGTTAACTCCCCACAAACCCCTTCTAGTACAGATTAAATCCAAAGACTCTTTATCCTTTAGCAGAGGACTCATTTATCCACCTGGGGCCTCAGCTCTGGTCTCAAATCATTAAGGTTTTGTCTGTCAAGGGCTATTGCCCACATTTCTTCATTCCTTCAGAAGCAGGGGATAATCTTCTTGACCTGAGTTTTTGAGACGTTGGGACAAGAGTGAGAATAAATATTCTCCTTCCTGATCATTCCAGGAGAGTTTTAATTTACACATCTTATGTCTGGGAGTCTTTCCAATCCGTATTAAGTTTGCTGAAAGGAAAGAGTATCATTTAAGCCAAGGGATCCAGGATGAAACAGCTCTAAAAAAAGACTTTCTGTGTTCCTTCCCCTATGAGCTGTGAACTACATTATTAACAAAAGTTCTGGAGTATCTCTTGGGAGAAAACTCTTGAATATGTAGAAGTGAGAAAATGGCATGGACATCCCCCAGGGATGCATGGGATCTAACTGGTTTCCTCTTGCTGCAGAACAGATACAAACACAAAGTAGAGGATTATTTAGAGCAGGAGACTCTACCCCTGCACTGCAGAATCTTACTGAATAAAGACAGGACTATGTTGTCTCAGCAGCCCCATGACTGAGGTAGTTGGCACTCACAGGCCTTTCCTAAACCCAGAGGAGACAATTCCCAAATGGATCATTATGGCAGAGTGGCCTCACTGACTGGGTGAACATGCTGGATTCTCCTTGAATAAACAATACCTCGGCAAACAAATGAATTATCTCATTGTAAATACCTCTTTCCAGCCTGGAAAATGGTTCATGGGTCTTGTCTGAAGCTTCTGATCCCAGTTCTTCAGCTCTCCTGGCTTCCAGTGGTGACAAGATGGGGTATGCAGCACATAGGAAAAGCTGTTTCATGTTTGTGTCCTTCTCAGCTATTTACAGAAATGTTTATATGTAGGGGGGTTCAATTTATGTGCCTTATCTTCCTCAAACCAGAGAGTACTCCTCTCCTCCGTTACAAACATTGCTTAATGGATCTCTAACAGCCCTGCTTTCACAACATCAAATACACCAGAAAATAAGGGGGAGCAGGAGGAACCGAACAAACAACTCTTTATTGTTTCCAGGTGTCCCTGATAATGGGTGGAGAAAGAAGTGGAGAAGAAAGAGAGGAGAGAGATAAGAAAATCGTAATTGGGTCCTTGGCACAAGCTCATCATGCATAAACATGGCATACAAAAAATCCTGAGTGTTAAAGGAAATTCTTAGCTCCTGAAGATCCCAAAGGATGTCTGAAAGCAGACTTGCAGTTCTTTGTCAGACCCGTTTGCCTTCTCAGGGCTCTGCAGAGCAGAAGCAAACGGCCCAGGTGCTGTTTGCCCCACAAGGGAGGCTGTGCTCCATCACCCAGCAAATCACTTGGGGACAGCACACACTGCAGGATGAACCAGCTGGAGAAACTCCCTCCCCTTCTGCCTCAGTAGGATTAGAAGTCACCCAATTTATCTCTTTTGGGGTAACAGAGTTGTTCCCCTCCGGTGAGAGAAGCTGCTCATTACACACATTTTTATTGATCTTTGTGCATTCCTGCACAAAGTTATGCTGAAAACAGGTACAAAGAGTGTCATTTCCTTTACTCTGGCACTGTATTTCCTATCTCCTCTGAACCAGACTGGTGCACAAACCAAAGCAATCCCAACCTCCACACACCCACCCACATATGAAATGGGTTGGTCAAAGCGAGTTGGAAACATTCATTGTATTATAATGAAATCTTCTGCTGAATTTTCCCCTGCCTCCTATGCAGTCCTGTGCTTGGCTTCTGCCTTTTTAACTTTATAATAGCCTTCATTCTTATTTTCCTTTAGGATTTTTTCTTCACTGACTTTAAAAAACACTCAATTTGACAGCATTCCAATTGGAAAATTAAGAAGTTCATAAATAAGGCTCAAGACAGACCCAAATATAGTTGCTAACAGAAATGGTAACTTTTATGAGGCTGGACAACAACTTTCCAATAAGACTTTTTGATAGGCAAATGCCAATGAATGGGATGGGAGCACAAAGAAGGGTATTTTTAAAAATGGAAAATTCAGGTGGATTTGGTCAAAGGCATTGTATTTCTCCTGAAATGTAGGGGGGAAGTGAAGAGAGAAAACAGAACAAAATATGAAAAGGTGCAAAGAGAGGATTTCATCTACTTTGATCCAGATTCTTGGGTCCATTTCTCTCACACACCAATTTAATTTTGACTTTACCTGTTACCTTGATCCTGAATAGGAAAAGTTATTGACAAGTCCTCATGTTGTAGAGGTGACAGCAGGGAAGATGAGAAAGCTCCAAAGCAGCTGGAGCAGTCCAGGGCCCAGTTCCCTTAAAATATAAATGAGAATTAAATGCTTAATTGCTGCTGGCGGTGCTTGAAGTTCATGCAGAGAAGGAGGGACAGGGACAGGCCTGGGCTCACTGCTGTCTCTGGAGCCCAGAACTGGAGATTATTGGAGTGTTTCTTTAATGGACATCCTTAGCTCTGAGCACTTCAGGGAAACCTGTGACGCTCAAGTACTACCTTGTAAAGAGGTCTTTTCCTCTCTTTCCTATGGCTTCTCAAGATCTGAGCTCAGTCTCAGCCTCTCCTTCAGCAGATTCCCTCATTTGTTTAGATATCTCTCTTCTTCTCACTTGCTTCTTTTTAGAAAATGCGTAAAGAAATCCATAGCTTTTAGGATTCTTCCTGTCCTTTTTTATTTCAAAGGGGACACTTTCAAACAAGAATCAGGAGAAGCACATGCCAGATGATGATTTCAAGTAAGTTTCTTTTTTTTTTTTTTTTTTTTGAGAAACAAGCTTTTAAAAGTCATATTTTATTAACTTTTTTTCTGCAAGATAGGAATTAAAATCATCAGATTTTGCTCATCCTGGACAAAAGCCGTTTTCAGCAAGGAGCTTGGGTTACTCTGTTAGTAAAACCCAAGGTGTGGCAGGTTTGAGCTCTCTGTGCCATGTCCATCTGCAGGATTCTCAATTCACACACACACAGGAGAGATCCACACACCCATTCATTTGTCCCTGATGGTTTAATCAGTACCTGAACCACTCAACACTCACCTCTTCCCTTGTCCTTTTCATTCAAATGTCACCTCCCAAGCCAGTCGCTACTAAGGAGTGAGAGGAAGGGGGAGAATTTTCATACTAAGGAATTTTGCTTTTTCTTCTGAATTAACCACCCATTTAAAATGACATCTGCCCACCAAAATCTGGAAGGGGAAGGAGCACTCCTAATTTGAGGTATAAAATGGTAAGAGAGAGAGGGGACAGAGCTGAGGAAGAAAGTGCTTGAATGATGCACAGAGGGAATCCAGTGCTGTGTGAGACCTTGGCATCCAGGGAGATTTTTACTAATGGTCTCTGCAAGTCTTATTATTTCATACATATTCTCATCCCTCTGACAGAGATACTGCATAAATCACTTTCCCTTGTCCCAGGCTGACCCCATAACCTGTGAGAGATAATGAGGCACGGTACCTAGCATCTCCTAATGCTGCCAAGATCTAGATCAAAGAACATTAATTCTCCATGATAACATCTCTATTTATTAATGCAAATGCCTTTAATCCTTCCCCAGCCTCTGCTCCACTTGCCACCTTTACTTTTATTACCGAAATTTCTTTGAAATTAGGTAAATTGGCTTAGTGTCCCCAGAAGGTGGATGTCACTAAGAGCTGAAGTCTGATGTGTCCCCCCTGGCAGTGACACTCACCTCCTGGACAGATTAGCTCCTGGACTCGTAACACTTGGCGAGGGCTACATGTTGGGGCCTCCCAGAGGTGCCAGAGTGTTTGTATTCGTTCCATAGAGGTCAAGAAATAATTTGTAATCATTTTTCTAAAATTAATTTTTCCCCCTTTTTTGCTACCTGTCAGTGAACAGACTGTGATTTCCCTCTTCCCCCTCCAATTTTCAATATCAGGTGATACTCAAAAGTTATTTTTCCAGGGTGTTTCTGGGGAAAACAGTGCAGGTCAGCTCTTCCTGCCAGCTACCACGTGTGCTGGGATGTTTACTTTTCTTAGAAACAGATCAGGGAGTTCTGTGGAATTATGCTAAATAATAACCTGTTCCAAGCACAGGTTTCTAAGGAAGCTGGAAAAAAACCTTGACTCTCACAAACAGGCCAACAGAGAGAAAAAGGAAGCTCCATCTCGTTAAGCAGTGCTCAGTGCAGCAGACACAAGGTGGGATTCCAGCGTGGGAGTTCTCTGCCACAGCCTCACGCACGCACTTTGGTAGATGGGATCTGGAACAAAGAGCTGTGGGGCTCTTACAGTGCCATCATAGACTGGTTTGGGTTGGAACAGACCTTAAAGCCCATCTCATTCCACCCCCTGCCATGGCCAGGGACACCTCCCACTAGACCACGCCTTGTCCAACCTGGTTTTGGACACTTTTAGGGATGGGGCAGCCACAGCTTCTCTGGGCACTCTGTGCCAGGGCTTCACCACCCTCACAGAGAAGATATTTTTCCTAATACTCAGTCTAAACCTACTCTCTTTCAGTTTGAAGCCATTCCCCCTTGTCCTGTCACTCCAGGCTCTTGTAAATAATCTCTCCTTTCAGGTGCCATCCTTTCCTATTTGAGTGGAGAATCACACTCGGGTTAGTGCCTTGTGGTGGGAAGGTGAGAATAACCTTCCACACTATGGGAGCTGGGAAAGGGAGCACACATGACCCTGAGCAGCAGTCTGGGAGGATGCTCAGGAGCTTCACAGGAGGCCAAAGAGACAGGCAAGAGATCAGGAAACCCCACAGTGTGAGGACTCTGCACATTGCTGCTTCAAAGCATGACTCTGCACTGAGAAATGGTAAAAAAAATGACCCTGAGGGAAGAAGGTGACAGGAAGATGCTAGTTCAGTTTTACCCCTCTTTTTCCAGTCAGTACTGGCTGTACCCTCAGGCACAGGGGGACGGGGGTTTAGGCTCTATTACTGCCACATGAAAAGTATAAAAAAGTACTTTTCCTTCCTTCCCCAGCTCCCTGCCTGTGAGGGAAGTTTATAAAACTTTCCTTCCTTTCCTTTTTCTTTGGCTGTTCTATTTGTCAGGGCCCACACCTGGTATTAAGTTTCTGTACAGAGAGCAGCCCTGCAAGGTTCAGGACTCAAATTTAGTCTGTGAATGTGACATCAATATTACTACCTAATAAGCATTAGACATTAGCCTGTAAGCAGAGAAGAACAAATGCTTCCTTCATACAAACTGGGATTATTGTCCCATAAGGCACTGACAGACAAAAGTGGAAAATCGATGTAAGAAACTGAATATCTGGACTGAACTCCAATTTGTCCTAGGATCCAATCTGGCACCCATTCTCCTCTTCCTATTCAAGCTGAAGTCCTGTCAACATCAATGGAAGCTTTTTGCAATTATGGAAGGAAGGAAAAAACATAACACACTCTGTAAGGCTGCAGCTCCATCACCTTTTCCTTTCTTGGCCATCAAATGCTGAAAGAGCGACCTTGTTTTCATTAAGAGGAACACATTGTGAATGAATACAGGATGTCAGGTGGGAACAGAGGCACACAAGGCAAAGAATTCATTAAAGAAAGTTTCAGTACTGCAGAGCGAGACATTCATTATTTTACAACTAGTCCCTGTGAGTTTTAATTAGAGACATGGCAGTTTGTGTATAAACTACCTAATATTGCGCCTGAATATCTCACTTAATATGAATCCGAAGTTTTCCTAATTTAAACATTTTTTTCTATCACTGCACAGTACATGGCCAATTCCACCCTGGAAGCTGGGAGACAAAACAGTTTGGAGGGTGCAGGCCCCCAAGAAAAGCTGCTCTTGGGAGACTCCTGTCCCAGTTTTGCAGCCTCTGAAGATTTACATAATTCAGGACAACACTGGAGATTTCAGTGTATGGATGTACAAGTGCAAACACTTCAGGCTCCCTGGCATTGAGAAAATCACTATAAAAAAGGCAGCTCTCTGGAGCACTGAACTGAATTGCAATCTGCACACCCATCGCAGGGATGAATTGAAAAGCTTGGAGTGATGCTGGGGCTCCATATTCAGGCAGCATCCCTTTCCCCAGAGGCCTTGGCATATCACAGAATGGGATGGGTTGGAAGAACCTTAAAACTCATCTCATCCCACCCCTGCCATGGGCAGGGACACCTCCCACTGTCCCAGGCTGCTCCCAGCCCCAATGTCCAACCTGGCCTTGGGCATTGCCAGGGATCCAGGGGCAGCCACAGCTGCTCTGGGCACCCTGGGCCAGGGCCTCCTCACTCTCATAGCCAAGAATCTCTTCCCAATATCCCATCTAATCCCTGTCACTGGGAAGCCATTCCCCCTTGTCCTGTAACTCCAGACTCTTGTAGACAGTCTCTCCCCATCTTCCCTGTTGGCTCCCTTTGGTTACTGGAAGGCTGCAGTTGTGTCATCCCTAAGCCTTCTCTTCTCCAGGTTGAACAATCCCAGAGCTGCTCCATCCCTCTGATCCCCTGGTGCCTCCTCTGGGCTCTCTGCAGCAGCTCCAGCTCCTCCCTGTGCTGGTCCCAGGGCTGGGGCAGCTCTGCAGGTGGGGTCTCACCTGAGCACAGGGGCAGAGGGGCACAATCCCCCCTCCCCTGCTGCCCAAGTGGGGCTCAGCCCAGGGCAGGGAGGTTTCTGGGCTGCTAATGCACTTCCATTTGCTGAGACTTTTGCGTTTACACTGCAGGGGACAGGGATCTGCTCTGTTAAAACAGGCTCAGGCTCACGCCCATCTAACCCTACACAACTAACCTCAGCAGCCACAAATCCTGGCTGCCCATGCCAGGCAGAGGAAGCTCCCCACATGCAGTGGGACTGCTGGATAAGTCCTCTGCTAAAAACAGCCTCAGGACTTCTGGGTTGAATAATATGAATTCCTGCAACCTGTATTAACTGAGGGAGCGTTCCATTAATCTTTCACATAGGTGACCTAAGCACCAGTCACAGCTGCTTGTGGTTCATCAGGATATTTTTTGTGCTGGTAACCAAAATTCAGAGCCCCTGCAGCCCAGCCCCTCTGGGCAGTGATAACTCCTCGTGGGTGGCTGCTCAGCAAGGAACCAACACACAGGCAGGGGATTCAGGAACATTTTGTCAAAGAGATGCAAAAAGGAAGGATCATTTTAAGCTGATTCACCTCTGTGTGTGTGTGTGGAGGGGTGTCTCTAAATCTGTGTGTGCATATGTGTGTCTGTGTGTTTGTCTCAACTGAGTGAATCACCCTACCTGTTACAGTGTAAAACAGCAAACATTAGTAAAACCAATAATAAGCCTAGTGGTGGTGATTCAACCAAAGCTAGCACATCTGTCACTGAACAGCAGACTGCCAGGCTTTTCATCAGGGGAAATACAATGGAATAATAATGTAGGAAAGGTAAATCAGCTTCAACAGAGCTTTCTGCCAAATTAAATACAAGGTGTGCTAAAGAAAATGGTAAAAAAAAAAAGCTACACAAATGCATAACCCTGCTTGAATACAAATCCCTCAGTAATGGGGACTCTGTGGCTAAAGACATATCACATCTGTAGTGTGAGCAGCTTGTTCAGGGCTGGGGGGTGGATGTGGGTGGATGGGTGAGCAGTGAGGATGCTGACAAGCGTCCAACTCTGGGAACATGAAATCTTCCCTGTGCCAACAGCCAAATAAGGAATTGAAGGGGAGGAGATGGGTTTTTTAACTAATATTTGGAGGCCTGATTCTCCAGTGCCATCTGGTCACTTGGCAGTGCTCTTGGCAATGCAGAGGAGACTTAACCCCATCCAAAGTGGTCTCAGAGGGATTTCCCTGTGGTAAAAAATCCTCTGATGGCAAAGGAGTTCTGCAGTGCTTGTAGGAGACACTAAACTGGAGAGAAAAGACAACATTGCTGGAGGCTCTCTGCCCAGACCCTGGCTCTCCCCAGCCTTGGCTCATCAGATAAAGCCAAAGGAAGGGAAGGATGGGGTGAGATACTGGCCAAATCACTGCCTTTCAGCCTGCTTGATGGGACAAAAAAAAGCCAAACAGAGCCTTGGGGTAGGGGGAACAAAGTCAGCATCTGTGGAGCCAGAGGAGGATGGCCCTTCTCCCTCTCCAGGGCATGGGGACCTAAAGCTTGTTCAAATCCATAAATCTCAAGGACTGCAATGGCTGTTGGAGGCAGCAGCAGTGACTCACAGGAAGAAGCCACCAAAGAGGCCTTCTAGACACCCTAGGGGTGTGTCATGGTGGCAAGGCCACATCTCAAACCAGCCTTCTGTCCCCTCCCTCCCGTGGGTACTGCTATGGTTGTACAAAGAGCCTGTGAGTGACCCTGACTTGTTTCTGCCAGAGTGTAAATAAGGGTAATGGACCATCAATCCATAAGCTGCAAATGAAACATCTCTGTAAAGACAAAAAGAAAGGAAGAAGAGAGGATTGTGGTGTAGACACTTTCCTGTCTGCAGAGGCACTCCATTGGGGCATTTAATTTTAAACATCTAGTTTCTTTACATTTTCTCTTTCTCTTCCCACAGCATTTTCTTCTATTCTGTTTTTGTTACCATCTACTTCTTTCTCTTTTAACCAGAGGGGCATTAAAAATCCCAACACCTTTTAAGCACTTGTGTTTACCATTCGCTCAGCTTTTAAAACTGCTGCAGGGCTGAAGATAAAACCACACACATGCACACACAAATATCCAGACCCCTTCCGGCTGGAGCAGGCGGCGAAATAAACCCTTTGGACTCTTTCAAGATGAGACAGATTTGCAAGAGCTCTGACACAAAACCCACAACAATCAGCACAGCCACAGGTCTCCCAGGCTGAAAGGAAGCCCTCCTGCAAATTTCATTGGCAAACGTGCCTTGCAATCGCCTCTCCTGAGCTCATAAACAGCCCTGCCAAGCAGTTCCAGCTGAGTCACTACTGCAGGCCAGTCCATGCCTCTCCCTCTCCTGCTTCTCCCCCTTTTCCACTGCCTGGCAGCAGAAAGATCAATGCACTCTACCCAGGCTACCAAACACGCTGCAGAAATTCAGGCTAATGAGCAGCATTAGATGAAGTAGGAGACAATAAAGCCCCCAGCGTTCGAGCAGAGCAGGGCTGGGTTGCTGTTCTTCATTCCTTTCAGAAATTGGGTGAGGACGAGCAAGCAGCCACACAGAGGCACTGAAAGGTGCCATGGCAATGTCCTCAGGATGGGCAGGATGGAGAAGGACCCCTGGAACAGACCAATCAGTGGAGCAAACCCACAGGAAGGTGAGGGAAAGGACAAAAAAAAAAGAGCACCAATATTTTTGGGTGAGGAGCTCGCCAGTCATATTTACTCATTATTACATCCATGTGCACGTGAATTGTACTTCACTGCAGTGCTGAGTTCCCCCATGGAATAAAACAGCTCTGTGAAGGGGCTGTGTCACCCCCTGCCAGACCCCTGCCTGTCCCTCCTTCCCCAACTGCAGCCACAGATTTATGGCTCCACACTGCCTGGTCCTAACACACCTCCCTGCTGTCCATCTAAAAGCAATAATAATAAAGGAGAGGGTTCAGAGCAATTCAATCCCGCTCCTGAGCCAGGGAATGGCCACAGGATCTCCCTGCTGGGCAGCTCAGGGTGGGTTTGTGCCACGGGCAGTGGCCAACACCTGACTCTTACAGGGGAAGGGAAAATCAACCAGTAGCGCACTTCAGTCAGCTGTACTTCAACTAGGAGATTTGTCTCTGGTTTTATCCCTGTGAGAATTGCAGCAAACCTCAGTAAAGGCAGCCAGTGCCACCTTTCTGAGCCCACACATCAAAATGCATCGTCCACCTGCATGAGTCACCGAGGAGCTCATCAGCAGAATTTGGCAGAGTTTGACCTTTTTTCCCTCTACCACTAAAAATTACTTAAGCAATTTTTTTAGCTTTTGTTTATTTTTTTCATTTAAAACAAAAATACAGAAGAAAATGTCATTGTTACTAATTTTTATCCTTCCAGTTCTTTAGAGATTGATAATTTTCCAAAGGAATTATCTCAAAATTAAATGGATTACTGAAGAGAAATAAAAAAAACTATAGATATTTTTGGAAGCTGCTGAAACAATTCTTTTGTATTTCATATTTTAAAAAAGGAGAAATAAGGAAAGGAAGGAGAACCAGTTATGATATTTGTGGTTTCCCTGCCCATCCCAAATGGCACTGTTCTTGGGATCTTCTTAGCTGGAAAATATTGGACTGTCTTTATCACATGCCATCCAATTGCTTGGCTCCTCTCATACCAGCCAGGCCTGATGTCCTGTGCATCAGAGAGCTCAGTTCTGCCTTCAAACGTCAGCTGTTGAGACTGAATATACCACCAAGAGGATGTTTGGGATCCAAAACTCCAAGTTTTTGCTCTCCTCTACCAGAAATTACTTTTCATCAAGCAAGGGAACTGCAACCACCCAACTCACACTACCAAGACTAAAATCACTTTCCAAAATGAGCTCAGTACAGCCTCTAAGCTCTGGGTTGGATTTGAACCAGGTTTTTGGAAGAGAACAGTAAAAAAAAAAAATAAAACAGATGCAATTTGGAGAAAAACAGAAGCATCTTGTCTCTCTTTTAGAGCAAGATGATTTGCAATGAAATATTACTGCTTTAAGACACATCATTGCATCATTCAGCGGTGCTTTCAGACTATTGGCCTCACCCATTTATTTTCACACAGAGACCAGACTGTAAACCTCTTGGGGTAATGAAAAAAGAAAAAAGAGAAGTCATCTGTTTTCCTCTCAATTCTTGCAGATAGATTATACCTTCTTGTATCTCAAAAAAAAAAAAAATCTACTTGGGCTAACCCTTTACTTGTACAGAGTTGGGGACATCGAGGTTCAAATGTGAAAAAAAGGTACTTGTTGTGTCACTTGTTGGGTAATAACCTGGTATTTTTAAACCAAAGCATTAAAGGATTTTCTGACTGTCTCTTTTGCAAAAATAAGAGCACTATTCTAACCCTCCTCGCTTCAGTGAGAGGAAGGGGAAAGGTTTAAAAATGCAACTCCTACATTTACCAAGGCGAGTTGTGCCAAATAAAAGCAATCTTCCATATGCTGTTAAATTTTTTTTGTACGTTTCATGATTTTGATGTTTTACACCACGGATTTTTGTATGCTCAGAGTCGTCAGTGTTGCAGCAGGGATGTGTCACTGCCAGCCCAGACAAGCAGTTTTGTTTTGGACCGAATTCCATTCCTTTCCTGGCTCCTGTGAGATCCAAAAGATCACTGTCATTCGCACCCAGACATCCCTGAGGTGACCACTGGGCAGGTACAATAACTTGGAAAATCTGAGCTCTCCTGCTGCTGTTCTCTGTAGAATCCTGGCACAGGATTGGAGCAGCACGAGGGTTCTGCTGCTGCATCTTACATGCCCTTAGTGCATTTTAAATATTAAGTAATAAAAATATGTATAAGTAAAGAGTACCTCCATAAATAAAGCAAATGTATAACTCACTGAATTATTTCATTACTAGAAGCCACATTCTCTAGCAGAATAACTAAGAGCAGAATTTCTTCTGACTTAGCTTCTCATTATTAAAATACTACCAGCGATTACTTGCAGGACATGCATTCCAGAGCTAATCATTTGGGGATTAATTTTATGTGTGCATAAATAACTCCTGTTTTGATTCAGGGCCTTCAAGCAATGTACTTGACAAAACGCACTTGTGTTAGAATACCACTGGCTCAGCCAGCACACACACATAGAACTTGAGCTTTTACACGGCCATGGGAGGATTAATGTCCTTGTTCTTTCCTCTCTCACCTAAAGAAGCTGTGGAAGTGTTTTTGGAAGTGCTCAAGGCCAGGTTGGACAGAGCTTAGAGCAACCTGGTCTAGCGGAAAGTGTCCCTGCCCATGGCAGTGGGATCAGAACAAGCTATCTTTAAGATCCTTTCCAACCCAAACCACTCTGTAATTCTTAGAAACCTCTGTATTCCACAATGTGCTGGGGTTATTCTTTGAAAAGGCCTTGCAAATTTAAAAGCAGCTTTTGAAATCAGCTCACAAACCCTGTTCCATTTAACAGAGCAGCCTCTAATCACATTTGCAGGAGAGATGTTGGGGCCAGGATACATCCAAGCACGAGAACTTGGATGCTGTGAGGACATTGATCTGCTGTAAAGCTGATGAGACATCAGGCCACCAGTACTCCACACACTGCTGTCACCTAGAAGGGTCAAGCAAACACATCCCTAGCACTGGCAATAAATCTATTTTTCAATGGCAATATGTTGGCTAAGACAAAGCTTTCCTGTCTTTACTGTGAGAGGGAGCCTGCGTGAGCAGAGATGTCCTAAAGCCTGTCACAAACACACCTGCACCAGGCAGCTCCAGCTTTCCTTTGCCTCATCTCCTGAGATTTTAAACAGTGGGAACATGGAGCATTTAGCACAGAAGGGGTTGAGCACAATGTCAGTTACTATAAGTGATAATATATATATGCACTCCTACACGTACATTTGTGGCCTTACCCTACCACTTAACTTTATAGACGCACAAGTTCCATCAGTTTCTAATCTGCTGAATAAATTATTTCAGAATTGTCAAGTAGGTTATTTCTCACCTCTTTCTCCAAATCAAAATTACTTGGGTGTGAGAATGAATTATACAGAAAATCGTCTGTCTTTTCATATCTGACTCGGGGAAAGAAGTTGAAATTTTTATATTTCTCATTGAATTAAAATTTTAGAGATGATTTGTTGCTTAAAATATTTTATTTCAATTGTGTTGCAACATTAAATTTTAATAGGGAAATGGTCCATTTTGGTTACATTGAAGTAGCATAGTATATTACAGAACACTAGCTGTAGACATTTATATTTATTGCAGTGTGAACTGTCATAATAAATGCTGTCGACACTTTTTGTTTTATCAAGAGTGGAGTGGTATCAAAACAAAAATCTAAATTATTTGTTTCAACTATTCCCAGCTGGAAATATCATTGAAACAGACTCCTTCCAGCAAAATATTTTCGTTTTGAAAAACAATAGTTCTTGGACCACGTACTATTTTCTCAAGATACAGAGTGGAAGACACCAAATATATCTCTGTAATTTGCCATGATCTGAGCTCTGATTAAAAGAAAATGGAGTCAAAGCCATAGATTCAGTTAGCTTTATTTACAGTGAGGCTGCTCTAATGCAGGATGGGAATATCCACACCTCTGTGAGATTCTGTGCCCTGGGATGGACATTCCTGAGGAAACCCCCCACGACTTAATTCTCGTAGGCCTTATTGATTTTCCTATTGGAAAATTCTGGTGCATCAAATTAAGGATGGGATTTCTACAATCCTAAGCCCGGCAGACTGATCAGTCATCTGTAACCTGTGAGATGCCATCGGGAATGCAGAGATGTTCAAAGCTCTGGAGATGGTTCATCCCTGGGCAATAAAAGGGCAAAGCTCAGCCTTAAACCAATTCTCCATCTTCCCACTGTGTTGGAATGAAAACAAAGTTTCAAACCTTGATATTTTGGGTGTGGAGAGGGGCAACAGAAATCTCTTTTTTTTCTCAGAGGGAAGAACCAGAGGGGTTTTTCACTTCCTGTCCCCTCCTGTCCTCAGTCTCTCCGTTAAGCACAGGAACACTGACAGAATCAAAAAACAGAAAAATAAGCAGCATCCACACACCTTAAAGGCTGCAGACCACTGCTGCTTGACTGCCAAGAAGTGTTTCCATGCCCCAACACTCTTTGTTTGGGGCAGGATGAGAGGGGAGTGATATGGAAAAAATGGCCTTTGTAGTAAACCCTTCTCAGCATTTGCTTTCAAAGCCTCACCTGCAACCCCAAAGCAAGGAATAACAGCAGCGAGTTCACATATCCATTTTGACTGGACCCACTGAAGAGCCAGTAGAGAGGAGGCCCCTAAAGCCACTTTTCAGCTGCTGTAGACCCTCTGCTCATGAGTGCTGCAGGGAGTGAGCCCTGCCTGAGTGGAGCTCACACTGCTGAGACAACAGACAACCCTGGGGCTTTTAGCTCCAGCCACCACCGCATCCATCACAGAACTTCCCTCAGTGCCACTTCTGCACCTCGCCTCCAGCTTCCCTCTGGAACGCTTTATTCCCCTTCTCCTTCCTCCTGGTCCCTGTTTTGCCCTGCACAAGGCAGGGGACCAGCCCTGAGCGATGTGGTCACTATTGTTCTGCAGGAACAGAGCTCCCACATCTCCCACTGCTCTGAGGGGAGAGCCAGCACTGTCCTCCATACCAAAGAGAGGGGCCACGGGGTATTTTATGGCTCTCCTGCAATCTTCATCTCAGAGACATGGCCTTTTACCTCGAGCTGTGGCAGCTCTTGGATTTAGACTGAGAGGTCTGCGAGTTCAGTCCCCAGCACTGGTGACTCACACGGTGCTGTCGCGTTATAAATCCTGCTGAACTTTGGAATGCACAGCTGCTTGTAAACTGCAAAGCAGCTCAGCCAGCCTGGGCTCTCACCAGCAAACCCAGGCAACTCACCAGGAGCAGGGCAGCTGCTGGAGAAGGACTGGAAAAACCCTCAGGATCTGGGGATGCACTGCCAGGATGTCTCTGCTGCAGTAATGCCAGCTGATGCTTTCCTTCCTCTTACCATGAAATTCCTTCTGCTTGCTTACTCCTACCTTTTCCTTTACTTCCAAATTGGCTTCCAAAGCCAATTCCTTGTCTCACTTACTCCTTACCTGCTTCAGAGATGCTGCCTATAACAAATAAACAGCAAATAGAAAGGTGATACATGAACTAGGACAGCCAGGACACCCTGGAAGAATGTCACATCAAAGGCTGAGGCAAAGGAGTGAAAAAAAGGAGGAGAAAGAGAGAAGACTGGAAATGAATGCTTCTCTTGTCTCGGTGCCCCCATGGTGATGTGAAAAGTCATTAAACACCTCAACAGACTGGCACAGTGGAGCAAACAGGAGCAGCTAATAGGACAAAGGCACTGGCACTTCATCTCTTGCCTCTCTTTGGGTTCAGAGCAATGAAGGTTTCACATTCTCACGGCATCCTCCTGTGTTTTTAATATTCTCCTATCAGCAAGATAAAATGCTCCTCACTCCTTTCCTTGAAAATTTCTTATTGGAAGAAAACTTTAAAAAAAAAAAAAAAAAAAAGCTTTGCTCTCACTGCATGGGGAATTTCAAAGCCAGAGTTGTTTATTTTCTCCCTGTCCCCCCACTTGAGAAGCCTGGCTGGAAAACAAACTGTTTCACTACATGTCCTTGGCCTGGACTCCCTGCAAAAAGCCAACAGAAGAGCAGCAAGGCTCAACAGGAGAAAAACAGCTCTAAAATCCTGCAAAGTTATTCCCTCTGGGTCCTTTTGTGATGAGCAGCAGGGAGACAGGAGCAGAGGAGCTGGCAGTAGGATTAGACAGAATAAGATTTCATCATGGGATGTTACTGCTGTAAATAATGACAATAATTATATTTTCTTTATTAGAAGTCATTAAGAACAATCACATGTGAATCGCTACTCTGCTACATCCCATACAAAACTTACTCAGCGTGTGAACAGAAAAAAGCCCTCTTAGAAAAATAAACAAGTAAATACTCCCTGGGAAGGAAGAGCCTCCCCTTGGGAACCTAGCAGAAAGGACTGGAGGACCTGACTGCACCAGCAGAGACTTCCAGCATCAGGGTGTGCACACTCTGTGTGAGAAAAAATGGATGGAAGCCTTCCCCTAAAATCTTCAGAAAGACAATCAAATGTCATTTTCCCTGCAGTACTCCACAGAAGCCACATACTCAGGCAAGCTCCAGTCCACTGTGTCCTTACTTTTTGCTTACAAATATCGCATTTAAGCTACTATTATTTTTTAATATGGATTTTTAGACAGTTCCTTCTTATATTGTCCCTTTTCACTAATAGAAAGCCACCTCTAGCATTCTTCCTGGTGAGTGAACCTCTGAATTACAGGGAATATCTTTGCTATAATTAGAGCAAGTTGTGAAAGTCTGGAAGGCAGATGACTGAGAAATCAGGCATCATTTCTTTGCCTTGAAAGGAGGGTTCAATGAAAGTATAAAACCATGAATATTTTACCCCAAAGTGCAGGTGTGAAACACTTCAGCATTCATCTGTCCTTGAATATGGCAGTGATTGTCCAGCAGGGATGGCTCTAGGGAGCAGGGTCTGGGGACAACCCAGCTGGAGCACAGCCACCTGCTCCTGTGCCTGCCCTGCAACACCCCCGGCTCTGCTGCCTTCAGGGGAGAGCACAGGCCCGTGAAGTGGATCTTTCAGAGCCCATTCTCTCTTGCTACTAGTTTTAATGCTGCTTTTAAAGCCATTTTTTTTCCAGCAGGGAAATCATTTTATATCCAAGGGTGTATATCAGCTCTGCCTTCAGCTGTCCCTCAGCTGCCCAGAGAGCTGACTCCAGGCGAGTTCTGCTTCCATTCCCTACCAAGGACAACGGAGGTTTTGAAGATGCTGATGGTCCTTGACCAGCAGTATTAAGACACTAAATTATGCTGACATGGCCCATAAATCGCTAAATGAGGGACTCCCAGACAGGGATGTAGCGTGAGCCGAATGACTACAAGGGCTGCCCGTTTCCTGGGACTCGAGCTGAACCACCACCTGAGGGTTGCTCCAAGTGCCCTGCGTGTCCCCAAGACACCCTTCTGCCAGGAGGGGACAACATTTCACCACAGGGCTTGGTCACTGCTGTGGAAGTGTCCCAGTTGTGCAGGACTTAAGAGGTTTTGTTCTGTTTTCCAGTTAATGCTGGCTGTTATTTGCGTACATTGGGTAAAGGACAGCTCTCTGGGTAGAGGCACACAGAGACAGTTTCCACCTCTAAAAATAGAAGGAAATTACTATTTCTAAAGAGGAGGGAAAGCCTTTAATCGCCTTAAGATTGTGCCACCTGCCCACTAACAGGCAGGAAAATATTATTTGGATATTTCTATTTTATTTGGATTTATGTATAAGTTGATAAAAGACCCAAGGCAGCACAGGGAACTTTTCTCAGAATGAGGGGAATGGGAATATGGTCTAATTTCCAGAAGTATGCCATGTAGGTCTTGCACATACAGATGAGACAGAACCTACCCTTGGCTAAAATAAAAGCAATACACTTTAAAGCCCCAACAATTACAGTGAGCTAAGACAGAAGTTGTCCTAGCTGGAAGTTACTCATAATTCCATAATTTTGGGGCCATGTGAATTATAAGCCACTACATGTCCTACTGGCCAGATTGGAAGGGGGTCTGAGCAACCTGCCATGGTGGAAGGTACTCCTGCCCATAGCAGGGGGTTGGAATAAGGTGATCTTCAAGGTCTTTTCCAGCCCAAATCAGCCTGGGATTCTATGAACTGACCTCTATGAATTTCCTCCTTAATTGATATCAGCCAAGTAAGAGGTAAATGTAAAGGACAAACAGGCTGTGCCTGCTATAAAAGCACACTGTGCTCTGACAGCGATGTGCTCAAGAACATTTCCTCTTCAAGGAAAGCAACTTTGCCTAAAGTTACCATTAAATAAAGGACAGTGTCTTTCCTTCTTTTAGGAAGATACCAGGGTCTTATGTTTTGGTTTCGAATGAGGCAACACAGGGGATTTCTGCTGTCCCAGGGGTTCAAGGATCCACAGCTGACCAAGCTCAGGAGTTTCAGTGGTGCCATGGTACTGGGGGAACATTAATCACTATTTACACCAAAACACTGAGGAATATTTCACATGGTGCACAGCACTTCACCTTCTACTTTTGTCTGCTGAGAAATCAACTTAAACTTTCTTTTTAGGATCTCCTATTTGCTGTTTGTCACAGCTGGAGAAAACCCTGAAAAGACAAATTTTGCTATCTATGACCTGTCTAATTGATACCTTGTCACAACCTATTATAGCCCCACCTCGCACATCCTGCTCAGGATTGAGACTTTTTTAAATACTGTAACAGTCCCTATAAACAGCCCCATTGTTGGGACCTCACAATCAAAGCTAAGATATGAGGAAGGGGATGGAGAATACACTGAGGCACAAGCAGTGATGCTCACTTCCTCCCTGCCAGGCTTTCAGATGATGCTTCTCTGCTTTACCTGCATTTTAGGCTGGTAAATGATCCTTTGACAAAAATCCTAACTGTGAAGGGACAATAGGCAATCTCAATGACAGCAAAGTTATTTTTTCCCCACCTAAGTTATGTAAATTCAGATGATCTCTGCTGCTTTTTTGGAGACAATTGTTTTGTTTTGTAGTGTTTAAACTGAAGAAGATAACTACCCATCCCTCTCCCCCCAGCCAAGATTGAAAATGCTATGGGAAAGATGTCCAGAGAGCTGATAGAGTCTGGCATCATTTACTCTGGGTACAGAGTGTGAGGAGGAATAAAAATGCAGACTCAACAGTTTCAGAAAAGTACCAGCACAGCAAGAAAGGCAGGCAGACAGATTGCTGGGAGAGACTCCTTCTTAGCAACAAGATCTATGGTGGCACAGGTTTTCTGTTTGTTGTGTGGTTTTAAGAAGGATGTATTTTTGCTAGGATTAAATAAAAAGGAATATTCTGCTTTCCCTAATTCTCCATTCCCCTCAGTCTGCAGAGGTTTGCATTCAGCTTGAGTAGAAGGAGAAAGATTATTTTTATGCTCCAATTTCATAAAGCCGCTTTCAGTTTGGAAACAGCTGTTAATAACTCCAGGACTGGGGTGGGAAGAAGATTTTTGCTGTGGGATCTGGGTCTCAGAAGCTGCTGGCTCCATTCCACCTTGCCATGCCTTCTCTGGGCAACCTGGAGCCAGTCTCAGTTTGAGCACTGAGGTTTCCCTACCTCTGAAGCCCAGGAAATGATCAGATTTGCTGGTTTCTCACTGCCCTTTGCTCATCAGGACACAAACTACCACTGGATTGCAGACACGCCGACCTGGATTCACACTTTTTGGCAGCGATAACCCCCAAACTTCTGAAATGCCAAGAATCTCACCCAGAGCAAACATATGCTCAAGGTGGATGGGTCCTGCTGGCTTCCAGGCCAGGTGTATCACATGTAGAAATTTAACATCTAATTCTTTAGCTGGTGAATTGCACTGCTGAACCTTCCCTTTATTCATAGGAATATCCAGCCTTGCTCCAAGTTGAAACATCCTATAGCTTGACCCAAATACCATATTGTTCATTTCCTGCCCTTGTGTTGAAGCATTCCAGGGTTTCACATGGGAACAAGGATGCTAAAATCAACCCATAAATCCTCATCTTTAAAGACCCTTAACACAGCAGTACACACCTCCAGTCCCACTATTTAACCCACAAATCCTTATGCATTCTCCCATTTCAGTTGCACCCCACAATGCAGTGTGGTGAGCAGTTCAGCATTGCCTGCAGATGGGGTGGAAGGAAAGGGAATGAACAACACAACAGCATCATCAGTTCTACGTTGGTGTGTGACTGGGTGTGAAGAGGATGGAAAGTAATTTTCCTGACTTGCCAGCAAGAACGTCTGCAGTCACTGCATTCAGCTGCCCTTCAGCAGAGCAGAATATTTCATCTTTCAATACCATGGACAACATGCCTGATCTCAAATAGAAACTGTCCTTCCTTTTACATATCCCTCATAATAATCTGATTTATCCCAGACAGCTTTTTCCATAGGATGTATCTCATGCTGACTCTCACATTCTCTTTTGAAGGCAAAAAAGCATATTGCACCTGTTATGAAATATTCCTTTGATCTAAGGGAAATTATGAGCAATTTGTGTGTGACATTTACTAACTAATGTGCTGAGGGAATATTACTCCTAGAAAAACACTATTTTCTGGTAGTTTCAATATCCTGAATAATGCTATGCCAGTGGTGATTCATCTGGAAAAGGTAACTATTTCAGCATGATGAGCAATATTAATAACAACACATAATACACAGTGCTTCTCAAGCAGACAGATCCTAAAGCCCATTGCAAACCTTCTCTATAAAGACCATTCAGTCATTCATTGAATTGTAAGCACCTGTGGGTAAAGCAGGAGCCTCATTTCTGTACATTCTATACAGCAGAAGAGAAAAATGGAATTTGGGTTGAAATACTAATAGAAGAAGGAGAAATTAATAAAACAAATGTCCTGAGATGAAATCCAACATTGAGTAAATGCTCCCAGAACCTTAAAAAACGTGTATTGGGTCATTAATTGTCCAAAGTGGTCAGTGACATCTGCAGGAAATATAAACATGGCATTAACTTTAATTATCACTTCCTTATAAGTTGTATATATCACACAGTGACATTATGACCGCCATCCAAGACTTTTCAGGACCCCTAGAAGCTATGCTTAATACCAAAACATCCAATAAAAAAACCTGCTGCAATTTGAAAAACACATGAATGTATTAATGCATTGTGCAAGAGATAAAAATACAGACACAATCCTTGCCTACAGGAATGATCTAAGGCTTTGATTCAGCAAAGTGCTTAATCAAGCACTTAGCATTCAGACAAGCACCAATGCACTTCCTTTGGGGCTTGGCTACACATCAGAGAAATCCTTCCCCTCTTGCCTTCCCCCCAGACTTTGCAAAGCCAACCCTCCTGTGCTACCATGCTTGTAATCCTCCTGAATCCAGCAGAGGAGTTTTAACTAATTGGCTGATCCACCCAGAGGTGGACTCAGCTCGTTTTGGAATGAGGTGGTGCAGACAGCTGAATTCATGTGAGGATGATGGCACTTCCACAGGTATCCCACATTTACACAACACCCAGAGTCCTCCCTTCTTTCCAGAGCTTGATGTTGCCCCTGCGCTTTATAGTCAAGGCCAACACCACCTATTGCCAGGTTTTTTGGGGGATACACCCCAAACCAGAGATTTCTTGCTTTTTTAAGGCTGCAGGAGAACACAATATCCCTGCTTTTTGTGCACCATGGCAAGGCACAGACTTAGATGAGTGACAGCTTCTAGTTCAGGCCTGGGGAGATGTGAGGCTGAGAAGAGATGGGCTTGTTCAGCCTCAAGAAGGCATGGCTGAGAGGGAATTTTATTCATGTCTGCAGGGAGGGGCCGGAGCAGGGACCAGGCTGTGCTCTGGAGGGCCCAGCAATTAGGGATGGGCAGGAACTGATGCCCAGGAAGTTCCACCTGAACAGGAGACAGAACTTCTGTCCTGTGCAGTGATTGAAACCCGAACAGATCCCAGAGAGGGTGTGGAGTCTCCCTCACTGGAGATATTCCAGACCTACCTGGACACAATCTCATGCCAGGTGCCCTAGGATGGCCCTGCTGGAGCAGGAAGGTTGGATCAGATGATCCCACTGCAGTCCCTTGCAGCCTGACCCATCCCACAGTTCTGAGGTGAAGTCTGTGCTCTGGGCAGTGGGGCAATAGTAATGTCTGTCTTTCTCACCTTTGCTTTTAGAAAATATATAAAAATTGCAGTCCCCGAGTTGCTCAGTGTGATAATGATGCCTTTGAAGATGTACAGCACCAGCACAGTGGGATCAACACTCAGCTGTGACCTCAGCTGCCAACACAAAACCGATCCCCAGTAACAGCCCCAGACATTCTGTACAACATTCTGTCCAGCCAACACAAAACCAACCTGGATTTTTTAGGCACAGACTATTTTCCAAAGACTATTAGCCTGGTTTTTCATCTCACCTTTAAAGTTCACTCTAAAATCTTGTTTGGTTTTGCCTGTCTAAGAGGAACCCCGAGTTTATTTTCCCATTCCTTTCCCCTGCTCACTTTGCATGCTCAGTGTTGTTTCCCTTCCATGGGCTGCTGTACCCTCTGAGGAGTTGTTAAAGCTGAATGTGTTGTAGTTCTACTTTTGTATGTTAATTGATGCACTTTTTAATTTTGTTTTTGCATATTATTTGAGTTTGTTTCATTGTAAATTAGATTCTAAGGAGCCCCTCCAAACAATTGCTGCTTGCCAGCAGATCTCAGACAAGCAGAAGCTCCTTCAGAGGAAATGTTGATGAAATTCAGTCTTGCTTTTGAATCACTGATGCAAAAATTCCACCTTTAAGAATGAGGAAGGGAGAGGAGAGCCTCCATTAATATAAATACCTAATTTCCACTGACATTTACAGGGGTTATGATAGCTTCATGAAAGCAAAATATAACCCAAAGGATTATCCTTTAA
Organism: Vireo altiloquus; assembly: GCA_013396875.1. NCBI lineage: Eukaryota > Metazoa > Chordata > Aves > Passeriformes > Vireonidae > Vireo > Vireo altiloquus. Next base: position 455,153 of record VZRF01006272.1, read on the forward strand.
ATATCTCTACAAGCCCACCTGATGTTTTCTAGTGCTCAAACACTTATAAAAAGCAGTTTTATTAATAGTAAAAATTAACTCAGGGAAATAGGGAAATTATTCAAAAAGATTTGTTTGTGAAGTTATTTCCTCAGACTTGTTCATAAAAGGAAGGCTAAAATCCACAGGATTAATTGTCCTATTCACCCTGGTATCTAACAGTGTCCCTGCTGGCATTCATTTCTCCAAATATATGTGGAAGAAATTTTTTCTGTGAGGGTGGGCAGGCCCTGGCACAGGGTGCCCAGAGAAGCTGTGGCTGCCCCTGGATCCCTGGCAGTGCCCAAGGCCAGGTTGTACAGGGGTTGGAGCAACCTGGGATAGTGGAAGGTGTCCCTGCACATGGCAGGGGCTTGGAACAAAACTATCCTTAAAGTCCCTTCCAACCCAAATCATTCCAGGATTCTAAATATTTCAAACGATTTGTAAAAAAAAACTCAATACAGGATTGGTTGCAATGAAAATTTTATGTTTTGTTAATTGTAACCTCAGAAAAAAAAAATTAAAATTAACTGTTTCATCATTCCTATGGAACAGTTTTGGATTGAAGCATATCCTGCCAGGTTAATGGCATAGAGGAGGCTGTGTGCCAGGCTGGAATGCTAAGCCAGTATTAGGTAGACTAAAGCTGGTGCTTAGGCACAGCTCACTTCTGCTAAAACTCCTCAAGAAGCCAATGCACACACACCTGATACGTGATGAAGTCCCAGCTGGCAGTGGGCCCCGATGACGGGTTAATTTAATCTAAATTAGGGAATAAGGGAGAAAATTGCTCATAAAGCTACACAAAGCAGCAAGATTCCCAGCTTACCTTTCCTCTAAGACTCACAACAGTATTAAACATGTTAAAGGATGAAGTTTCCCTCAAAACATGTCCTTCAGCTCCTTAATGGATCCTAGCACTCTGCAGGGAGCAGGGGAAGGCTCCAGCCAAGGGGGCTGCCTTCCAGCAGACCTAGCAAAGGTACTGATTTACTCTGACAAGCACTAACATAAAAACAGGGAAAGAACAAACTTTGTGATTCACTGTTATTCCCTTCCCTTCTGCCCTGTACCTTCCTTTTGCCTTGCTGTGTTCAAGCTCGCACACAATGGAGATAGGAAAATTCTCAGTGCTAGTCCTTACCCTTACTTTTCCACTTAATTTTAAAGTTCAGTAGAAATCAAAGTCAGTGTAGCTTGAAGGAGATGAGATTAAACTAGAAAATATTTTGAGATCAAAGAAACAAGAGCTTGTATGGGTACCAAAGGGTTTTATCAGCTTCCCAAACCAAGCTCTCCATGAAAGCATCTGAACTGTATCACTTACTTTATTCCAGCTTAAGATCTACCAGACAGGCCAAGGTTTTGGCTCCCAATGAGACAGATGTTTAGAGAGAAATTCTTAAAATACTCTGCATATGTACTGGGCACAGTATATTAAAGGAAAGAACAATTGGTGGAGCTATCATTGGACACTGCGTGTGTCTGGGAGCTGGTTTGCCAATATGCCAGAGGGCCTGGCTTGCTTCTCTGCGGTGATCCAGGAAATCTGAGCCTGGGAGCAGCTCTGTGGGGACAGGTCAGGGTGGGCTCTGGTGTGGGTGGGCAGAACCCAGGTCCTGGTGCTGCTCTTTGCCAGGGTAATTAGGCTTTGCTTGTGAGAGCCTGTTGGCAGCCAGCTCAATCCTGTAAATCAGACTCGAGTCTTTAGCTCCCTGTACTATTTTCAGATCTTGTTCCCTCTCAGAGGGAAGAGCAACTTGAACCATTTCCAGGCCCTCTATCATTAAGAAATAACTGGCTTTTCCTCAGCTGTTTTCCCTTGATCTCCTTTTGCCTTTACTCCATTTGTAAAACCATTATGGCCAGACAGATTCGGGTTTGCAGCATCTCCAAACTGGCTGCAAAGGACAAAATAGTGAAGATCTTATACACTACAAGACCATGTTTTCCTCTGTATAAATATTGGGTTATCAGAGTAAAAAGGCTCTCTGGGATTCAGTATTCATACTGACTAGAGCTGAGGACAGAAAAAGGGATGACAAAGCAAACAAGAGTGGAAACTCTTCCAGAGCTGTGCTTACTAACCAAATTTCCTTCCCCTTGGAGGCAAAAGATCCAATAGATGATTTTCTTTGCTCTCCACCTCCAAGATCAATAGGCAAGCTTTAACTAGGTCACAGATGAGATATCCAAAAAAGAAAACTGCTTTCTAAGGAATATTTTCTCCTCAGCAAATAATTGGCAATTTCTTTGCCAATGAACCTATAGAGACAAGAAGCAGTGCTGCAGGTGGATCAGTCATTTTGACTGCAGAAGAAATGAAAGACTAGCTCAGGTTCTCACCTTTTATTTATACTTTGCCCTAAATCCATTAGAGGCAAATCCCAAATAATTCTTTTCATCTATCTGAACTTCAAATCAGACACGTTTCTTCAAGAGAATTAGGTGGCAGCAACAAAAATATTGCTTTGAGGCCCCCAGGAAGAGGTTTTTGTAGCATTGTTGGGACATTTAGAGCACATGGTCTGTGTTGGTTTTGCATGGCCTCGTTTTTGGTAGCAGGGGGGCCACAGAGGTGGCTTCTTTGAGAAGCTGCTAGAAACTTCCACCATGTCTGGCAGAGCCAATGCCAGATTGCTCTGAAGATGGACATGCTGCTGGCCAAGCCTGGCCCAGTTAGGGATGATGGTGACACCTCTGTGATAACATATTTAAGAAGAAAATCAAAACAAAGTGGGGCATGCACAGATTTAATTCTAGCTAGAGGAGAGGAGGAGGCAAGACAAAGTGAGGGAAAACAGCATGGAGACACCAAGGTCAGTGGAGAAGGAGGGGCAGGAGGTGCCAAGATTCCTCTGCAGACCATGGTGATGACCATGGTGAAGCAGCTGTGCCCCTGCAGCCCCTGGGGATCCACAGGGGATGCAGAGATCCACCCACAGCCTGTGGGATCGATGAGGGATGCAGAGATCCACTCACAGCCCCTGGGGATCCACGGGGGGGTGCAGAGATCCACCCACAGCCCCTGGGGGAGATGCCCACACCGGAGCAGGTGGATGCTGGAGGAGGTTGTGATCCAGTGGGAGAACCAGAGGAGAGCAGGGCCCTGCTCCCAGGCTGGAGCAGCCTGTCCTTGGAGGACTGCAGCCCGTGGAGACAGACCCACACTGCAGCAGTTTTGGGAGGACTGTGTGCCTGTGGGGGTGACTCACGTTTCAGCAGTTTTGGGAGGACTGCTGCTCGTGAGAGTGGACCCACGCTGGAGAGGTTCACAGAGAACTGTCTCCTGTGGGAGAAACCCCACAGCCTCACAGGGGAAGCCTCCTGTCCTGGAGCAGCAGAAGGAAATCTCGGTGATGGACTGACCAAACCCCCCTGCCCTGTCTCCTGTGCTGTCAGTGGGAAGGAAGAAGTGGCTGGGGGAAGATAGGGTGTTTTTAAGGGCTTATTTTACTCCTCATTGTCCTCCTCAGGTTTTGTTAGTGATAAATTCACTTTCTACTTCTAAGCTGAGCCTGTTTTGCCCTTGAAGTGTTTCTCCCAGTCTTTATCTCAACTCATGAACCCTTCCTTAATTTTTTTTTCTCTCCTCTCCCCAGATAGAGCAGGGGAGGGTGAGTGAGCAGCTTTTGTGGATGCCTGGCGTTTGGCCAGTGTCAAACCCTGACATAGTCATTTCTGCACTACTTTGCTGCTTTTCTTGTCACTAAGAGATGAAGTCAGATTCCTGACTTTCTCCAGGCGTTCCTATATAAATAGAACCGGAACCTTCTATCAGGGAGAGAGGGAGCTGCAAGTGTGGAGAGGTACAAGAGTTTCTCCCTCCCAATGTAATATTTTCAGTGCTGGTTTTTCATCCACTTGCTCATGTCCAAGCCTTCTATGTGATAAACTCTTCCTCTAACACTGCATTTCAGGTCCATGGGGTTTTTTAAAGACTTTTATATATGCAAAAAAAAAAGCAACAAACACCCAATTTAAGCCATTATTGTCCTGCCCTGTGTTAATTCTCAAATGTCTCCAGACCAAACTACTGGAACTGCAGACCCAGGTCCCACTGCAAGCTTCTCACTAATATGAAGTGATGGATAGGATGAAGTACCCTAAAAAAAAAAAAAAAGACTTTTTGCTTTTTCTCTACCACATGTGATAGGACCAAACATGGTAACCCAGGTTCCAAATACCAGCAATGAACCCTGAATTCTGAATCCCACCTCTATCCTCCAGCCATGCTGGGGTGCAGGATACTCCCATCAGGATGGGGCAGTAAGGAAAAGGCCATCCATTAATTTTGAATGATGCATTTCTATCTCCAGCTATGAATAAACCAGATCAATGACACCAACATGTTTTATTTGGCCTCCTGTGCAATGAATTGAGAGTGAGACAGGCAGGGAAGATGAAGCCGACATGCAGATGAGATTTGTAAGTGAGGACATATTGATTATTTCCATCTCAGTTCAGGCAGTAATTCCACACAACGCCTCTTCCCCTGTTTCAGCTCATTATTTATGCCATAAAAACACTATCTCAATGATAATAACAGGCTTCATTTACAAGACAGAGCATAAAGCATTGATGCTTAAGATTTCAGGAAGTGAGTTAAAGGAAGTGAGAGAGATTTAACAAGTCCTGGAGATGCACAAAACTGCTGAGGCTGATCTTGTGGCTTTTTATGCCCTCCGAAAGGAAGATTGAGAGCAGGTGTTAGATTACCAGGTTTTTTATTAATAACTCCAGGCTTGTATGAGGCGTGATTGATGGCCCAGTCAGCACTTTCCCAGCAAATAAAACTCTCCTTACTTTGTGCCATCACTAGACTGTCCCTTCTCAAAGAGGGACCATCAGGGCTGCTCCTGATCTCTCAAAGGAGATTCCCCAGGAAACTCTTCCGTGGAGAAGATCCCATGTGATTCCGGCATCACAGAGAGGATTTATGACTGTGATTGAGCCACAGAGAGGTTTTTCCTTCATTACAACCACCACCATCATAACCAGAATGACTTATCCAGCAACAGCCTCACCCTCCAGACCACACAAGGAAATTCCTCCACCAGAATGGGTCCATGATAACACCAAGGCTTCAACCTACATAAGGGAACATCACTCCAGACATCCACAAATGAAGGAAAAAAACCCCACGTTTTAGGGGATATAAGTATTTACTGTAATTGTTTTGTCACACCTGTCTTTGCAGCTGTGTTAACAACGTGAACCTCAGCCTGCTTCCCAAATAGCCAAAGGGCAGCTGGGGTTAATGTCCTGTAGGAAAAGCCTCATGCCTTCAGTTCTCTCCCTTAATTGCTAGGAAATGGCCCTTGAGCATTAAAACACAGCTGGTACTTCTGTGTTTCAATCTATCGAGGTACTATGTGGGGACAGAGAGCTGGGTACCCAGCCAGGTAGCCCAAAAGCCCTGCTTTAAACTGTAGTTAAGGTTGTGCATATTTCAGGTGAGTCAAGACAAAAAGACCAGCAGAAATTCCTCCTAAGGCAGCAAGAAATTGTTCACTAAAGCAAGATCTATTAAAGCACAGAAGTGGAGTGTTAAGGTGTCCTAAACACTGCTCAACCACTGCCATCTCCACAGCCAGGCAGAGCATTTGATAAACGCTGTGGTGCAGCACAGAAGTTCTGCTGCTCTGCAGAGCGTGATTGGGGTCGGCTTCCCTCGCTGCTGCCTCACTTATGAGCCTTTAAGTGCTTAATGAACCCAGGTAAGAGGAACAGGCCTGAAATATTTATAGCTACAGGACTAAGCTGAGTGCACATGAGCGATTAGAACAATACTAGACAATGTTATTTGCACAGTTACTGCCCAAGTCCTCACATACTCCAAGACAAAGCAGCATCAGCATATTACAGGACAGTAGGTGTATGGATTCAAATTCTTAATGGAATTATGTTCACGACAGGGCTTTAGGAATTCTTCTTCCAAAGTGCATCAAGGGATGACATTTTAACCTGGCTGTTGATAATTTGGAGAGCTAAGAGGGTCCCCAGTTGCTCTAGGTGCTCTAACTTGCCCTTGTACACAGCTTCAGGACTAAGATTCTCTTCAGATGTTCTTAAAACTTTACTTGAAACTAGTAAAGTTTCAACCCAGTAGGCCCAGTACATCCAGGAAAGTGCAGCAGGGGAGGAAGAATTGTCTTAAAAATATTTAGAGCAACATGGGAGAAAAGTATCCCCTCAGGGAAGCTGCTGATTTGCTCAGGGCAAACTGACAGCAGAGGCCAGGCGTTGCTGAAGGGAAAGGGATGGCTTTGTCACTTCTCAGGCATGAATGACAACCCTTGTAATGAAGTAAAGACAAAAGCTGTCCCAGAACTTGTCTAGGAACCAGAGATGAGTCCAATCTCAAGTATTCAAGAGGCAAATCTCACATTTCCCCAAAGTCAGGGGAACAGGTAAGAAATACATAAATGATGAAGCCAGGAAGGAACTGCAGCAGGTTATAAATGCAGGTGGTCTTATTTAAAACCTTCCCGAAGATAAGGGATATGAGCAGGGAAACTGAAAAATTCTAGATTTTATTGTGCCCTTGCTAGTCACCTAGGGGCACAACCTGGCCTCTTCTGAGTCCACAAAGTTAATAGGAAACAAAAGCTCACAGCATCTTTGCCCTTCCCTGGTCTCTAAAACATCTCAGGTCAGCGAGGCTCTTTGGGACATGTCATCAACCACATTGCTGGGCAGGACACTGTAATTATTCAGCCTCTGTGAATTTTTAAAAATGAGACCTGTGTGCATGTTATTACAGTACATCAGCTGGAAACCTGCCATCCCCAAAAGCCAAGCACAGCTCTGAGCTGAATTATGAGACTAAGAGCAACGAAAGGAGCACCTCTCTGTCAGCTCCTTCCCTTACTGCAGGCTTATGCAAATGGACCCAATACAGCCAGAACTGACCCCAGACACAGAATAAATCCATCTAATAATAGCAAGGAAGGAGTGGGAAGTGAGGGAAGGATCTGGACTAGTGAGGTGTGCAGTTACAGAGAAACATTTGTGGTACAGCATGCCCTGAGCATCCTCTGTCTGACCACACCAAGCTTTTCTGATTCATTAAATCTCCTAACCTGCAACGCGTTTAACTTTTGTGAACTTCACTGCAATCAGTGGCAAGAAGGATAACATCTCTGGAGCGAGACAGCAGAAATTATAAAGGTTTTGCAGCTCTACTCAAAGACATTCTCTTCTCCGGGAGAGAAGATGAGACTCTTGAAAGGGAAATAAGAAAGAAGGGGTAAATGGGGCCATAACAAAATGAATCTTTATCCTCCTGAGCAATCATTCCCCTCTAGACCATCCTGCTTCTGCCCTGCTCACCCACAAATGAAGGAGCACAACCTGCTCTGAGATCTTCCCTGCCTCCTGCCCCCACACGAAATTGGAGAATGAAAGAGGCCATTCAGAAAGGGCTCCCAGGGACTGAAGTGGCCATGGTGATTTGGATGTGATTTGTGACATCTTTGCTACCTTTCAGCAGCTGTCAAGGTTCAGCCTTTCCAGTGATTACCAGAGCCTGTTTGATTAGGCTATATTTAACAGCTTCCCAAGGACGCCGAGGGCTCAGGATGGGTGGGTTTGTGTGCTGCAGTTTACAGTTGATTATGATTAATACACACCTACTAAATACAGGAGTAACACAAGGACAAGCCAGGGGTCTTCTTTAGCTTCCTCTGTCCCATAATATAACAGTTGCATCCTGCTCTAAGAAACAAAGTTGTATTGCTCTTTTCACCTTTTTAAACACTGGTGCAGCAGCAACTTTTCCTTTCTCATATTTCTCTCTTCCCTTTTGAAAACAAAGCTGTGAGCCATTCTTAAACATGAGCTACAGAAATTAAGCTGTTGGGTTTTCCTCTGGTCTCGGCTAAATCACTGAATTAAAGCTAAATACACCTTTTGCAAAGCAGGTAGCTAAACCACAGTGCTCTTCAGTTCTTACAGGGACTCCATGGAGCGACAGCCACCACAATATTTGTCATCTGCTTTGTTGTTACCTACTGGCACATCCATCCTTAATTAGGCAAGTACAAGTCAGCACATTAACTGCAACAGTGCTTCTTTTATTTTGGTTCCCTCCTGCCTGCAATCACAGCCTAACACCGCAAACTTCTGGGTGCAGATTTCTCCTGCAGCACTTCCACTGAATCCAGGCAATTTTGCTCTAATTAACCTGTTTGGACCATCTAGAGCAAGGGACAGAGGTCACTCAGTACTGGGCTTTGCTTTTTAAGCAGCAGATGACAAACCCTTTCATTCCTGCGTAATATTTGGTTTGCACGATATTTTAGAAATGCATCAGGAGTATTTCTGTCGGCAATCTCCCTCACGACACTCTGAGTGGATGCACCAATGAAAATAAAGGCCCTGTGCATGCAGGCTGCTTCTCCACAGAAAGATATGGGGTTTTCAAAGACCTTAAAAAGTCCCAGTCCTACTTGCACAAGTCCCCAAGGTGTCTCTGGGGTTAACAACCCTCCAGGAAGCTCAGGCTCATATTCAACAACTCAATATTTTGGTAGATGACAGTAAAATTTTACTCCCTTGCTGCTTGCCAGTTTCTCTTTTTCACATTAAATACTCATATCTGTAAATGCTGCTCAGCTCTTATCACCCCAGAAAAGAAAAGCTCCTATCTGCTGCCTGCTGGGCTCTGCTCACCTCCACTCCGAGAGCCCAGCAAACTTCTCTCCACCTCATTCCTATGCAGTGGTGTCAAAGGGGCTTCTGCTCAGAATGACAAACCCATCCACAAATCATTTGGGAATCTTCTCCACTCAATTTGCTCCAGCTCTGCCTGGCAAACAAGAGACAGGAGGCACATATACATTACTGTTGATTAGTCCATGTCACCAGTATCAGCAGCCAGGCACATGGGCTGACCGGAACTTTAAATATTGATAACCAAACTCATCTATCATAGGCCTAGGAGAGTGACAGTTTCAGTGCATAACAGCAGAGGCTTTCTACAATAATCAAATACTCAATAATTCATGAAAATATATCCCTCCCAAATCAAAGTGGAAGCTATTTTGTGTAATATATTATTTAAAATTCAATATCATAATGCACACAACTCCTGCTCCTACCACAGAGGACCATTTCAAAATGTGATTATGTGCGGACTGTTTAAAAGTGACAATTTTGCTTTTCATTTGTTTAACAGCTTAAATGGAAGAGCTCAACTGGAACTAAGTCGTCTGACAATGAAACCAAAGCCGACATAAGCAACTTCGCAAACTTCATGACAGCTAAAAAGGATGAATCTTCCTTATTGGTAACATAGATGAGTTTCCCACTCTGATGCTCACCTTTACAATTTTTTCAATGTTTAGTGAAAGGAAATATTCTGAAAAACTGTCTGACAAACATATTCAGTTCTGCTGGTCTGTCACCTTGGGCTGGCCAAAAAGCAAGAAAAATAAAAAAATCTGCTTTCACTCCAGGTAACAGAAAACAACTTTCACTTTGCATCTGTTTGTTCCTGTTGGAAAACCCTTTTCTGAGAGGGAAGGCTGCCTGGTGTAAAGTGCCAAGAGAAGAGAGGTTTTGCCCTTGTAAACTGAATGCGCTGGTGCATAAAATACAATCAAGATTTGTGACAAAATCCACAGCATGCAGACATCACTCCCCGGTGGTGGCAGGGCAGGGGCTGAGGTGGCACCGTCTGGTGGAAGGGACAAATCTTGTGACACAGGTGGGCACAGAGGGAAGGTTGGCAGCCAGGAGCCTGGGCTGCTGCCTCCAGTGCACAGAGCAGCTCTGAAGGATAAAACTACTTTGGGAAGAGGAAAATCTCAGCCTGTTTATGGAGAGCTCACAAGAAGATTCCACAAGATTTTGGAGCCAGGTGCCAACTCCTCAGTCAGGTCAAATGCCAGTCTCTCCTTTTATGTCTGCTGCAGGTTAAATCTCTGTCTTGTTCTCTCAAACAGTGGGGTTGATGAAAGCAAATTGAGGGAACAAACACTCAACTCTCATTTATTCCTTAAAGGCAAAAGATTAATAAATTTCTCTTCCCACCTGTTGCTCTGTAATGACCACTCCCCACTCCTTTGGGCGCCTTGGATATTTGATGTCCTTTTACCTATTTTATTCCTTTTGCTCTGCTCTCCAAAATCAGAAAAAAGCCAAGTGTGAGCCCAAACACTGCTTCTTTCCACTGCGATGGGGGAGCTGAGCAGGGCTGTGCTTCCCCCAGGCGTCAAAACAAAAGCAAATGTGGCAGTGTCCTCTCCCTGCTGCTTGGGAAAGGGGAATTGAAGTCATGAGACAAAGAGAACGTGCCCAGGAGAACATAAGCAACTATTCCAGCTGGAAAGTTTTGGTTCAGGCTCTGCTGCCATCTCTTTGTTTTTCAGAAATTACTAAGTTAATGTATCTCGGCTGAGGGCACTGCTCTCGTGCACGGCACAGCGTCAACCAAACTGTGTCCTAGGACCATTATTACCAGTTACTGCAAATACTTTAAGGGATTTTTACACCAAGAATTCTTGTTTCTGCTTTCCTCTCACTGCCATTTTCCTATATACCCCCTGTGACATTAGAAATCAAGAATTTAAAATACTTTGGCTTAGCCTTTGTTCTCTGTTCACCTCACTGGAGGTTCTCAGCCTCATATCACAGGTGCCTGGTGCTTTGCCACTGAGATTCTGCGTTGTGCTAGAGCCCAGTGCAAATGAGGACACAGAGAGGTCAAAGCACTCACTTAAAGGTCTGTTTTCAGGGTAGGTAAAGACACTTAATATGTTAAAGCTAAAGATTGAGAGGTGGTGCCATGACAGTGAATTCTTAATAGGAACACGCTAGATATGAAAGAAATCCTGTGACAGAGAAAGGCGAAACAGAAATAGCGACTTCAAGCTTTAAAGAACATATGAATCACCACCTGCTCCAGCAGAGAAAGGAGCTGTTCAGAGCTCCCATCTCCCTGTGGATGTTTGACAGCAGCAGTGACTTAATAGTGGGGAAAGACAGAGAGGAAATAGCAAGAAAACACAATTCTGCAGAATGACATTACAAGTTTGGGTCATATTTGGAGGTCAGAGTGGTTCCTAAACACCCAGAAAGTATAAGATTTTTATCAGTGAACCTCCAGACTGCCCATGCTCTGACCAACAGCTGCATCTGGGTTTTCCCTATGAGCTACCAGCTGAATCCTGTTACCACACTTGGACCTGAAGTACAGTAACAGTCTCACACTTCCAGTGCCATGGCCATGAGTGTTTCATGAGATTTCCATTGCAACAGGACTTTGCAGGGGTGTGCACATGGGTAGAACCAGGAGAAACACCCATTCTTCTGCAGAGATCCTAAGACTTAGATAGCTCCTAGGAAATAGCACTAGATAGATACGAAGAGGAATTCAGAATTTTGGTCTTTATAGCAAAGTCTCCAAACCACAAGGCTGCAGACATGGCAACAACGTGTCTGCAAACCTCCTGTGCCCAAACAAGCTGAAATAACTGGGAAGAGGTGGTAGATTTGGGTACCAATGTCCCCCTGGATGATGCAGTCAGTGTGGGTGAGTGAAGAGCCTTGTCCCTGAAGGGCTGACCACAAAGACCTCCTCAACCTGAAACAAGCATCTTTTGGGAAAAAAAAAAACCAACCTGGAATCTGCAGCAAAGTCAACACGTGAGCTGCTGACATTGTTTGGTGTGATACAGCTCTATACATGCAGGCATTCACACACGGCTGCATCTCACTTTCAAATGTCTCTCAAGAGTTGTGTATTAAACAGAAGGATTTTTCCAGGAACTAACACAGTTGGCAGCCTTTTGTCTCTATTTTTTAGAGTAATTTATGAAAGAAGAAAAGTAGCAGAGTCAATTTAAAAAAGGCTGCAGCCTGGACTTTGATAGATGAACAGATCTACCAACAAAACCTCTCAGTTTTCACTGAGCACTCCATCTTCTTATCTGTTAATCCCGGCGAGGAGAGAATAAGGAAGGCAGGCAGCTGAATAGAGGAAAGACCTGGGTAATGTTTAAACCAGGGAATAATCAACTGAGGGATCAACCTCCCTGCCTTTTTTCCAGATCCAACCAGATAATCAGCTGAGCATTTCCTGCTCCCCTTTCAGGTGGGGTTGAGTGAGACGACAGCGATTCACACTCCGACCTGTTGGAAGGGTCCGAGATAATTCCTTGCAGAAAAGCCTTAGTGCTCCAGGGGAGTGGTCCCTCTGACAATCTGGGACATTGTGCCAGGGAGTAATAACAGTTCCAGCTGTAATTTCTGGGAGGTGACAGCAAATAGCAGCACTTTCCCCAGCTGGCTGTGCAGACCTGCTCTCAGACAACGCTGAGTTTGCTTCTAAGTGTGTTGCTTGAATAGAGCTACATCTGTGCTGATTCCTCAGCCATGAGCAACTAGAACCTAAAACCATTGCAATTAATTAGGGGAAATGCCATTTCCTATCCAGAAACATAGTGAGAGAAGCTAGGCATTTCCAGGCAAAATTTAGTGGAGCATTTCAGGTGTAAGATAAGGTTTCTGGGATGGGTTGACATCTATAGGGGCACATGGAAAATGTAACAGGCCTTTCAATGTTTAGGTGCCACTCTGGAATCGACGCCCACAGTCCCAGCTCCATCAGCAGTTCTTGTCTTTCTGCATCCTCAGCAGAGCTCCTGCCCACCACACAGCCAGATATCCTCACACAGATCTCATGTGATATTTTTAAACACATTTCACATTTCTCTTCTAAGTTTAAAATCTAAGTAACTTCCAAGGCTCAGCATTTTTTGTTCAGTGAATGCCTTGATTTCTGACAAGTGCTATAGGAGGAAGCAACACACTTGTTCTTCAAAATCTGTTCCTGTCCCCCAAGTACAGCCTTTCTCCTAAACTGGAATTTGTACTTAACTCCTTAGTCTTTAATGGAGAGAAAAAACCCTGTAGATATTTGAAAGAAAAAAAGAAATCAAGTAAAAAAGAATAATCACATTCTCCTGACTTCAACTAGGTTGACTTCAAGTTCTGCTGAAATTCCATCCAAGCATTAACACACAACAAGCAAAATAAATACATCTGTAATTGGAAAAGAATCTGCTTGATTAGGACTGCCCATATTTCTGTAGTGACACTGAACATTTCCCTGTCCAGTGAATCCATTATAGCAGCACACTAAGATGGAAGAATCTTATGCAAGACTGGGTGAAAGCAGTTTTGAGCAAAAAAAAGAGTAGTTTCTTGAGCAAAACACATAATGAAAGTGAAAACTGAAATTAAAGGAAGCAGTCAGTCAAGTATCAAAGGAACACAGTTCTGCTCCTGCTGTCACTGAGACTCTGCTTCCTAAGCTCACATCTGCAGATCCCATCATTCATCTTTTTCCTAAAGCCCCAGATCCTGGAGTCATTTGATGACACAAGAGTCACACATCAAATCAGATTTCACCCTCACAGGGAAGGAAAAAAAGCCCTAATTATTTTACAAAATATAAAATAAAGACTAGCTTATTAAATAAATTTTTTTGAGCCTCCCTAAAAACATTGTCTCCCTCCTGCTGTGCTTGGTAGAGGCAAGTGAATGCCCAGAGCTGTCGTGCTTCAGCCTTTCGGCATCCAGACATTCCTTGCTCTTTCCCCAAATCCTACCTGAGCTCTAGGATCTGCAGCACAGCTTTCCCTCTTCCTTGCTCTGCACTGCATCATCCCACGAGGCTCCCTCCCTGCATTCCCTCCCCCGGCTCCGCACAGCTCCTCTGCACTGCAGCGCTGCCACAAACCAGCACTCCCAGCCCTTTTCCCTGCTCTGTCCTAGCCTGGAGCCTTCCAGCCTGCACTGCTCCACCGCCCATCCCCTCAACCTCCCTTATCTCTGCTCCAGGGCTCGCCGCAGCACCGCCAAACCCCCTGGCTCTGCCACCTCCCTTCCGTGCTCCGTGGCACAGAGAGAATCACAGCTCCCGACTTCTTCTCTGCTCTTCTCCTTCAACACCAGGCTGCAACACTGCTGGAGCATCCCACAGCTTTTTGTGTGCCTCTTTGACACCTTTTAACCCACACCTATGGTGCTGCAAGGATTCCCCTCCTGCCTCAGCACACCCCTCATCCTTTAGCCAGGTCCTGCTCTCCGATCCCACAAGCTTTACCCCTCCCTCCACCCCTCAAACACAGCTTTAACGTCTCTATATCCAGAAGTCCACATTCTGTGCTCAGGGACATCAGAGCACACTCGGCACGTACAGTCTGTTTAGAGAGTTGTCCTGGATTTACTAACAGGAGGTCATGCCTAACAAACTTGATTAATTTCTTTGAGAAGGTGACAATGACAAGGGACTGGGCAAGGAAGTAAAGCATAATTCAATCAGACTTCAAGAGCCTTTTGATACAGTACCACATAAAAAGCTAATTTATAAGGTTAATATGGATGGTATTGATAGCAAAACACTCATCCATGTAAACATCTTTTTTTTAATTACCCTGCAAAGAAAGTAGGAGGCAAAGCAAGCAGTGGCTGATCACAAGAACAGGAAAAGGAAATTATCAGAGGAACTTCAGGTATTTGTGCTCTTATACCCATGGCTGGTAGGATTTTTCTTCCAGCACCTTCTAAGATGATTCCCTACAGAAGCCTCTCATTTTGGTAACCAAACAGGCTACATCTGTTGAAGGGGCAAAGTCACATCCTTATTGTGCCTCTCTAGGACATCTGGCATTGTGTCATTTATAGCTGCATTAATAATGGTTTAATAAAAGGCACCACGTGAGCAGAGCTGGTGGTGTTCCAAGCACAGAAGGCTGGGCAGAAACACACAGGGTGCTAAAGAAAACCAAGAATGAAGACAAAAATCAGAATACAGCCTTAGGTCTGCCAAAGCAATCCTACCTGTCTGTAGCTCCCCAGAGACAGGGTGTGCTGCCATCAGCTGCCTTGCTCCATGGTTATCAGAGGGCGAGGGTCACCACAGCAGAGCAGCTCTCTTGCCTTCAACTGCAGCCTGTGTTCGTCTTGGTCATTAAAAGATCGTTTAGCAGAATGAAATCACCCTTCATTGTCAGTAACTATAGGAGAGGAAGATAACTTCCCTTTCCCGGTCCAGCAGGAGGTAGAGGCAGCTACAAAGCTCCATGGAGCCCTGTGCCACCACCCAGCTCCTCCACAAACCAGAGCCTTCAGCCTGGCCACTGCTCCCCTCTGCCAGCACAGCCAGTGTTTCCCTCTGTTTCCCCAGAAAAAGCACATCTGTTTTCAGTAAATGCTGCAAATTAGTTAATGTTTGTAAAGTGCTCTGATCGTGTGAAGTGCTACATAATTACTACGTATTATCAATATAATTTGGCTGGATTGCACCACAGCCGCCTCCTCTCTTCATTTGCAGCTTGGAGAGAGTTTTCTTAGACATCAGCTCTTTGTGTCGCCCATCTCAGAGCAGTCTTGACCTCCCTTGAAAAGCCCCAGAAAGGAAATAAACCCCAGGCTGGAGGCACATCCCTGGGATCCTTCATTTCCCCTTGCTTCAGGAAGCAGAATAAGAGATGTCTCCCAAGGAGGAGGACCTGCTCTTTGGGAAGGGCTTGTAGTCCACAATTCAATGACCCCTGGAACGTGTAACAGCTACGAAAAATATCCTAAATATCAGAGAAAGCAGCAACCTGTGCTAGTGGTGGGCTCAGAATGTGGACTAGAAGTCCCCAGTCTGGTAGTCATTAATAGGAGTGACCTGTTCAGGCACTAAAAAACCTCCCTGCTCATCTTAATATATCCCCTAAAATGAACCAAATATGAGCAAGAAGATCTGCTTTTCCCAACTCCCTGCTCCCTAGCACCCTCTTCCAGCAAATCCTGAATTTTTCAGGTCTCAACAAAACAAACCCTATATAAAACACTTCCTAGTTCAAGGCTAAAACCTGATAGAAAAAATAAATTTTAATATAAGAGAAATAAAGTGAATAATAGGCAGTCTCACTCTCCTTAAAAGATACAGAAAGAACTTCAAGAAAGCTTTAAAATTCATTGCTTATAGAAAATAGAACCCTAAAGAGAATAAATGCTAAAAACCACTAAAACAAGCAGCTACTCCCTGCCTCTCCACAAGGGCTGCTGCCCATCCTGCCTGGATTCAAAGGGCTGATGACCAGAAGCGGTGCCAGCTGGGAAAACAATTATGCAGAAAAAAAAATCAACAATTTGAATGTATTTTTGAGTTTTCTTCCTAATTCCTAGAACATATAATCTATCTTAAGGGCAACATTCCCCATAGATCTGCCAAATTATTAAAAGTGGAATTATGGGAAAAATATTTGGCATGTGACAAGATATATTTAAAATTGCTGAAGTGAGGAAAAGAAAAAATGTTACCAGAATTTCAGTTTCTTATAAAAATAAAAACTATCGGACTATGAAAAAAGTGTGATTGGAAAGCCAGAAGTTTTCTGGCATACATAAAGTACTTCACCAAGCACTAAATGTGCTGGCTGACCACACCTTACATCAGTGCTTTTTTACAAGTGTTACCTGAGAAGGAAATTTCTACCCCAGTTCTGTATTTCTATGTGGTAGGAAACTGTCCCAAATGTGGATTTTCATAAACAGAGGGAGATAATCCTGTCCAGGTAAGTGTGGACACTGATCTAATCCATCCCATGTTGCCTGGGAAACCCATGTTCAGGAGGATATGTCTGAACTAAGCTGTTCAAAATCATGGAGAAGAGGATTTCCATTGCACGGTTTACATGCTATGGATTTGTCTCCAAAGAGTTTTCTATTTCAGAGGTTTTAACATTTGAACTTTCACTTTCTGAGAGCCTTCCCTCTGTGCTCTGGGAATGGATGGGAAGACTGGATTCAAAACGCCAAAATGCAGTGAATCAGACTGGTAGCTGATTCTTCTGGTTAAATCTATAGCTAATAATAGAGCAGTATTTGAAGGTCCAGCAAATGTAAATGTAATGTTCAAATTATTTCAGATAAATTTGAGGATATTCCAGTGTTTATGAAGCATGTGCCATGCTACAGCCTGGGAGGTCTGTGCTGCTCTCTGCCTTTGCCCAATTCATGTGGGTAACCTGGACCTTTCCAGCTCCTCTCCCTGTTCTTAGTGTCACATGAATGGAGGGGTCTTGGTGCTCTCAAATCTTGCAGAGAGAGACAAGGAGTCTAAAATACCTCTGGCATGGGTGTGATTATAAAGCAATAGAGGGGAAAATGGGTCTATAAACAGTGGTCTAGAGTGCAAATGGGTTTGGCTCTGTGGAGATCAGTGGAGCAACATCAATTTATAGTTTCTGAGGCTCCTACTTAGTCTGCAGACCTGGGCCAGAAATTGGGGCACAGGAGCTGCAATGCCTGCATTGCAAATCCTGGAGAAATAGGTTTCAGAGGAAGCTCTTGCTTGTTATAGTGGAGATAGAAGGAAAGATATTTTTTTGACTTTTATGGGGTTGGAGGGAGAAAGAGTAGGATTAAGTGTCTGTTTAAAAGGCAGGAGGACTGGGCAGAGACAGATCAGAGGGGCAGAGAGGCTGCCTGTGGAAGTTTCTGCACCGGCCCCCTCTCCTGGTCCTTTCCTTGTCCAGCGTTGCCTGTAACTGCTGGTTGAGGCTTTTTCTCTCTCAAATACATTCCTTGCTTCTCATTTTGCAGAGTGAGAGGCATTGCTTTAAGGAAAAAAAAAAAGTAAACAAGCACTTCCAGATTATAAATGCATCCTATTAAGGTTTCTTTTTCTTTCCTTCGAGACAAAAGCATTTCAGCTTCCAAGCTTCATAGACCTCCTGACCCTGCTGATGTGGGTGGATGGCTCTGCATGTTCTGAATCATTTGCTTCCTTTTCAAGTGTTACTTTCTCCTTATTTCAATTACCCTTCCTTTATAATTACACGGGCTGCTCCAGCGAGCAGGAGTGCTGGGGGAGCTGACAGCCCGTCTAACAACCGAGCAGGCTGCCTGTGGAATCTACATCCTGTTCTTGCTCGGGCAGTGGGGAAGTGAACGTTTAATAGCACAGGAGAAATTGCTGGAGGATATTCAGGCTCCAGCACTTCATGGAGGGTTCACTGCCCAGCCTTTCACTGGGCTGAGCCGTGTGTAATTGCTCTGCCTGTCCCTGGCAGAGTTATAAACCAGATGTGCAAGGATCACCTCCCTTCATTCCCACTGAATGATTGCCTCTGTGACAGCACGAGGCAATGGAGCTTGGCCCCACACCTATTTGAGCTCCATGAGAGTCTTTGAAGGAAACTTCAAAGGGATCGATTTAGGCTCCAAAAGGTGCAACCAGCTCTGAGGTGAGCAGGGCAGAAAGGGAAGGTGAGGGGCAAAAGTGATGGTCTGGTTGGGCTGCTGTGGATGACATGTAGGGGGGAGAACTGCTGTGGAGCCAGGGAGGAATGCTTCAAATTAAGTTTTGTTCTATGTGGTTTCTAGGAAAAAACCAACCAAACAAATACCTAAAAAAAACCCCAGCAACAAAAAATCCCCACAAAACAAAACAACAAAAAAACCTCCCAAAAACCTCAAAACCAAAACCAAACAAACAAAACCCCCAAACCAAAGCAAAAAAGCCCCACAAAAAAACCCCACCAAAACCCCCAAACCAAAGCAAAAAAAAAATCCCACAAAAACCCCCACACCTCGACTTTTTAAATTCTGATTTTCATCTCATTCACTACCAAAATTAAATGGTAGGTTTCATATAGGCATTTTGCAAAGTGGCACATTTTTGTTAAATATCAAGCTTTATTTAAAAGAGAGACAGAGGTTTAGCTACTGTGTTACAAGTCAAGTCTCCAGAAAAGCTCTGCCCTGTCTATTCTAAGAAAATGCTTTATTAGGTAGTTTTCCAAAAGTTAATATTATTTCCGAGGCTTCTTCCTGACTTCTATCCCTGTAAAAGCTCCTTTCATTGAATATCCCATCCATACACTCTGCTAATAATGTGATGCCTATTATTAGCACATGGGGATATTGGAAAAGTATCTATTCAAAAGGTCCTAAAACCTATCCCCAAATAAAGAGGAGCAGTTGAGAAAAGGCCCATCTGACTGTTGCTGATTGTAGAGAATGGGATATTTTTTTTAGCCAATTAATTGCACATTTCAAATTTAATCTTATATTGAAATTCTAAGAGGCAACAGCCTGGAAGAGAAGGTGTCAAAAGCTTTCCCTAGCAGCAGTTCAGGGTCCTGCAGAAGGGGCTGGAATTGCTGCTGCGGCTCTGTGTGCTTGGCACAGGCACTTGTTGGTTATTCACGAATAACAACATCATCTCTTGCATTATTTTAGCTCTCTACGAAAGTCATGAAGGCTGGGCTTGAGTGGCTAGGCAGTACCACAGGGTAAAAAACACAGAACTATTTTTTTTCTTGATTAATTTAGGGAATTAAAGGTGTAGCAAACACTTGTACCAAAAGTGAATTTCCTTTTTTTTTTTTGTTACCTATGTGCACAACTTTGTGCTTGGTTCTGCTCTCCCTCTGGTCAGGCAGCAGGTAAAGGAGAGCCATAGCAGCTGACAGTGGGAAGAAGGATAGGAGAGAAAAGGAGAAGGGCAAGCAAGAAGAAAAACAGGTCAACCAGGTAAGTTCAGGTCGTTTTTCCTTTTTTTCCAACACTTGAAGATTTCTAAGTAAAATTAGGAGTGGTGAGGAAGATTGTTCCACTCTGGAGTCGGTAAGATTCATTTTTATTTGACTTTTATTGGAGCTACCTTAAGAATAAAAGAAGAGCACCATCTCAGACATCTGTACACAGCAAATGAAGGGAACAAGGGAAGTAGCAACTTCCCCATGCCAGAGTAAAAGCCTGAATGTGTTGGGTCCTTGGTGGCATGTGACCAAGTATTGTTATTTAGGGACTATTTTTGTATTTCTATACATATTTTTATTTTTGGGTGCAGCAACAGAGGCGAGGGACTGCTTAAAATTTCCTTTGACCTTTCAAAGTGTTTCTGGGAGCCAAAGGTGTTCACAGGAAAGAAACATTAAATTATAACCATGGCTCAGACCCCTAAAAGGGTCTGACAGCTGCAAGAATAAAAGGCAAATAATATCCAGGGCTCTTAGAAATGGTCGTGGATCTTCAGGCCTTTCTGAAAGCTGAATTACTTCTTTTAATTCAGTATAAACAGATTAGGTCCAAGCAAGCCCAGCACCATGGGCAAACCTAGAAGGAGAAGAAAGACTGATTTCTCTTCAGTTTGCCTCTTTCAAAACCTGAAGGTTCATGCATTGGCAGAGTTATACCTGCAAAGGGATCAAGTGGTAGATCAGATGAGGGAATTATTTCCCTTATTCGGGGAAACTTCATGTGATGGCAGGAGTGAAATCTGCTGTAGCACAGTGTCTGTAAAGAGTGGACTTCAGCTCTCCATGGATGCCATGGGAAGGGAAAGTGATTTCTATGATTATCTGAGAGCAGAGGAGCTCTTCTCATTTGATACCCCCTGAGGGACGGTAGGAGAGGGCTCTCACCGGGGAAAGGGTCAGTAGTTTGAATTCTGCAGCATTTTGGCTCGTTTAAGGATTTTGGAAAACCCCATCTTGTGAGTGACAGGGACAAAGGCTGAGCAGCTCTCTGTGTTGGCCGTGGAGAAACTGCTGGTGTCAAACCACAGTTCTTCTCCTCACCTGTGGCCAGGCAGAAGGTTGGTCCTACAAGCACAAAATTATGAAACAATTTAGAGTTGTCTCTGTGTCTCAGTTTCTCTCAAAACACAGGGTTTTAATTTTTCAGAGCAGTCCTGCCCTGCCCTGAGTCCCACCCTGAGGATTTTCCAGCTTCACCTGACCCTGGGAAGCAGCAAATGGGCTGCAGGCTTGATGTGGTTGCTCTTTCTGAGCCTTCCCTTGTTCCCACTGCTCTGTTCTGCCCTCCCTTGCCTTCTCAGCCTCCTGCATTAGCTTTCTGAGGGTTTCACAATTGTCATTCTTCAAAATCCAGGATAGGATTGAACTAAAACCTTGAGCTAACAGTGGAGTGCCAGGCTGGCATACATTTCTCTCCCAATTATAATGGATGAAAAGCTCAGGGAGAATATTCAGTGCGTCTGTATGGCTGGAATTTACACCACGAAATCTCCGTGCAGGTCCTCACCCCACGAATTGCCTTGGCTTTGCCTCACCTTTGCTCAAACAGCAGAAACTCATGAAATGCTAAGTCAGAGAGCTTTGAATGCTAAGCCACACAGAATATTTGTTCTTCAACCCAGCAAAACTTTTATATAATCAAGGTTCAGATGCAGGTGTTTGCTAGATTATACTCTTTGCTGTACACACTGTTCTCTGTTCCTAGGGCAGGCAGATCAGAAAGTTTGCTGGCTGAGCAATTCAGAGAGTGCCTAAAACACATCAGACTTAAGAGACAATTTGCTTTACTAAAATCCTCCAAACTTCCTCTATAGTGCAGTGTCACCTACAAAACCAAAATAGACAGATGAAGAACATGATCATCATGGCAAAATTCATTCCTTTCTGGAAAAAATAATGTCCCCTGCATGTGCATACACTTGCACCTATTTGAAGATCACCTGCTGTGTGTTTTGGGGCTGCTACTCATCACTTAGCCCTTCTTCCTCAAATTTGGGTTTTCCAGTACAATAAGAAGCACCAAATTTACGTTCTGCACCTGGAACATGTAGACTTAGAGATATAAAAAAATAACACTGAAAGCTGCCAAAAGATCTTTGTTTTTCTTTTGGAAGGCTTTGCCCTGGCAAATCAGTTCACTGTGTACCAAAGATAATTAGGGCATCTTATTTAAAACTTATGATCTAATTAGTGGCTTTAATGGTAGTTAATTACACAGAGAGCAACAAAGCAGTTATATTTCCTACCAGGCTTCTTCTAAGTCAAGGTGCAGGTACTTATCTAGGGCCATAAAGGAGAGTGGCTACCACACTTAACATCTAATTATACAAAATTGTCCACAGTAATTATGAGCAATGTGATTTTATTTATCTGGCTTAATGACTGTGGCTATGCACAGTCTCTGACCTGGCACGGTGACAGGGAGGACAGAGAGAGGGAAAAGTGTGAACACTGTGGTGGAACTGCAGCCTCCTCATCCTGAGCACAAAGGCAGGGCCTGGGCACAGCCCAGCAGTGTTCCTGAAGGTTTGGGGACCCTCTGATCCCAGGGATTCACGGGAGCCATGGATACACATGGCATGGACAAGGGAGTGCCTTTGCTGACCCCCATGAGATGCTCAGGATTGGCTTTCTCTCACCACAAGGAACTCACTGTTACCAGCAGGGATAAAAAGGACAAGTCATCCTTTTATTCAGCAGAAGGGACATTCTATTCCCACCATCTACATCTTAAATCTTTCCCAAATATCATCCCCGAGAGTTGCTAAATATTCTCAAGAAAATTTCAGGGTGCCTCCACAAACTCAGTGTCTGGTATAAAACCACTTTTCACTCTCAGAGGGAAGGGGAGCAGGTGTTTTGGCTGACTTTTGACTATTCTTGCTCACTTTTAACCTGTGTGTGCGTGGACATAAAGCCAGGAACAGCTTAACCCTTCCCGGTGACTGCCATGAAAGAAATCTGCCCTTGTATTTGGAACAATCTCCACTATTTGCAAATCCCAACAGAATGAGTAACCATTGTGTTTTAGGGCTTGACTCCATAAATACAGGAATAGGTTATGAGGAGTATGAGTGAAATGTGGTTCTTTGGGTTTGCCCTTTTACCCCATTGGACGGGGTGGAAATGTTTTAGAGAGAGATGTCCAAAAATCCAACCAGCCTGTTACACTTCTTGAGACAATCAAAGTAATGAGTGCTTAAACAGGAGGCTGAGAGAGTTTTCAGTTCATATCAGTATCTTCTGTTGTCCAATCTCTGTCCTCTCATTAATTAATTACCCCTGATGAAAGGGGTACCTTTGAGTTGTAAAGTTTAAAGTGATAGATATGATTTACATGCCAGAAAGACAGCTGGCCCTGTGCCCACAGCCTTGAAAAACATCATTTTCAAATACTTTCACTTCATAAAATTGCAGGCAGCCGCATGTACAGCTCTGCTTCTCAACTCATCCCCTCAGGACATTTCCATGTTATAGCAAATCACTTGTTCTGTGGCTCACTAAGATTTTGAATTAATAGTAAATACATTTTGACCTTATTTTTCTCCTGATAATTGCTCTATTTATAGAGAAGTCACTGATTGTCATGCTAATTTCTTCCATTTGAAAATTAGATTGGCTCCATCAGAAATAATGTGTGGTATATCCCATTTAAAAAAAGAAAAAAGGCAAAAAAGGAAGCTGTCTCCTTTAAGAGTGGGTTTGCTCTTGTTGCCTTTTTAATGAAAGCTAGAAAAAATACTCATTGCTGAAAAAAGCAATGATAACTTTCACTGACAAGTTAGGTCATTCTCCTTCTTTAGATATCAGTTCCCTGTATTTTATGCCTTTGTTTTCCATAAAGTATTTGAGCATCAGCTTAGAGAGGAACGGCCTGTCATAGTTAGATGTTTTATAGTCCTCCCATAACACATCAAAATATCTGTGGCCGGATTAAAAAAATGGCTTTTCAGCATTCAGGGCCAGAGTTCAGAGCTGGACAAGGACAAGATTTTTTTTTTTTTATTCCTTTTCAGAAATCCAGCCACTAGTCTATTTTCTTTGCTCCCTCCCTGAGCTCACAGCACAGGAGCATGAGATGCCTGAGCGAGGAGTTCTCGACATACAGAGCACATCCACAGTGCTCTGCTCTGCCTTTCCATCACCTGAGCACAGCCCACACTCAGGGCACCTCTGCCCTGCCTTTCCACCACCTGAACACATCCCACACTCAGGGCACTTCTGCTCTGCCTTTCCATCACCTGAGCACATCCCACGCTCAGGGCACTTCTGCTCTGCCTTTCCATCACCTGAGCACACCCCACACTCAGGGCACCTCTGCTCTGCCTTTCCACCACCTGAGCACAGCCCACACTCAGGGCACCTCTGCTCTGCCTTTCCATCACCTGAGCACATCCCACACTCAGGGCACTTCTGCCCTGCCGTGCTGAATCACCGACAGCGTGGTGGCCTCTGGCAGGGAGGTCTGGCTGTCAGTGACAGCCTGGTGGCCCCAGCTTCTACTGATGGAGCCATAAATCCAGGTGGGTTTTGTGCTGAGAGCCATCAAGTGTCCCCTGGGCTGAAGAGGGATGGAGGGACCTTGATGTCAACAAGGGCTGCTCACCGCCAGCATCACAGGGAGGTGGCTCAGGTTGAGTCACTGCAGGTTTTGTGGTTCAGCACCACAGAGCAATTAGCAGCAAGCAGCGCGCGTTCCAAACCTTTGCTAAAATCGGGGCTGTTTATCAATGTGTCAGCCTGGTGGCAGATTCAAGAAATCTAAATTTACCAGGCGACTGCTTCCCCCATTGCTGGCTGCAGCCAGTGGATCTGCAGGACATGCTGTCCCAGCTGGGCATCTGGACCAAGCTGGGGAGGAGACCTGGATGAATGGGACCAGCTCCAGAGTTCGAGGCAGGGGAGGCTTTTTTACACCACAGCTGCTTAATGACTTTTTCAATCGATTTCAGCAGTGCTGCTTTTCGATTACTGATTCCATCCCAGCCACTGGGCAGAAAAATGGGCTTAGGGAAATTATAGACAGGAAAGAGGGGTAAAAAAAATGCTCAAAAATTCAACAGCTTCCACAATGCGGTGACATTTGTCCAGATATTTTGTGCTGAATTGGGAAAAAAGGGAGAAATGGCAATTCCTCCCATCTCTCAGCCTGTGTTGGGAGGAGAGTGCGCATGTACTTCCTTGCTTTCAAGCCCCAGTTCATCCATGCTCACTGACCTGCTCCTTGGTTTGGAACCAGCTGCAGAAAGCAGCTGTCATCCCCTGTTACTCTGCCAGCCCTATTCTTAAGGCAGCCATCAAATCCTGGCACTGACTGAAGGCAATTCAATTAGCTGTGACGGTCAAACAGAAACCAAGGGTCAATTGAAATCTCTTTTTTCCTCCTCCTGGCCACCTCCTCTCTATTTTCATCTTGAATCTGGAGATGTGAAAGTCCATCCCCAGTCTGGAAGTTTTTGTGGGGGGAGGATGGGAGAAGGAAGGTGTTTACACAGGAGACCCTTACTACAGTGAGGAAAACAGGAGAAAAAAAGGGGAATGCACAGCAGGGATTGGGGTGTATCTTTCCACAGTCCTGCTCAGCTCTTGTGCTGCCTCCTAAGATGGAATGAGCCTGGGAAGTGGTGCCCTGCTGGATGGCTTGTGATGTGCCTTGGCTAAACTGGACAGTAAAGATGAAATCTCCCTCAGCTCTGCTGCTGCCAACCACAGCAGCCTCTTCAGGCTTTTGTCAGACCCTTGGGCTCATTCCCAGCACAGCCACAGGAAGGAGGGAAGGTGAGAGGAAGAGGAGGAAGACGAGAAGGTAGAAGCAAGAGCTGGGCCATGGCACAACTGCATTCTCAGCCCCTCTTTGCAGCCAGCCCCCATAGCTCCTCTCTGGTGTGCAAATAGTGGTAAAACTAACAGTCAAACTGGTAATATTGATAAATACTTCATAGTTACTGGTTTCATGTCTCCCTCAGTGCTACAGATTGAATGTCTAACCCTGGTGACATCTGGCACACGCTGAGCAGGAAGGGAGCACACACAGCCTCGCCTGGAGCAGGGGGAGCAGGCAGAGGGCATGGTGAGGGGACAGTCCCTTGGAGCCTGATGCCACCAGCTCAGCCACCTCCATCCCCCTGCAGAGCCTGGCTGGTGGTCGCACGGGAGCAGCTGCTTCCAGCACAGACCCATCTGCTGTGACTCAGAGAGGTCTCACATGAGCTCCAGTAAATCACCCTCAGGTGATGGCTGGCCTCATCCCTCTGTGAGTGAATTCATTAAGAACCATCTGCACACAGGTGAATTGGGTGCACCATAGCCAGAATTGGTGCCTTTGGGGTCCCTGTGGGCCTTCATTCTCTAGAGGTGCAGGGAATATTTGGCTCAGTGGGTTTATCGCAGGACTGAAGATGAATTTCTGCCCTGGTGGGTTCTTCTGGACTAGTTCCAGGCTGCAGCAAGTCTTAGGGAGATTAAATGAGACTTGTGGTGATATTGTTGACCTCAGAACCAGCCAGGTGGTTATAGCAGAGCAAATGCAAGCTGTGCTTTTAAAGGATTGCTGGCAATTAAGTGAGCTGAACATTTCCTCCTAGCAGCTGGTAAGAAATCATCCATTTTTCCCCAGCAGATGAATATTTAAAATATTGTGGAAATTCTTCAGTTTTCCATGCATTGATTCATTGTGATCAGTACAAAACTCAGGGTGCCCTGAGAAACAGGAATGTGGTTTCCACATTTTCATTGACAATTTCAACTCTGAGACTTGTGCAGCACAAGGTCTTGATATCATTCTCACTTCATGGAGAACCTGTAAGAAGGATTTCACTGGGCTCTATAAATGGCTGGCAGTAATGGATCTCCATATGAAAGAACTAATGACCTTGAATAAGGAATGAATCAATGTGACGAAAGGAGGAGAATCCAGCTCCGTGCTCACTGCTTTGCATGACCCAAGTCTTTGTGCAGCAGATGAGAAATGCCAGGGTAGTGGCTTGGCAATACATCACCCCCACTTCAGTGCTGGAGCAATCACTCCTGCTCTGGGCAGGGTAGCACAGGGATTTAGATCCCTGCTTCAGCAGCCTAAAGACCTCCAGGATGCTATTTTTGTCCTGAGTAGAAACTAGTCTTAAAACAAATAACTTTCCTATATTATTTCAGCAGAAACATGAATTTCTTTCACTTGTTTTCCTTTCAACCTTTGCCTCTAAACACTTAGCTACACTCAGAGCTGTGCGTGCCTCCCTCCTCCCCCCGATCCAATCCAATCCTTGTCTCATTCACATTGCAGGGAACATGTCATTAATGTTTGACAGTGACTCTTTTCCCTCTCCATTGTTACATTCAATTTTTTTTCTTTTGTTGAAACTTTGCTACCCTATTTTTCAGGCTACACAATGTGGAAGTTGGCAGAAAACCAGGCTCAGCTGGAATTCAGGACTGACTTTTTATGTGAATTTAAGAGGTGCCAGCATTGGGGTAGTGTATCATGCTCCCACACAGCCTGACACAAACAAGGTAAGCCTCAGTGGCAGTTGAGGACTCACTCAAATATTGTTTAAAGTCCTTAACGAGAAAAAAAAAGAAAAGAAAAGGAAGACTGATGGTTTTAACTTCAATGGGATTTAGCCTTCTGTCAATATTTCAACAGGTTGCTCAGCAGACACACTGAAAACTTGCGTTGCTCCAGAAAGGGAGCACATTCCCTGCTCAGCAGCTAATGAACTCCCATGGTGTCAAGTAGTAACCTCAGGGAGCTGCAAGGCAGATGCTGTAGCTACAAAATGGTATAAAGCAGTAAAACCTAGAAAATCTGGAGCTTATATATGAAATTATGACTAATATTTTCTGAAAGAGAAGGGAGCAGGAACTCTGGGATTGGCCTACAAATGGGTATCAGCAATGTCTCCCATCAAAACATTCACTGAGCATTTTAGGAGCATAAGACTGAATAGTAACTCCTAGGTCAGCAAATAAATCTTATGTTCCAGCCTGTCTGTGATTATCTCTGTATCCAGCTCTGTCACTTCCAACAAAGCACCACTGATCATCTCAATTCTCAGGTGGTGTTCCTGCTCTGAGCAGATAACCAAATATTTTACAATTAGAAGTCTGTCAAATGTTAAGGCATAATTAAAAGGACAGAAAGAGGGGAAAAGCCCTTTTGCCCATGAAACTTTGCAAGAGCAGTCACTGAAGCGCTTGTGGTACTTTTATTTTCTTGGCATCTACTTGAAACAAAGGCAAAAACTATCACTCAGTGAGTGTTCACAGAGCAGCAGTAAAATAGGTCAGAAACGCAACTGGAACAAATGTGTTTGAATAAAAGAAAGCCAAGCAAACATCTCAGGTACTGGAACTGTGCAAACACAGCAAATAACATAAAGCTAGCTTCCCCTCAGGAGAAGAATGATATGCAGAAATCTTGATGCTTTTGTTCACTTAATTCAGGGCCCAGCAGAGAATGGGAATGGCCGTGTCCTGCTGTTAAACAACTTTTAATTCCTGAGGGAATCAGGTTCTGTGGCTGTGTGTGCACCTGGAAGGGACAGGGGGAGGCAGTGGGGACATTTGTCTTGTACGAGTTGGAGCAGCCTCATGGAAGCTCTGGATTGGACTGTGATAAGAATTTCACCAGGAAGCCATGGATTATTGAGGTGTGTTTTGTGATAGGTGGAGCTATGGTGTCACCATCCATTAAAAACCGAGGAAATTCTGTATATTATTTCAAGGGAAGGACTTCTCATGGGTGCCTGGCTTTCAGTCTCCAAAGGCCACATCCCAGGTGTGGCCCCAGTGGCCATCTCCCACAATGGTCAAACCAGCCACAAAAATGTGGGTGTTGATGTGAGCCCACAGCTATGGAAGCTGTGGCAGTTATGAGACCCTGTGCTAGACCCTGAGCCACAAAAAATGACTCCATAGTCATAAATCTTTAGAAGGCTTATTATTTCCATTTCATTTCATGCAAGCATAGCAAGCAAGCAAAGGTGCAAAAGCAAAGAGCAAAAAGCTTTTCTCTCTCTCCAGCCATGTCTGCTGAGAGATTGTCTGTGTCTGTCCATGAACAGAACAGTGCAGTACAAAGTGTGAAAACAAACAAAGATCGAGTATTGGCCAAGCGAACACTCTTTTTCAAAACAACTTTTCATGTTTACATTCTTTATCAAAAGCCTTCCAGAGAACATGAAATGTTGACAGGATTGTTCTATTTAGAAAGTAAGTTTTACAACTTGGGAAGAAAGTGCCTTTTCAGGCCTGCTGCTGGATTTCTCCAAGATCCACTAAATGTCAGCCCCGCAGGAAGCAACAGGCGTTTGTGTCTGAGAACACAGTAAAATATTTCTTGTCCGACCATTCTGGATTGCTTCTTTTGTTCTGAAAGAGGCATCATCTGCCCTTCACAGAATCACAGAATGGTTTTCTTTGGAAGGGACCTTAAAAAACACCTCATCCCACCCCCCTGCCGTGGGCAGGGACACCTTTCACTATCCCAGGTTGCTCCAAGATCTGTCCAACCTGGCCTTGGACACTTCCAGGGATGAGGCAGCCACAGCTTCTCTGGCCAGCACCTCATCACCTTACAGGGAAGAATTTCTGCCTAATATCCAGTCTAAATTTATCCCCTCTCAGTCTGAAGCCATTTCCCCTTGTCCTTCCTATATCACATCCTCACTGCTGGTCCTATTCAAAGGGTTTGAAGGCTAAACCATCACACTGATCTTTGTGAGCACCTTGCAGTTCTGTGTCACATGAAGATATTAAAAAAAAAAAAATACTCCAGACTGGATTTTTTTCTCCTTTTGTCCTCCAGTGAATAGCACCAGGAGCTGCTGGCCCTGCCTGGGAGGAGCAGAGTGGCCAAGGGGCTCCCACTGAATCCTTGTCTCCAACTGCCTCTGTGCTCACTGCCTTTCACTTATTGAATTAGAATAAATTGGAACTTTCATAAAGGGTGATATAAATCATTATCTCAAGTTAGCAGATGCGGGCTCACCAGGCTAGAGCTCTGTTAATAACTCCTTTGGATTAGGGCTGATTGGTACAATTTTAAACTTGTTTCTCTCAGCTTGATCAGTCTCGTTGTAACTGTGGCAATTATCCCATTTCACTTTCAATAGCTCAGCTCAGAGGAATTGCTGCCTCCAATCCATCCCTCTGTAATGAATCCAGTGTGATATGTTTAGTCCTGTGGACAAATATACACTTAATTCCCCCCTACTCTGAAATAAGCATTAAAAAATAAAAAAATCCTATGTCCAAATGACATATAGGAATGTGTCTTTTAGGGAGTGAGTGTCTGTGTAAACATCATTGAGGTGTTTGGCCACAAAAATCTTCTCTTCATTCTTACAGCATCATTTGCACTTTTTGGCAGTCTTCCTGCCTGGGAAATTAGATTAAAAAACAGTGGTTTATCCAAGCATTGAAGCTGCTTGAATAGGTTCTGATGAATGTGTTACATGCTGAATTTGTGGGGTTTTGTTAAATAACTCATCTGGTGATATTTTTCTTTCTTTTTTTTTTTTTCTCCAGGAGTCATTAATAAATGATTTAATGAGTGAGCACAGAATTCTCATAATAATATATTTGACAAGTATTTGCTTTCACTCCTTTATTCGACTCCAACAGCAAAGCTGGGTTTCAGTTTAATAGACTCATGGAGAACACACCTAACATTGACAATAGCTCCATACTAATTTATTTTTAGAAAAACACTTGAACAAGTGTTTGTTTTAAGCCCACCTTTAGATCTTACCTGAGATACCTTGCTGGACCATGGGCTTTAGGAGTAAGGTGGACCTTGTGCTTAAATCATTACAGTGATGGTTTTCTTGCAGTTACCAGTTCTTCTGTTGTCTCTTTATAACCTTTCCATGTATATTAGAAATTATATATTTATTTTTATATGATATTTATAATATATATATTTATAAATATATATAAATTTATATTTTATATATATATTATATTATATATTTCCATTATATATAGTATATCAAACTGCAAATGATTCCATGATTTCTGGGATCAGGAGCTGCACAAGTGTCTCTGAAGCATCCCCAGCTCACAAGCTCTGAAAGTATTCCCTTCCCTTCCAACCATTGTTTGATCTTTCTGCTTGTAAATTTTTTAAGCCAGGGCTGTTGCTCACTTCTTGTTCACACAGCACCTCATTCCATGTTTTATGAAGCCAATAAAATGCTAGAAATTAAAATACATGGACTGATTTTTCTCCCACTTCCAGTGCCAAAGCTGTGCATCACTGATGCCCACGGAGACGTGCCAGTGAAAGCAACAGCATGATCCCACCCAGCTTTAATTCCTAACCATGGGAATACACTTTCCCATTTTGAATTCAGATCAGTGCACATCTGTTCCTGGAAATTGTTTGAGGGTGCAGCCTAAATAAATGCTGGTGTCCCAAAGTTTTGGAGGAGCATCCAGTCTCTCCTCCCTGCTCTAGCCAGCTGCCTCCTGCTCAGCTTGCAGTGCTCAGCCTCTTGCAGGGGCTTGGACAGCTCGGAGTCACACTGCTTCCAATATGTTTCTACTAAAAATAATAGTAGTAATTAATGCTCTTAGTTTTAGTGCTGCCATCTGCCTTGGTGCCAGCCACAATGGCTTTTTCCCTCTGTGTTGCCCAAAGCAGGAAGGAGGAGGAAAGCAAGGACAGAGGCAGCTGCTTGGGCTTTTCCCGGCACCTCTGTTTCAGCTGCCAGGGATTCTCCTGATGGGGACAGGGAAAAGAGGGGGGATTGTCTGGTCTTCCAGAGACAGCAAGAGGCCCTGAACATCCTCAGAACAAAGGTAACAGAGATCAAAGAGAGATGGATGGAAGGAAGGTGGTTACACATGAGGTGTAACCTCTCCTGAAGGTACAGAGGTAAATAACCCAAAATCCTTAGGAGATGCTTTGAAGACAGGGAGCTCTGTAGTGTATTTTCACAGAACCACAGAACCATTTAGGCTGGAAAAGACCTCCAATGTCATCGAGTCCAACCTGTGACCAATCCTCACCTTGTCACCCAGCCCAGAGCACTGAGGGCCACTGGCATTCTTTGGACACCTCCAGGGATGAGGAATCCACCTCTTCCCTGGACAGACCCTTCCAATGCCTGGCAATCCTTTCTGTGAAGAAATTCCTGCTGCTGTCCACCCTGCCTCTCCCCTGGCCCAGCCTGAGGCTGTTCCCTCTCCTCCTGTCCCTGTTCCCTGGGAGCAGAGCCTGACCCCCCCCGGCTGCCCCCTCCTGTCAGGGAGTTGTGCAGAGCCACAAGGTCCCCCCTGAGCCTCCTTTTCTCCAGCCTGAGCTCCTTTCCAGCTCCCTCAGCCACTCCTGGGGCTCCAGACCCTTCCCCAGCTCTGTTCCCTTCTCTGGACATGCTCCAGCTCCTCAATCTCCTTACAGAGAGCGGCCCAGAACTGGACATGGCACTAGGATTTTGAAGGGATCTATCTCACTGCACACAAGGTAATGACGAGGAAGGGATGGGTGTTGGAAGTTTGCATTATCTCAGCTTGTGGGATGGGACCGTAAGAGGTGAGTGCAGGAGCTCCTCTCTCCTCTCCATCTCTGGAAAACTTTTCTTTCCCAGGCCCTACAGATGTTGGGAGCACACAGGAAAGTTTGGGAATTGAACAAAAGGAAGTGGCAGTGTGTTTAATAAACAGCATCTAAAAAGGTTAACAAACAGCATCAAAAAGGGCATCTGTCACAGTGCATCACCTTCTGTTCCTCCCAGGCTCCTGCCACAGCCTTTCCCTTTGCCTTGCCTATCTCCCCTAATTGCAGAATTTACTGACTGTCCTGCTGGAGGGCAAAAGAGCCACTTCAGGTTTGGAGGAGGGGAGGTGTTTATAGAGGAAAAAGACTCTTGGGGACACTAACTGCAGCAGTAAATGTAATCCATACTCCTGGCAGCAAGATTTGGGATTGAGGATGACAAAACTGCCAGGCAGCAGAGCACCTTCAGCTCTCAAGATAGGGGACTGTTAGAGGCTGTACAAACCTCTTCTCCCTGATCCTCGCTCAGCAAGCTGGGGAGGCCTTTTCCTCCCATCACAGGAGAAGAGCTATCACACATCAGCAGCCACAGCTCTCCTTCACACCGAATGACACTTCAGAAGGCAACCTGTTGATCCCAGTCCTATCTACCACAAGTGTGCTCTGAGAAGCTTGTTTTGACTACAGCAAGGAGAAAAGAGTCATTGAGGGATAGAAAAAAACCCAACACATAAGGCACTGCAGCAGCCCAGGTTTTTACTCATCTGGCCTAGAAGGAATATTTTTGATAAATCAAAATCTGCACAGCTGCCCCAGGCTCTCAACCCTCCACAGCCCATGGCACCTTGTAGCCAAACTCAGTCTGTTCCCTTGCTGGGCCAGAAGCTTTAACTGTCATGGTTTGAAAATTGCAGAGTTTGAGCAGTTTTTGTATATGGGGCTTATGTTCCTTGCTTACCTTCTTCCTTGCATCAAACCTCGGTGTCTTGCATGGGAACACATCTCCAGTTCCCTCCTTCCTCCCCCTCCCTAGATGGTGCTGAAGGGATTTAAGATGACAGTCTCAGCCCAAAGCCTTATATTGGATCCCAGCAGTCACCTCCAGCCAGGCTCTGGGTTCACTTACTGAGAACTAATAGGTCTGTAGCTCTTTCATCACTCTTCTCTGGTTTTTTTCTTTCTTTTTTAAATAAGTGTCTGTATAAAAATCTGGATTAGATAATAAATTTCTGCTTTTTAATGAAAAATGGAAAAAAAGTTGTAAGGAATGTCAATTATGATTAACACTTCAACGTGGAGAAATGACATTATCATGAGTGTTGTATGGAATTGAACAGACATCACCTGGCATTTGCCATCAGGGCTTGGCAGCTCTCCAGATGGTTTGCTACTTAGCTTTAAAGGTAGGAAGGTTGTTACAGTTTTAAAATGTTGCCATTTTCTTTACACTTTGAAAAAAAAAAAATTGAAGTAAAACTTTACTGTGAAACAAAATTCCTGACAAAAATTAGAAAAAAAAAAACCCAGCAAAACAACTACATCCCCCAGCTTATTTTTAAAAAGAATGAAAATAATTTTGCTCCGTCTTGGCTTGGAAATAAGAACGTTTAATTTGTGGATGCTGTCCTCAGTTTGAAGTTTGAAGCCTCTCAGTTTGAAGCCATTCCCCCTTGTTCTGGCCCCTCAGACCTGTAAATAGTTCACAGGGATCTTGAACTAGCCCAATATTCCCTGTCTTTAAACCCAGCTACACTTCCCCTCCTTCCCCTGCCTTGGCCCTGGAACAAGAGAAAGTGTAAACAAACACAACAACCTCCAAAGTATTTCAATAACAAAATAACTAAAGCAATTCTCCGAGGGGCTGGTAAATAGCAGCCAAGCTATCAGAGCCCAGAGGGGGAAAAGTTCAGCTGAAACTAGTTACAGAATCTCCAGATGCGGTGTGACAAACTCCAGCCTGCTCCTGCTCTTGCTCCCGTTGCCATTTTCCCGCAGAATGACAGTTTTCAATTACTGGGCTGTAGCTAGGAGCAAATTGTGCACTTCAGCAGCTGGAGTTCTCTCTCCTGATTTTCAGACGTGGCTGGGTAAAATGTACAGGGGCAATGGAAATGGCTTTCTGTGCACAGCTAACTGAGCAAGGACATGCCCAGAGAGTGGCAGAAAGTCAAAGGAACTCCAGGCAGGGAGCCCGGATGGATCCCACCCCTCTCACCCCCCTTTCCTCCCCCAGCAAGAAGACTCCAGCTGTACGTGCTGCAAGAGCAGACCTGTGTCAACCTGTCTGCCTAAACTTTAAACATGATTTAGATTATTTTCCCCCCAAATGACTAATTCTCTAAATGGTCTAAGATCTAGATCACGTTATCCTCATTCTTACACATGCAATAAATTTCCCCTTTCCCCCATTAGAGCAGAACCTGGATTTCTGGATGTAAGGATGTACTTGAGCTAAAATACATCCACGGGGGTCAATCCTCTTTGTATGACCCAGGCAGAAGGAGGAAAACTCAGGTTCAATGGAGTTCTGGAGGTGCTGCATGGAGATACTGTTCACCTGACATGTGGAATTACTTGGGGGAAGTTAGCATAACAAAATATTTGTCCTAATAAAAGTCAACATGGAGAGACTCACCAGTCTTTTTCTCCCTATTCTTTGCACAGCAGTTTCACCTGAGCAGAGACACTGAAGTCTGGGGCAGATTTTTTCCTGTTTCCTCTGGGAGATCTTGGGTCTGTAACCAGCTGCAAATGATAGAATCATTTAGGCTGGGAAAAACCTTAGGATTAATGAAACTATCAAGGAACAAACAGGGCTGGAGGGGGACAAGGCTGGCAGTGCCCCAAGTTTGCCAATAGCTGCCTGAATGTTGTTCATAAAGAGGACTCAGTGAAACCTTTCCTGCCAGGCACCTTGGGGTCAGCCATTTGAATATTTATATTTTTAAATTTACAACAAATTAATGTTTTAACCAGACTGCATTGCTTTTTCCTGCAAAAACCTTTGCCCTGTGAAGAAAAGACTGAGTCCCACAGGCTGCTCTGTGCTTCTGTGGCATCACCTTTCTTCATCCCCCATCAGTGCAAGCGACATGGCTGGGGAAAATAAAATGTTACAAGTGCTCTGCTGTTCCAGGAGAGCCAGTTCTTGTCTGAGCCCTGTGCCTTCCCTCATTATCATCCTCTCTTGTGCCTCCTGCATGCTTTGGACAGCTTCTGCCTGCACAGACCCCAGTGGAGAAGGGAGCTGGGCTGGGGAGGCTGCAATTCTCCTGCACCCGGTGAGTCAGGCAAATGCTTCTGTCCAAACAACACTAAACTGCTCTGACAAAGCTGGAGAACCTGGAGAAATCTCCAGTCACACATGACATTGTCTAGCAGTGCATCCCTGCCAAATGGAAATGGAGGAAGGCAGAGGGTAGGGCTGGATGAGCACTCTTAGTGGTGACATGCCATTTTTAGCCATAATTATGTAAATTGCATAATTCATCTCGAAATATTGAGGGGTTTTTTTTTCTGTATTTACTGCAATTACGTCAATTGACCTATTTATGTTATCTGACGTGCTTATCATTAAAATGGGACAATATATCCCATTAGATCCTCTTACTCCATTGAATGGAATGATGATTAATTATATCATAAAAAGGAGCTGTGCTACGCATCTCTGAACATGGAATTTGAGGCCCAAAATAATGCAAACTACTCTCATAATTTCCTGTCTTAAAACTGTATCTTACCCACTTGGGAAATATGCCCAGGGTTCCCCACATGGCATCATTCTGGTCCACATCAATATCAAAAGATGTTTAGAAAGCCAAATGTATTTATTTCTTGTAGCACCTACGGCTCTGTATTATGCAGAGACAACAAATCTAAAGAAAAATCCAACAAACCTGGCTCATCTATGACTTCATTATTCTGAGAATCTCCTTCCAGAGTGGAGGAAAAAGACTTTTCCCAA
Organism: Vireo altiloquus; assembly: GCA_013396875.1. Lineage (NCBI taxonomy): Eukaryota > Metazoa > Chordata > Aves > Passeriformes > Vireonidae > Vireo > Vireo altiloquus. The sequence continues at coordinate 491,190 of VZRF01006272.1, forward strand.
CTACATTGGTTAAAACTTCTTGGAAACCACCTCCTGCTGTTCTCTCAGAGTCTGGATCTGTCAGGCCCTGTTAGTGAAACAGTGGCTCTGGGAATGCAGCATGACAGGTGAGGAATGAAGCTTTAATTCCTGCTCTAAATATCAATTTGAAAGTGCACAATAGAGCAACTTGATAATTTTTTTTTCCTAAATAAGGGCTTTATCCCCAACCTTACTTGAGCTAAGCTCTGCCTATTTCTCTGCATCTAAACCTTGTCCTCCTCCAACTTTGTCCACTTCAGCAATATCCTTTTTCAGCAAGGCCATGAAAGTTGAGACCTGAGCCCAGAGAGAAATGTGTGTGTGGTGTTTTAGATGTGTGCAGGGACTCAGGCTGACCACTCAAAGGCACAAGAGGAGCTGTGTGGCTGCGTTCTCCCAGTTTTGGGGCACTTACACAACTCCATTAGTCCTTCATTCTCTGGACAATGGTGCTGGCCCAGTTTTTATAGTTCCTAACATTAAAATCCCTGTGCACTGCTTTCACATTCAGAATGAATAATGAGCACATGTCCTTGGGGGACTCAGGGCTGTGGGGACAAGGACTCTCAGAAAGCTCATGAAGGGATCCGTGGAGCTCAGTGCTGGGGACTGTCTCCTCAGAAATGTCTGTTAAGTTTCTCAGTACTGTTCCTACTCAATCCTAAACCATCTGCTGCTCCTTTGAACAGGCAGAGGTGATGGACAGAAAGAGAGGATTATTGCAATGTGCCCCTTCTTAGCTGATCTCACCCTTCCTCAGTAGCCAGCACATGGTCCCAGAGGGAAAGGTTTCAGCTCATTTTAATCCAAAGGAAAGGGCTCGAGTGCACCTAAAGAGGGTTTCATCGTCGTTTTTTTACTCAATTAAAAACCTGCAGACACAGATTAGCTCCCTGCTGCTCAGTGTAGGAATTCTTTTAACACTGCAGTGATTTATGATCTACCAGGCAGCGTTTAACCAATGTCATCCAGAACCCAGAGATGCTGAACACGGGGCTGGTCACTCGTGCTAATGAAAAATGGATTGGAAGCGACAGCCACTTGCGTGGCTGCATTTTGATAACGGATGACAGAGTGGGGCTGGAGCCCAGGGAGGCTCTGTAATTAATATTACAGTAGGATCAGGTATGTAACAGAGAGCTTGACTTGGAATTAAAATCAATACAACAGCTGTTGGAACGTGTCACTCCTGGTCCCTGGGCCCTGAGACATTCTGCCAGACGGAGGAAGGGCTGATGGGAAGGTGATGACACACAGTGAATATCCATCTTGTGTTCACTTCAGGCAAGAAATTATGCTTAGTGGAATGTGTTGGCAGCTTGGGGATGTTTTATTGGCTTTTTCTTAGGGTTTTCTTTTTCCTTTTTTTCTCTTTTTAGTCAACGGATGAACAGGAGGGTCTATGGGCCACCTCTCTCTGCTGTTACTCCTAATTTTCTTTACAAACACTATTTTACACCAACCAATTACTGCGCTGTTGTGGTGAGGGAGGTTTTTGGGTTTCCTTTATTTTCCAGTCTTCCTGCAAGTCAGAAAAAATCAAGTCTAGTGTCTGTGATGGTTGTGGCTCTTATGAAAATAGAACACAGCTCCATGTTTCTGACAAAGCACATTGTTCTCTTGCAGCAGCAGGGGCATCTCAGTCTATTTTCAGCCTCCCTCTTCTGCTCCCTTCCTTCCTCATCCACTCCAACGGCCAAGATCACCTCCAGAGTTGCTGTTCTTGTTCTAACAGAAGTTTACTTTGAGGCATCAGATTGTGGAGAAGTGAAAAGATCAAGTAGCATCTGAATTAGGATAGCAGAGAAATCATTTGTGTATTTCTAGCAAATTCTTCTGAAGAAAAAAAAATTTTAATTGAAAATTCAACTTTTTAACCACTACCATGAACAAAAAAATCTGCATTGAGTGGTGTCTAGGTTATGGATGACCAAGATAGATGATGCTTTGCATTCCACACCAATATTGACCTTCATCCCAGCTTCAGATTTTTGTGCTATAAACTGGAATTTCCAAACAGAAAGTGTACATCCATTTTTGTTTAGAAATGCTGTGGGAATAATATGACAATCATGGAGATTTTTCTGCACTTTCTTAAATTTGATTGTATTTAAATGTGGTTATTCAGGAAGCTGGGCTAGTTTTACAACTGGTTTTAGCCCTTACAAAATAAAATCCAGCCCACAGATCATAGTAATGCTCCAAAACAGCTTTAGACAGTGTCTTTTTGGTGATGTACAGTAGAGCTGCAATCTGTAAGCTCTATGGCTGGCCACTGTAGCAACCAAATACCACAGCAGCCAGAAAATGAGCAGCAATCTCTATCAGATGAAGGGAAATCCATTATCTCTATGCACTGCCCTGAGGCTGGAGTTCAAAGCTCAAGCCAGTCTCAGAACAAAAATTGACTCAGAAATGATGCCCAAATTCCTGTCAGCCCCTGTGAGTGTGACAGAAGTGCTTGTTAACATCCATCCCTGAGATCAAGGGTGTGATTGTACCCCTGCAGCTCGGGGTGCCTGAATCAGGACCTCCTCCAAAGGCCACAAACACCAGTAAAAAAAGGCCCTGACTGATTTCATTAAGTTTTGGAGCTCCTCTTAATGAAAAGCCCATCTGCTATTCAATTCACAGGCCCCTGAATCTCTCACTTTCTCTTCTTCTACTGCCTGCCAAATAAAAATCATAGCTCTCCTGCAACTTATTTTTGACCTGAGTTCCTATAGTGGGGCTCATTTGGAATGGGTTCATTTGCAGGCTTCTTGCTGTACAAAGAATTCTGGACAAGTGCCCTCAGTTTGGTTATTTCTCCCTACAGAAGAAACCTTCAGCCACAAATCTGTGAGTGGGTTAACCCAACAAGTCAAGATGTCCCACTTTATTTTAAGGTGTGAATGATCCCTAAGGGAGTTTGAACATTAAACCAAGTTGCCATCTGTGCATTTTACCAGTCCTACAAGCCCTAGAAACACCAGCTCTGATGTGCTGGAGCTGCACATCCCAGGAAGGCTGGCTCAGAGGGGGAATCAACTGGGGATGCTCCTCTGTGGCACTGCAGGCAAGAGCAGGAGCCATGAAACCTGTGAGTGTGAGGGGTGCAGCTTACAGGCCAGACCTGAGCCATATGTGCATTTTTATTCAGATCCAAGACTTCTCCTTTGGGCTCGGGTCAATTATTGTTCTTTTAACTCTTTCTTTTAACTGAAATGTCTTCATTTGCAGTACGTGCAGACACTGCTATGCCTAAGATGTCTGGACAACTAGCCTGACCATCAGAGCAAAGCTCCTGGCTCCTCAGCCCTGGAAAATGTGGGAATGACATCTGTTCATCCAAACAGCTGCCCTGGTGCTGCACCAGCTCTATTGGGTTGGTTTAGAGCCATGAAGAAAGAAGGAGTATGAGCACAGATCTCCTCTGCCTGTTCACCTCCTAAAGCTGACATTCATGACATCCTTAAGCTCTGGTGACAAGATTTTGTCTGAATTCTTGGCTGGATTTGAGAGCTCTGTGAGTGAGAAATGCAGTTGTTCCATTCAATTTTAAATGGGCAAGTAAGTGCATGCATGTACTCCCACAAAATTCAGATACTTAACCTCTGAATGAGGAAAAGAAAAGCAGTAGAGTCCTTATGAGACACTCCTGACTGTACAGCATCATAACTTGAGAGTGGTTACTGCAATAACGATTTATTTTGGAGGGTTTGTATACAAACAAAAGGAATCTGTGGTTAGAATAAATTATTTCCTTTCATGGGTTAAGTCACAAAGTAACTGGAAGCAAAGAGTTGTCAGCTGCAGGAACTGGCAAACAGATCTGAATAACATATGAAATTTGGAGAACTTTGTGATCTCTTCAGACAATATGTGGCTATGCATCAGTATGCCATGTTCTTTGAATAAATTATTCCTTTTAAATTATTCACTCAGTTCTAGTGATTGTTAAGATGAGGGGATTTTGACATAAAGTGCTAACTAGTGAGATTTAAAAAAAAAAGCTGTATACTTTTTTTTTAATCTTTCTAGCATTTTCTACCTGCATTAACATCACTTTTTCCTTTTCAGATAACTTTTTCTTTAAACTCTCCTCTCTTTCTCTTCTTTCTGTCCACCCCTTTCTTCCTCCTGCTTTGCAGCACTGCCTGAAGACAAAACAATTTCTCTGAAGGAGATCCTTTTAGGCTATGAGGGGATTAGGCCTTGAAGCAGAGATCCTGCTTGGATCAGCTGTGGAACTCACAGGAGTCCTGTTAAAGGCCTATTAAAATTCCATGTAATACCTCAGTAAGTAACATGCGAATCCCCAGCTCATCTTTGGGAATTAAGAGTGTGCAGAGCTTCCCTGGCTGCTGGCAGGAAGGTTAGGCAGACCCAGGACTCATTTGTTTGAGGAACAGGACATCGCCTGACTGTTCCCTACACCTCCAAGGAAACATTGGAGTGAAATATTGCAGAGGGAAATTGTTCTTGAACTGAGGGACACAAATGATGGTCATCCAAGGCTGGCAACTGACCACTGACCACGGCCATTCCAGGGATGGCACCCAGGTACAGGAGACATGGGCACCTCAAAGGAAGGTTTGGAAGATGAGGCTTAATTCAGACAGCTTTAATCAGAAGCTTTCTGTGGTATAAATTCAGCAGAGTATCTCAGAACGAGCTGAAATCGCTCTCAGAAGGTTGGTATCTGCCTTGAGATTTCCTAATTCTGCTCAGAAAAGACACACCATAAGGACAGACTTTGCTCTGCAGACTATTTTTCTGCTTGGATTTCAGATCTGAAGGTCTTTCCTTTGCTTCAGTTCCTTGTTATTTTCAAAGTTAAAAAATTAGGGGTAGTTCTCAAAATGTGCTTGAATAAACACAATATTTATATATTCTTACATACGTTCTATTCTGGTTATCACCCAGAACTGCATCAGTCTTTGGGGGTGCTCTTATGCTGCCAAAGAAATAATTCACACGACTCTACAGCAAACTGCCAGAGCCAGAGGGGGAAAAGGAGAGGAAAGGTGGGGTGAAATGTGAATTTGGAAATAAATTACGTTTGGTGTCTCAGAAATTAAAAGCAGCTGATCAAAACCCTGTCAAAAGTAGAAGCCCATGCTTTGTGCAAAGCTATCACTTCCAGCTTGGCATCCACTTCCAGCTGAGCCCTTTGGAACTCAAAATTTCTCTCTTTTCCCATGGCATGGCCAAAGCTGCCTTTCCCTGATGTGCTTCAACGCCCAGCCCTGCCAGCACTGACCTGGCAATGGAGCAGCTTGTACCTCCTTTCACTCAGTCATTAGTCTTGGCTTACACTGAAACCTTTTGTGGACATTTCCTTTTTTAAGAGGATCTCAGAGCTTTTTACAAATCTTTATTGATTAAGCATCAAAACCTTCATCTGATATAGATAAGTTTAATGCTATTATCCAGATTTTACGAGGCAGATTTTATTGAAGACAAGGAGAAGGTAACCAACTTGATCAAGGTCAGACATCAACGTGTGGTAGGACAGGAAACAGAGCTGGGCTTAGGTGGAGACTCTGAGCTCTTCTATATTGTGCCTTTGGATTATTTTGGGCAAGGTTATGGATTTTGCCTGCAGGTATAAGGGAAATATGACCTCGGGGCACCGGTGGTGTGTCAGCCCTGGGCTGCCATGGACCTGGTCTCCCCCACTTCCTCCAAGGTGGGTCCTCAGCTGAACTGGGGAATCAAACTGTCAAAGATGTCGGAAGAAAATTTAACACTCTCAGCTGGGCAGCTGCTCGAGAGCCGCGCAGAGCTATCGGAGGGCTGGGCTACGAAGCTGCGTAAATTTTATGGATGCGGGCATCCATAAAAAGAAAGCTGTGGCCTTTTCCGCTCAGGTAAAGCCTTGCCGAGAGGCCGAAGCCCCCTTGCTCTGCCGGCAGGAGCAAGCGGAGCAGCAGGAACCGAGCGCGGAGCCGCGGATCGCACCTGCCCCCGTGAGCCCAGGGACGGCATCGCTCGGCCCCGCGCCGCCTCCCGCCTTCCCACAGCCTTCTGCTCTCTGAAAAAGGGCCCTTTGTGGCAGAATTTTAAAGGATTCTCCTTTTCTTTCCACCCTCGCTGTTTTGATGTCCAGCTCTGGGTGCAGCACTCTTTGGCAGAGGGGAGGAAGGCTCAGTGTTTTCCATCTCCACCACTCCGTGCATCCCTGCCCTGCTGTGGTGTCCTCTCCAGGCCATGCAGAGACAATGATTTTCCATTTTTTGATTCTTTCTGCTTTGCTCTTGGCTGTGCACGGTGCCAAGCACGCAATATTTTAATAGCAGTTTTGATTAAACTTTTGTTTGGAAAATGTTTTGTGATCCCTTGCAATAGTCATGGGATAAAATGAGCAATTATTTAGGCAGAGCCTGTAACAAACTGTGTGGTCCATGAGTGAGCTCCTGTCACCTAAGCCTCATACTAATCGTAGAATCCCAGAGTCATTTGGGTTGGAAAGGACCTTAAAGCTCATCTCATTCCACCCCCAGCCATGGGCAGGGACAACTTCCACTATCCCAGGCTGCTCCAAGCCCTGTCCAGCCTGGCCTTGGGCACTGCCAGGGATCCAGGGGCAGCCACAGCTTTTCTGGGCAAGCTCTGCCAGGGCCTCACCACCCTCACAGGGAAGAAGTTCTTCTCATTATTTAACCTAAATCTACCCTTCTGCTGCTTAAACCCATTCCCCCTCATCCTGTCACTCCATGCCATTGTAAAAAGTCCCTCTCCGGCCCTTTCAGTACTGGAAGGTCATGTCACCTTGGTCTCCTCTGTTTTTCCCTTTTCTGTGGAAGCCTGGCTATGTCTCATCCCTGACTCATTTTTTTTTCATGAGTTTATTCTCCCTCCACTAACTTTCAAGAAAACTTCTGAGCTACTTCCTCCCCCATCCTTAGCTAGTCTGAATAGTTAATTTGCTAATGCCTCCATATCAGAGAGAGATCCCAGTGCGTGTCAGCTCCCAGCAACTCAGCAGTTACAGCTTTACAGGTGTTGCATCCTCCAGGACCCAGCCATTGTGCCTGACACCTCACTGCTGCCTGGATTACTCCACGCCACGTTGTACATTTTGATGAAGCAAATGATGCAGCATTCTGCCCTGGCAGATCATCCGATCCAGGGAAAAAAACTGAATGGGCATGATAAAACCGTGATTTAATAGGATGTCTGCCCTGCTGTTCTCCAGTTTGGGGGATTCATGTAAGTGAGGAGCAGATGGGATCTCCAGGGGGAAATTCTAGGCTTGCATTACTGAAACCAATGTAAATTTAGTACTGTATTTCTAAAGTGTTGTTGGAAAGCAGCCAGGAGTCTGAAATCTATCCAAGGTTTTCACCTCTCTGATTCCTATATATATTTTTTTTTCTTTTTTTTTAACATATAACTATATATGAGGTAAGTTATATATACACACACTTACTTATTCATATGTTGTTCATGGATGGGAATATGAGGTCTCATTCTCATGTGTTTGTAGTTCATCTTGCTTTAAATGACACCTGACTCTCCATTTTACCCTTTTTGAAATTAGAGAGAACATCAAAGCCTTGACCAACTGTGACTACCAAGAAAATGCTTCCACTGCTCCCGAGAACAGGCTCTGGCAATACTGTTGTAGCAGCCAAATGTTAATTTGTGCCAGCCAAGTTTTAACTTTCCAAGTCCCCAAGTCCCTCATGTAATCGAAATGGATAGTGACGTGTGTCACTCTTTTGTGCCCAGCTGCCCAACAAAGCGTTGCTACCAGCTACTGGATCATCATCCCTCTTCTGCCCCTTGAAGATGGCTGCTCATAAAGAAACCCTCTTTTGCTTCCCTGTCCATATTATATATTTTATCCAGCTTGTGAAGGAAGGGAGGAATGCTGTAAACAGAGAATCTTTTCTAGATATTGTTAGGGTTGCACCAAGCTTGTGGGACAGTGCTGATTTTCATTAAAAGCCTCTCAGGGGATCCTAGAGGTAGCAGCTTTCCTCTGGCATGCTCTGCATCCCATCCCTCATGCTCCCTTCCCAGCGGTGCACTGAATGATGTGAAAGCACCAGAGCCAAGAAAAATCTTGGCCCCATCCTATCTAATCTGATCAGTTCAACAGAGCAAGAGTGATAGAAATCCACAAACCCAGCCAGGAAAAAGGTTTTCTTTGGCTAGGGCTGATGTCTGGCATGATATGTATCTGTGATTAAAAAAAATAATAAACAAGAACGTCCCTTGAAAATCAAAACTGAGATTGGATGATGTAAAAACTGGAGCTGACATGAAACAGTCTTCTTTAGCAAGGGATGTCAGGTCGGCTGACATCCCATATTGATTTTAGGAAAAGTCCAAGGATGGAAAGACTTCACATCACTACGTGCTACCCCCATTCTTATTTTAAGGAACCTGCACAGCACCAGCATCCTCAAAGCAACAGGGGCCTTTCAGGCAGCCCTGGAAAACAGAATTTATAACATTTATAGCACTCTTAAGTAGAGTTTTTCCCCCAGGTAAGAATTGCAGGAGGAGTCAGGTTGGAAGAGATCACAGTGGGTCATCTGGTCCCACCTCCCTGCTCCAGAAGAGCCATCCCAGTGCACATGGCACAAGAGTGTGTCCAGAGGGTTCTGGAATATCCCCACTGAGAGAGACTCCACATCCTCTCTGGGCAATCTGTTCCAGTGCTCGGTCACTGCACAGGGAAGAAGTTCTTCCCCGTGCTCAGGTGGAACTTCCTGGGCATCATCCTGCCTGTTCCTCTTGTGCCATGGCAATACACTTTAAGTATTTACACACATTAATGAGGTCCCCTCTCAGTTGTCTCTTCCTGAAGCTGAACAGCCCCAGCTCCTTCAGCCTTTCCTCATAAGAGGTCCTCCAGTCCCTCCATCGTCTTCATAGCCCTCTGTAAGATGAAGCCTTCTATGTCTTTTCAGCTGAAGTTACTACAGAAGTGTTAAATGTGATCTGATCACAAGTTTGCCAATGTGCAAGTGAGATGCAGTGATCTAGACTGGGAAATGAAAAATCAGCATTTTTCCAACCCCCTTCAAAACCCTCATTCAGATGTTATTCTTCAGGCTCAGCTTAAGTGACAGTAAGGAGTTAAATTTGTCTTCTTGCTTTGTCCCACCTTGCATCTTGTAACTTTTAATGAAAGTCTTCAAAATTTTTAAAGAAATCAATGTATCTCTATTAAACATCTTGGTTTCAATAAATCAGCATTTTCCAATAGAAAATCTGTCTGCCTATTCTTATTTTATTTTTGATCAGTGTTATATTTCAGAGAAATGTATTTTGCAGTGCAGCCTCAGATACACGTGAATTACTGTGCTGGTTAAGATCCATAGTTCGATTAGATTCATATTTTGCATCTGACTGTGCAGCAGAGAGGTCATTTCAGAATCCATCACCAGTAGCACAGGATGGAGTTTCCTGCTCTGGGTGAATTTTCTTTCCACCCTGTTCTTGACAGCTGGGATTCAGCTCAAGCTTCCTGAGCAGTCTTGTGATCTCCATGATCTTGGTCTGAGTGATTTCCTATGTTTGTTTCCTTTAGAGAGCCATTCACATTCCTTAACTTCTCTATTTAATTCTCCCAACAACTTCTGAGATGGCATTGATTTACCTCCACGTGTGGTGAGTGCTGTGCAGAAATGTACTGGTCTCCCCACCAAGTGACCCTTGGCTGCTCAGGGACCTAGACTCCATGGATAACCTTTCCTTCCCTGCTTCCCTGGGTCTGCCACGACCTTTCCTTTCCTACAGGGAGGAGACAAAAAGGCAGCCGTCTCCCCTTGGATTGAGCTGCTGGCTCCTTCAGCAGATGTCTGGTTGTGTGCCACTGAGAAAATGTCACTGGCTGCCGCCAGCTCCAAGCAGGTGATTAATGCCAGATTGAGGATTTTTCTCAGCTGCATTCAGGTCCTTCTGTTCACTGCTGCTCGGTGAAATGACAACCTGGCCCTCGTGCCACTGGAGACAAGAAGAAAGCCTGGCACACGATGGGAGCAGGGACCTTCCAGGTCTTGCACGGGCAGGATAAAGGCCTGAGCAGGAGCCTGGTGAATTGGAGATGAATGGATAGTTCATCTGGGGCAATTCCTGCAGCCATGGCTCTGCTGAGGACTTGAGGACACCACCCTGAGTCTGTTTGCTATGCATCATCAGCTACCATTAGAAACACAGTACTAATTATCTGTCCTCACCCCGCAGACCAGATGTTTGAGCAGTTCCCAAACCATTTAGGATGGAGATGTTGCAGGATGCAAGTGGTGGCTGGAGTATCAAGGCAGGTGCAAGAAAGTCTTTGAGGGGTGAGGAGAAAAGTGTTCTTTGTGAGATTTGATTTCTATCCTGTTAGAAAGAAATGGAGATGGAAAGGTGAGAGATGAGGGAGGAGTGAGCATGAGATAGTGATGCCCTCTTGAACAAAAAGATATCACAGGAAGCCTTTGTGGGATCCTAGAGAAGTCCTAGGCTTGGGCAGACCCCCACAATAGGGTCATTGTGCAGACTCAAATATGGATTTGTCCCTTCAGGGAGTTTCTTTTCAGTCTAAAAAGGGTCAAACATGATGGTGTGATGTCTCCTGCTAAGAGCAAAGAGGATCCTTCCATCTCTTTAGAGGCTTTAAAAACCAATGTTTGTTCTAAAATACAAGTTCTAGTTTTTAAGCGAGCAAACTGTTGAAATCAGTGTCCTGACAATCATCCCAAGCACGTTCTCAGCCTTTTTTCAAGTGTTGGGGGTGAAATAAGGAAAAAATCAGCACCTGACTTTTTCTCCTCCCTCTTCCCAACTCCTCAATATCCTTGCTCCACATCCTCCCCATGCTCAGCCTGATTGCCTTCCCCGCCACGTGAGGGGCTGTTCCTTCAATCTGGCAGTTCCTTCCTGCAAACTGAAGAGTTCCGGACTTGCTGCTGGTTTCTATATTTTTAAATCTTGTGACAGAAATGAGAGAAAAGAAAACCAAGACTGGCGAAGTTCCCAGTCCTGTCACTTTCTGACCTTGAGCCAATCACATGAACTTCTAATGTCAATATTCCCATCTGTTAAGCCTCACAAATGCACTGTAAAGCAAAATTAACAAATTGTATTGGGATATCTACACTTACAGTCAGGAGCGTTCCTTCCATGAGTAATGCCGTCGGCTTGAGTGCATTAAATTGAGCAAAGAATAACTCACCCAACCTTGACTATTTGTGAAAATCTTGGGGATTTTTGTGGAAGGAGCTGAAGAAAATCTCTGTGATTCAGGCTGCAAATAGGAAGGAATTCATCCCCCATTAGTGTCAGAAAGGCAGGTAAGAGTCACTCTCCTGTTGTTGTTGATTCACTTACACACTGTCCTTGCTCAAAGGAGCTTTTAAGACTTTCCCCATGTCAGATTAAAACTCTGGAGGAGGAGGAGGGACAAGGAAGTGGTGGAACTGGGAAGCCCATGGAGAAGTGCTGTGCAACACTACCTCTGAGATCTGATTTCTATCTCTGTTGGGACCCGGAACACCAGGGTCTCTGACAGGCTTTAAAAGACCTTAAATCTCATGGCTGATAGGTTAATTCTAAAAGTTCATGTCACAAGTGCTCCTTCATGGATACAAATCCCTCAGGACAACATCTCCTGTTAAAACAGTGTTCTGGAGTACACAGGGGAAGTTTGGAGCAGAGTCAGAAGGTAGAGAAGTTATTTGGTTATAGGATTTATATGGGTTATATGGGCTATAGGAGTTATATAAGCTATAGAGGTTATTTGGGTTATATGGGCTATAGGGGTTATATGGATTGTTTGGGTTATATGGGTTATACATGTTATTTGTGTTATAAGGGTTATATAGGCTATGAGGGTTATTTATTTGAGTTACATGGATTATATGGCCCCTTGCACGAACTACAGGTCAATTTTGGCTCTGTTCAGAAGTGCAGATCAGGGTACTTATCTCCTTGAATCACCTTGGCAATTTCCTTCCCAATCTTCCAGCTATTCCAAGTCTTCAGACGTGGATGTGTCCCCTACAAGAAAAGCATTGTCCCATTTCCATGCTATGGGTCCAGAAGTAACAAAATGAGAAGTGACTTTATGTACCCCCCTATTCTGAGGCTGTGGGCTGTCATTGCTGCCTGTGCTTTCTTCCTCAGAGAAATTCAGGAAACTCCTGTTGTTCTTTGCCACAAAGCTATTAAGCAGCTGGAAATGGCACAGGTTAGTTATATTTAAAAAGGAAAAATGTTTTCTTTTATTTACTTTGTTTTCTTCTTAATTTGCTCAAGTGACCTTTTCTCCACTTAATGTTGAAAAGGACAAACAGAGCAGCTGATTGACCTGAATATCTTTATTCTTGAGCTGTTGAACCCAGGTGCTCACTCACACACAGTTCAGCTGACTTCTCTGGGATTTCAGCCTATTTGCTTTCACAAAAACAAAATTATTAAAAAATCAGATAAACCCCAGTCCCCCAAAACAACAACAAGAACACTTTTCAGTTCTTTACATTTTCTTTCTTTTGCACTTTCACCATCTGGATGCCCCTGCAAGAGGGTGACATGCTGGTATTGACATTTTTCCAACGGATGACTAAACCTCCCTCCTTATCTACAGAAATTCTTTCTTTTCCTTACATCCTTTGGCCCTTCTCTATCTCTACAATGCTTTCCTTACATTGCTGCTGCCATGTGATGATGTTTCCCAGGGCAAAAACATGCAGCTGCTGTTAGAAAACAAGGGAGGAAATACACTATCTCTCCAAACAGCTTTACATTTCATCCAGCCCTTTGATGATCGCTGTGCATTTAACACGTATCTTATGCCGGGCTCCCCATAGCAACCAACATCTTCTTTCATCTCAGAGAGGGTACAATTCATTTGGATGTGAACAATTCCAGCTGCTCTTCCCAAAGCAGCTTGTTGTGTGTGCAATCCTCAGCAGGATGTTTTTTGCCACTGTATGGCCCCACTTGCACCCTTCTCTGAGGTCTGTCTTTAATTTCTTGTCATCTTCCCCAGACCTGAGTGACCTAATAAGAAGATGGGGGAGAGGGGAAATTTAGTTCTTTGAACAAATGTTGCTCTTTTTCTGCCGCATCCTCAGGCTCTTAAAACATCTATTTAACAATGCTTGTCCTGGGAGCAGGCTCTGGGGCACCTCCCACTATTAACCTCTTTCCATGCTGAGAATTGGACTTTTTATCACAGCTTTTTGATTTTTATGTCATACTTTGTTTTCAATCCCTGAAAGAACTTTCACCTCTTACCTCAAGGTAACCCACTAAGCTTTCCTTAATAGCTCCTTGTGAGGGCTCATCTCAAAAAATCTTTTGAATACCTAAATCACTCACCTCAGCTTGTTCAGAGATATGCACTATTTTTGCTAACATTTTGAAATGCATTAAAATTAGCATCATGATTTACTGTGGCAGCCTCCATGCTGGTTTGTCCCAAGCATCTGGGGACATTGTCATTCTGTCTTCAATGGTTTTACTCTTATCCTTTCTCCAACTGAAGCAAGGTTTGTCATCCTGTAATTTCTTCACCCCCTTTTTCACTTTTATTTAAGGATGGATACAACACTGGTCACTTTTAAGCCCTCTGGCATGAGCTCTGATTTTAATGAAAAAAGTGACAGCTTTTGTGCTAATAGCTCTACTTCTCTGCTCTCTCATTCCTTCTGAAGCTGTGTCTGGTCCCAGTGACCTATAGAAAATTGATGGTCTCATCCAGTGTGAGCAGGTCCATTAACTTCCTCAGCCCCCTCCAGCTTCAGAGAGCCCAGCTGCAGGAATGAGCCTCTGATCAGGGCTGCTCCCTCCATCTGTCACACTGAGCACAAGTGTTTCCATGCCGTCCTATGCTTCATGAATTGTTGGGTAGGTTTTTTCCAGTTTTTCTCCCTTTCTTTGTCATTGTGTGCTGTCTGGCCATGGATTTTTTTTACTATATTGTCTGTACAAGAGCAGGTGAGCCAGCCCTTGCATGAACTGTGGGCTTCCAGCACACATCTTTATCATTCATTATCTTGCAAGGAGAACTATGAAATGGAGACTTTTCATTCCTCCCTATGGAGGTATGTATGGTTTTAAAAAAATATATATTTTCCAGTTAGGCCTGAAATGTTTCCTCCTAGGGGTTGAGGATTGAGGGAATTCAGTGAACCAGAAAGCAAATGCAATTGCATCCTCAGAGTAAATTGGGAAAGGTATAAAAACACAGGAGAGTGAAAAGGTGTTTACCTTAAGCAGCATTAGTGGCACAGTAGTTCCTGGACTTAAAATGTCACAGGTGGACCAAACACTAAGAGAAGTGTTATGAGAATGAGTGGAGTAACTCTTGGAATAAGGGAAAGGGGCAGGAATCCAGCTGTCTGTAAGCTGGTGTTTGATGTGTTTCAGACCAGGGTTCTGTGTGTGACTGCATGAGAAGACCAAGAAATGGATTTGATGACACAACAGATTTCTTTTACCTTTTTGTCCCAGTTTTTCTGGGGGTTCAGGAAGGATGAAGCCCTTAGTGGCAGCTGATTTGGACCATGGTTAAGGAAGCGCAGCTGGCAGACAGTGCCATGAACTCCTCTGATGTGAGAGTCACCTTCTGGGCTATGAGGTGTTCAGCTGGACTGGCTGATTAACCAAGGATGTGGATGATCCCCTCCAGCTCACAATTTAGGGTGGACGCAGACAACCCAAAACCTTTGTGTCAAGCCAAGTGCAAGGTCTGCAAGGTGGTGGCAGAAAGCCCCTGGAAACAACACCAAGATAGACAGTGAGGAAAGAGAAAATGAGCAGCTGAAGGACGGCACCAGCAGAGAAGCAGAAAAAGCATTTCCCCTCTTGCTGATCTTCTTCTTTTTGTCTCGACAGACTGTCAGGAATTGCTCTGCTCTCCTTTCCACTTTCTCATGTGGCACCTTCACAGTCAGCCCTTGAAAAAGCCTTTTTGGTGGACATTCATTAATTTCTCTGTGGCCTTTAGTTATGTCATCTTGGCTCCAAAGCTTCCTTGAAATACAATGCTGCAGACTTCCCCAAATATCCCTGGCATGTTATATGGCACCGAGGTAATGTGAACTCTCTTAAAACAGAGATGAAGCAAACAGTGCTAATTTATGCCTTACTTTTTATTCCCAACATAATTTTGATTTTAATGTCCCATCCTCACCACATCAATATCTTTTCACTACTGGCATGTGGAAACAAAAATGTAAATATTTCATTTTCCTTCCTTTTGCTGAGATGCTCACCCAGAGCTTCTGGGAGTATGCAAATGAGACGTGACTGAGGGATGCTGCTTGGGTGCTTTATGGGACATCAGGGCATGAGGATATTGCCCACGAGCATCAGTGTGAATGGAAAATTAGCTGCACTGGGAAGTGATGTATGATTTAATATAGCAAAGGATATTTACAATAAAGCAACAGCTCACAAGGATACATTGCAGAATCGCAGGCTCTGCCTGAAGGATCAGAAAGGTTTATTTATTTAAGATATAAAAATCAAGCTGCCCTTCTGCTTTGTTCTGCTGGGTATTCCAAGCTGGGCAGTGGCCTGTTGCTTTAACTATGATGTATTCCCTCTGCCCACAAAACCCCTGCACACTTCTATCAAAATTCAGGATTTCTCATCATTCCAACTGTGTCCAGAAATGCCACACAAGTGGCCACTGAACATGAGCAAGGCACATTGCCTGGGAGGGGCATTGACTCTGGCCTGGCTGCTGCCGCACGTCTCCTGTGAGCACCAATTTCTTCATCATCCTTTTGACAGGCTACAGATCTGACCTAGTCCCAGAAACTGTGACCGAATGAGTGGGGATTCTGAGACCCAGTCGAGAATTTTTCCATTATACTCTGCCTGTAAGGAGTCTCAAAGCAAAGCTTAGAAGCAGACCCAGGACTGAGCTTAGTCACCTGGAAATGACTTCTTGAAAAAACTTACATCTGTCAGCCAAGATTATTTAAGCCATAAAGAAAACCCCACTTCAGCTGAAACTTTGAGCCCGAGGGAATCTGTGGCACTCACACTCCAGTGGGATAACGGCTTATGAAGAAGCTCTGGAGACTGTCTCTGAGGCCTAGTTTTCCTCCCAAGGAGATGAATTTGGCATTACTTTGGGGAATCAGTTCTTATTTTCCACTATTTATTATCTTAGTATTTGAAAAAACAGGGCTGGGTCCAAGCTCTGGGTAGAGCTGGTTTCACATGGAACCAAACTCTTCCTGCTGTGACACAACTTGCAGAATGAGGCTGCTAAACAAATATAACCTTGAGATTTGCATTTTTGAGAAAGAAGTGGCTTTCAACAGTGGGCTCTTTTCTATCCCACCTCCATAAATCCACTGAATGCAGTGGCTTGGGTATGCAGCCACCAGCCAGGGTGCTGGAGAGACTTGGGGGGAGCCAGGATTGGGAGGAGCTCATGGGAACTGGGACCAAGCTCCCTCCTACTCCATCAACTTTCCCATCTAGGTCCTGCCTTCCTCTCCCCTCATGCTTTATTCCTGCTTTTAATGCTCGCCAGTGACACGCACAGTAAAGTAAAGTCTGAAAGAGCTCAGTACTTGTCACAGACTGCGGGGATCCAGCACTTGATTTGTCTCTGTACTTCCTGTGTACGATGGGTAATTTAGTAGCAGCACTCAGATACTGGGGTGATAGACGCCTTGTAAATATAGCAGGTAGATTCAGTTATTAGCATAACAGTGAAAAACATTCACAGATGGGGGAGGCACTGAAGCTTTACCCCTCGTGGAGGATGTCAGTGAATGTTCAGCAACCCCTTAAAACCAACATCCATGCTTATAACCAAGTCCAAAAAGCTTTTGCATCAACTGTACAACATAAGGAAAGGAAGGGAGCCCATATTTTCCTGACTTTTGCCACTCCTGGACTGGCTGTGTCTGATCCATCTGCTATAATTGCATCCCATCCCCAGAGCTGCCATCACCCCCCAGCAGCTCCCAGAGATGGACAGGGCCAGCAAAAAAAGAAGCAGTCGGGGGGATCTCAGTGTCCACATGTCTCGGAGAAAGGGCAGTGAGAAAAATCTCTCTGCTTAAGCAACCACAGTCTTGAGAGTGAAGGAGAAGGAGATGTAAAATAAACCTGGCCCTGGTTTGAAGCTGCAGGCTGGAACTGCTTTACTGTGTGAAGTGTACAGTGCTGGGCTCCCTGCGGTGCTTTTCAGCTCTGTCTGTGCAGCACCAGTGAGACTGAGCATGGGGAGGATGCTGAATCTTCCACTCACTGCAGGGGTGACCCCTGCTCAGCAAAGGGGTGGTTTTCCATGATCCCACACAGGGAAAGCATTTGCTTCACTCCACGGGAAAAAGAAAGACACCAGGGGCTGCCAACAAAGAAATCTGAGTTCTGTGTCAGAGCACCCATCTACTCTGGAGCTCACTCAGTGGGATTTGTGCTGGGCTAACTCCCCATTTCCAGCTCTTGGGGCTGGGGAGGAAGAGGCACATGGGACATGTGTGGCAAAGGAGAGCCCAGCCCGTGTCAGCACTGCAGTGTCCTCCCTCTGGAGCCCACAGCAGGAGTGCATGGTCTCAGGGAAGGACCTCCTCAGCAGGAGCAGGGCTGCAAACCCTCAGTGGTGATTATGGAATAAGGCACCACAGGAGAGGGAGTCTCACAGCTCCCTAATAGTGAGGAACTGCTTTGTGTCCTTGAATGAATCTCTTTGAACATTGTAGGGAGGCTTGGCTGCTGAAGAGCTTCTGTTCTCACAAATCTCCATTTCTTATCTGAATCTTACTCGTTTACATCTTTAGCACTCAGTTCCACGTGCTTTTGTATAAATGCAAATCATTAAAGTTTTAAATTTACCTCCTTTCTGTTTCATTGATGATACTCTTCTGTTCACTACTAATTTGGAGGCACTTCTGGTTGGAGTTGAAGCCTAGGAAAACTTTGAGTCCCTTGAAAAATAATAAATATTCCAGGATGTGTTTATATTTTCATTGCACAAAAGAAAGGAGGAGGCTGCAGAGATGTCAGACAATAATCTCTCTTCAGCATGAAGGCTGAATGGGAAGCTACTTTTCCTGTTTGCATACAATATATGCTGCTCTTTCATGCAGCTCCTTTAATCAGGTTTGTGATCAAATTCTGGCCTGTTTTGTATAATCCACGGGGCTGATTTTACACGTGCTTTGCAGAGAGAAAATGTCAAATGCTTGTACTTGCAAAGCAGCTGTTGGAGAGGGGCTGCCTGCGAGCAGGGCAGGGCAGGGCAGGGCAGGGCAGGGTGAGGGCGTGGGGCTCGGTGTGGCCACGATAGCATCATGTGGATGGGGAAAGGGAAGATATCAAGTGGAACAAGAGGAGCAGAAAGTCACCTTCAAAGCTGCCTGTGGGAGAAACCTGGACTCAGCAGCAGCATCTTGTGGAGCCTCCTGGCAGCTTCTCCTTTCCAGTGGTGGGATGGCTCCGGCTGTCTCTGGGCTGAGCAGAGCCAGACCTGGGTGTCTGTCAGCAAGAGCAGCTGCCTGGATGTCTTCACACTCCTGCCGTGTAGGGATTGTGCTAAATGTGAACAAACATAACAAACAGAACAGCCCGGGGCGGGGCTGGGAGCTGTCGGGTTATAGGGTGTGAGGTTACAGCGAGGCCAGCGGATGAACTTGAACAGGGGACAAAACGAGAAGTGCACAAACACGGCTTCATTTAGCAACTGGTATCACCGGAGGGGCCCCAAAATCTGGGGGAGCATCAGCACAGCTGAAACCACATCAAGGCAGTGCCTCACATGGTGGGAAGCTTCTTTCAGAGTGCAAAGTGCTCAGACCCTACACAGCCCTTTGCAAGGCTGAGCTTTCCCGGGCTCTTACAGAGCCTGCTTAGGATGTAAAAACAAATAAAGGCTGAAATTTGCCAGAAACTGATGAGGAAAAACACAGGTACTCTATAAAATGACTGGGAGAAATTCCTGTAGGTGAACAAAGACTCCTTGGAACCATATAAAGGTGAGTCTTTGGGGCATTGTCGTGCATGGCAGGCATTATGAGGAATGTATCCCTATATATTCCTCATATTATACATGCTAAAAGTAAGTGCCTGCCCCAGTAATGAGCAAGAAAAGAAGAAAAAAGAAGAAGAAAAAAAAAAAAAAAGAAAGGAGGACTTAGTTGTGCAGAGCAATGAAGGAGAAATATATCAGGCTCAGATCTCCACAAAATATGAAGGCAGCTCTATCCATCCCAAGCATCCTGGTCCTGATTTGAATCATTTGCATATCATTTATACCTGGGTATCCAACTGGAAGCTGAAATAAGCTGAAATCACAGTTAGACCAATGGATAGGGGGAAAAAAGATGTTATTGTCTTCCTAAATCCCCAACATTGCCATAAGGGAATTTTTTTATTTCTCATAAGAAGGATTGAGAGGCTGGAACAAGCTGTCTGGCATAGAGTATGGGATGTGCCTGGTAGCACAACCATGAGTGGGTTTGTCAAACATCACAAGTGACATGAGAGTGAATTGTCCCAATGGAAAGGGACAGAACAAACTCCAGCAGCATTATTCCACCCTGTGACACTGGGATTGTAGAAGAAATGCTATTTGATTTGGTTGGGATTTGGAGTTGTTTTACTTGACCAATAATTTCCTGACATTAACTCAGAGTAAAACACCAATAATCCCTCTACAGCATTAGAAATTTACCAAACTGAGGAATTTCCTTTCAAAAAACATCCTAAAGTAGGACACTCATTGCAGTTTATGAGGATAAGAAAAGCCATCCAGGGAGCCAGTACAGGGAAGCTGCTCCTGCGGCTGATGCCAACTGGGCTGGGAGAGTGCTGGATTTTATTTGTATTGTTCTGCCATACATGTCTTGTTTGCTTTTGAACAAGCCTGCTTGCACTATAAGTAAAATGTAAGCAGCATTACTTTCTGGTTTGGATATATATATAATGCCTAAAACCTTTCTGAAGACTGCCAGGGACTGACATGCTATAAAATGAGGGTTCATATAAAGAGAAAGATAGAGAAATTCAGATATAAGACTCTTTAAGCATTTTTACATGGAGAAAACCTATTCCTAGCCTGATTGTCTGCCTTCAAACAGATGCTAAGTAAAATGGTTTATTTAGGATGATTGATTATAGGAACCTCACTCATACATCCCAAACATATTCTACAATCACATCTTCTTTTCATTTGCAAGGGCTGAAAAGAATTTTCATATCTCTTCTCCCCCTTGTGATTTATCATTTCTGAGGCTAAGCCTGTTATCAACATGGGTTCACTGCAGAGCTCCCAGAAGCCACACACATTAGCATGTCTTATTAAACCCAGGCTCTGGTTGGAGCTGCAGGAATACCAACGCTCTTTCTAAAGAAAAAGAAATAATAAAGGATCGAATTCTGCATTTATTAGTTCTTCTTCTGTCAAAGATCTCTTTAGATGTCGACAGGGCTTTCTGCTGCATTGTCAAGGACCACATGGAACAATTTAGGTAATATTGATCTCATCAGATTTAGTCCCTGTAAAAGTTAGAGACTTATTCTGAGACAGTTCCACTTTGTCTGTAGCAAGTGGAGAGGGCTGTGTTTCATCCCACTTGATGGCAGTGTTTAAGATGGATCATAAGGATTGTCCCAGAAGTGCCCATACTTGCAGCTGCTTTTACAGGAGTCCAGCTGCTCAGCCTGGCCTTGAGCTGACCAGGTTTTAGACAGCTAATGTCAAATATGATTAAATTCATCCTTAGAGCTTGACTCAGAGCCCACTGGAATAAACAGGAAATTTTCTGTTGACCCAGGTGAGCCCTGGGCCAGGTTTTGATGCCATGAAAAGAGATAAATTCAGAACCTTTTCTCCCTCCAGATCAGGGCATCAAGACGTTTTCCTTCTCTTGTACCTGTTTGTCCATTGCCTTTGGAATGATGACAAAAAGACCCAATAACCTGAATGGGAGACTTGTCTGATGAAGAGGAGCAAGACTGGGCCCAAGGAGCCTCATTTCTGAATTAATACAAGGTTAAATGACAACTTGCTCTGAACCCCATCAAAAGCAACAGAAAGATTCCCAATGGGAGTTAGTTCAGATTCTCTGTTAGGCAACAGAGGTGTTCATTTTACCTTTGCAGATGAATCATGTCTCCTGTGGGTTTGATTTTACAAACTTCCTACAGAGATCAAAACCAGTGTGTCTGAAATGTGTCCTCTGCATGACACCCTGACACTGTGCCCCAGTGGGATGCAGCTTCCTGTTCATTACAGGGGTCCTTCTTCCAATCCATCCCTAAAAAGAGTTTCAAACGAGGTGATGATTAGAGGTGTTCCTGCTGTCACTTGTACCATCAGAATTGAGTGCCAGGTTCCAGTTCCCTCGGTGCCACGGGAGTGGGCTGGTTCCAAAGTCCTCTGAGAGGTGACATGAACTTACAGGAGCATTGATACCTGTGCTCGCCTTGGTCCCTCTTGAATTTTATTTTCATTTTTCTTCCTGAGACAGGTGAATTACAAGCTAGCATGGTCTCCTAGATGCGGGTCCAGGGAAGGAATTGGTAACGGGAGGTGCTAAATGTCTGAACATTTGTGGTGACTCCCTTGGAACAGCAGCCAGGGATGCTGTTGGGCCAACAGCACCCAATTATCTCTTGGGATCATGATGCGTTTGCTGCCTGGAAGTCAACCCACTTTAGGAAAGACCAAGGATTTCTAGACAGTGGAAAAGAAGCCAGTCAGATGTCTCAGAATCAACCTGATCTGGTAAGCCTGACTTCACACAAGCCAGAAATCCACTGCCTCCAAAAAGACCGGTCTCTTATCAGTAATGCCTTTCAAGAGGAGGGGGGCTGCGGCAGGAAATCAAAGCAGAGGTGGAAGGGATGTGCCTCAGTTGACACCACTGTGAGGAGAAGGAAGGAGAAAATGACGGAACAAAAGGCTGGCTTCCCATGCAGGGAGGCACCATTGCTCCATCACTTTTGAAGCTTAGGATAGCTGATGCAGAAAATATTTATCACTGTAATGACAAGAAAGAAGATGAAGGCTTGGATAGATCCCAGCTTATTCACCTGCTCTTTCCCAGAACAGAAAATCCCTCCAGATGACGGAGCCAGGTGTGTGGCAGAACAGACAGAACCTGATCACTCCCTGGACTTACACTGCTCCACCCTCACTCAGTCCTGGTGCTCTGCCTGCGCAAGGGTGGTGACTTCTCTTCCAGAGTGACGCAGGGATGTGAATATCAGGATGCTGCTGTCTTCCAGGTAAGTGAACTCCAGACTCACCACACGCACTCCTGATGCCGCAATTCCCTGATTGCTCAAATCTCTGCAGAGCAGCACACACTCTCTGAACAATCCTCCAGCTTCCTGCTCAGCCAGGGAACACAGGGAGCTTCAAAAACTGAACCAGAAAGGGCACATCCCAAGGTGAACAAGCCTGGCTGTCACTGGTTTCTAACTCTTTCACTGGCCAAGGGCAGTAAGAGGATCATTTTTGTATGGCAGCTCCTTCCCCCTGTGTAAATGGGAGCATTCACAGCTGCCAAAGATCCTGCAGCTGATCAGAGCTTGGGAGCTGCTGACGCACTTTGTTATTGTAATTTCTTGTTCATTGTTTCCCATGGAGCACAACCACGCTGCCGAATCGCCTGTGGCAGCGAGCAGGTGAAATGAGGCATCAAGGTGAGAGAGAACAGAACATCTACAAAAAAAAAAATCCCACCAGCTGAAAACACATTAGTGCTTCTATTTTCCCTCCCTTCCCATACTCTCTATTCATTCCCATCTTCCCCCTACCGCTGTCGGGGCCTTCTGCAAATGTGATGTGAATAGCAAACAGCCCCACAGGCAGCTCTGCTATTTTGGATACGACTGGTAAGAGGCCCCAGAATACCCTCCACAACCAAGAGAAACCACCTCCACGTCAGAAATTCAGGTCCTGTGTTAGAAACCAGGAAAATCTTGGCAACCGACTAATAAGGATTTAAAAAGCTGGTCTTCCTATGGACTTGCATTTTGGGTATGCCAGCCAGTGAGGAGCCTCTGATGCCTGCCAAGAGTAGCAATTACTCCTATCCCTCAGCAACCAAATCTTTTCCTATCCCTCCTCTATCCAGCTGCTGCTTTGCCACACAACAGCTGGGAATATATGTGTGTTTACCCTTCCATCCAAATGGGTGAAATTTGGTGCTGAGGCAAAGAAACAGAGAAATGGGAAGATTAGGACACAGATGATTAATCTTTTATTTCAAAGAATGCACTTCAGCCCTGAATCTGTTTTAATGCCACAGCACTGTTCTAGAGCAAGACATGAATAAAAAGTGGTTCTGATAATATCCAGTTTGCACATGGGAATGTCTGGAGAAAGAGCAAGGGGATGCTGGCAAGCCTTACCCATGTGTCAGGACAAGGCTAAGCTTTCTTTTGACCCTTCAATCCTCTCCTATGACAAGGTGAAATCACAGGTCTGGGCTGTTTCTGGAGGACTGGGGGTAGTGCTGCCCTCCTTCTGGGAATGAAGATCACCCAACTACTTCTGACAACAAACCTATTCCAGGGGAGTCCTTGAAGGATGAAATTTCCTGTAACTTCCCTGTCTTCCTGCCTCACAACCATTGCCTGAGATACTGGGAGAGGAGGAGGTGGAGGGTGAGGGATAAGAAGGGGCAGGCACATCAAAAGTTTAATCCTCCACAAAAAGTTCAAATGCAAAATCTAAAGGTGTATCACAAACAAAATAAAGCTCCCTGAAGCATTTGTTTAATGTTTATCCAGTTCTGAATCCTTTTCTTGGCAGTCTGACTTCCCTGTGAAGTGAAAGGGCTGGGACTGCCTGCCAAGTGTTTGAAGGCTTCAGAACAGCACACGGGAGATTGTATCACCAGGATGGATGTGAGGGAGAAGCACATTCCCTGCACCCCGAGTCACAGGTGAGGAATGTTCATGTTCAGCTAACGCACAGCGATGGTATCAGGGAACACTTTCATGTGGGTGCATCTTGCATCTGTTCCTTTCTTGAAAGAAAAGCAACCTGGCAACTGTCTGGAGCATCCCTGCTGCTTGCCCCTTGCCATCTGTCTTCATTACTATATTTTATTATTATTATTATTATTATTACTATTATTATTATTACCATTATCATTATTCTTTCTGTGCAAAGTTGCCATTAAAGTGCTGGCTCTGAGATTTGAAGCCCTTGGTTTTTTTTTTGAATGACAAAGCCTTCAGGGATCTGTGCCAAGAGGTGGTAACTGAGATTTATCTAATGGATGAAGTTATTTTGCACTTTTCTAAGCAACAGAAGGACATGGAATATTTTGATTTGAAGATATAAATATGTTAGAAACAAATCATGTGCATACCTACATTCTACAGATATATGCACTACTTCAAAATATATATGAAAGGCTGATCTTACTGGTTTTCATATGGCTGTAGAGAATACTCTATTTTTTTTTAAGAGAACAATTTTTTTTTTAAGGTAGGAGAAAGCAAATAAAGGAAAACAGCTGTCTTGGTTTGCAAGACAGGTGTCTGCAAAGGAAGGCAGGAGCCTCCCTTGGAATGGAAAAGGCTGCAGCAGACAGAACCCCACAGTGGTGGTGAATTCTTCCCACAGCAACTGCAGCCTCCTTCCTGTTATGAATGAAACTCTTATGTTATTTTTTTCTATTGACCTCGTTGCTTATCCACCTGGTTCTTGTTATCTACCCTGCTAATTAAGTCTATTGTTTTTGTTAAAGCACCTTAATGTTTGTCGTTATGTACCCCATTATCTTTTATGTACTATGTTGCCCCTGTTAAGTACCCTGCTGTTTCGTTAAACACTTTGTTATCCCTATCGTTTTTGTCATCTGCCCCTAATTCATGTTAAACCTGTTATTTTGCCTGTTGCCTACCTAATTGTATATGCCAGTTCTGTCCCTGTATCCCTTTTCCCATCAGGAATGCCTGCACTGCTCCCAGGAATGGTGCTGAGGGGAAGTGGCGTAAGCATTCAGACGCAAATTAAGGAGACCTGTGCCGGGAGACGAAAATCAACTCCTAGAACAGCGAGCCAATGCCTTATTAAAGACATAATTAACACCTCTAAACCAGCAACAAGCAGAGCTACCATCCAATCCTGGTTTCTAAGTTTTAAAGTCGTCACTCTCACTGCAGATCTGGACTAGGAAAAACCCCTTGGACTTGGAGCTATGTGTAGGCATTCCTTGGACTCCCGTGAGGTTGGAAGCCCCAGGTCTGCTGGTGATCGACAAAGCTGCACAGAACCTCCTCCTCTATACCAGACCAGGGAGCGGTGGTGGAAGGCACAACCCCACGGGTCCCCTCCCAAGCTGATTTTAATAAAGGCTATCATGAAAGGAGTCCGCTTTGCCCTGTTTATTTCACTTCACATCTGAATGCCGAGAGCAAGAAGGAGCTAGCAGCTGCCCCAGCCCCTTTTTTCCGTGCCCAATTCTCACAGTATCTCTCCCCCTCCGAGAGAAGCCCTCAGGTAAGAGGAGTGCAGCCAAGTGCTATCCTTCCCTGAGCATGGCAACTCCTTTTGTCTCTCCTATGTACCTGGTCGTTATTCTCTCCTAGACAATAGACATATGGGAGAAAATTCCCTGAGAGAAAGAAACTAAAGGAGAATTCCTAAACCCCAACAACAGCCCTCTCATTTTACTCATGTCTGGTTTAGAAGCAGTTATTTGTGACAGCTGTCTCAGGTCAGGATCCTTTGCACTTGAATGTCTGAATTAAAATTAATTTTAATCTTGCAAAAATTAAGTTTTGCAAGAAAATACACCAGAAGAAGGGAACAGAGGAGAAAGGGGACAGATAACCCAAGCCATCAGGATAAGCTGGGGCTGACTGTCATTTTTTCTTTGTCTCCCAGAACAAGCAGTATTTCTGGGATCACTGTTCCCCTTTTCAGCCTCATATATGTTACTTTTATTTTTTCCAAGACTGAGAGTCCTTGCCTCAGGCCACCAGTGTTGAAAAGATCCAGACACTGTCTCCTGTCCTTGTCTCACTGGTCTTGGCTGTTATTCCCCCACTCTGCCACTGTCATCCATGACAAAAAGGTACCTGGGACATCACCAAGCGTTGGGGCAGGCAGTATGATGTCCGCATTTCTAGAAGCATTTTTGCTTCCCTCGCAAACTGCAAGCTTGCCTTGCTGGTGCAGTTGCAAACCCCATCAGCTTCTGAAACCTGCTATGAGGTTTCAGAAAACCCTCAGTGAGTCCCTGAAACAGAGAGAACCCCATTAGCAGTGGCAAAGCCCCTCTTCCCTCCCTCCTCCCTTTCCCCCTCTCCAGAGTTCTTAATTAGGTCATTAATTCCTAAATCAGGCACACCAAAGCTGCTGCCACAGCAACGTGTCCCTGCCAAGAGGGAAAAGCGGGCTCATCCAGGAAAGCTAGGACCTGCTCCCCACCCAGCTGCTCTGAGTGTTGGTATAACAGCTCTCTCATGAAGATCCTGCCTGGGGAATGGAAATCGTGTGTTTGCCACTTGTTGAGGAAATTTTTCTCCGTGAGCCACCTGCGTTTAGATGTGCATGTGGATATTTGGTCCTGTTTTCCTCTGGCTTTCCTACCCTTGCTAACTTGCGTGTGGCAATTATTCCAAGCGAGCCTGCAGGGCTGAGCCCAGGCCCCTGATTGGAGATCTGGAGCTGATAGCCCTCTTCTTGGCACTCAACCATTTCCTTTGACTTCAAAGCAAGAAACAAAAGATGTTTCAAGGACTTCTATGGAAAATCACCATTAGACATGATGAGGCTTAGGGCTGTTTCCATAGTGATGCAGCCTTTTTACATTGTGATCATTGCTGCAAAATGGAAATGTTCTTTTGTCTCTGGAAGTCTGTTCACTTATTTATATATGTATGTGTGAGTGTGTGTTTCTTTCAGCAACAAAAATTTAAGAAGAGGAATTGTATCTCCTGGCAGGTTCCTAAACTGAGTCACTTTCTCACCCTGTGAGGTTTTTGTTAATCCTTTAAACTCTTGCAACAAAAAAACCCCTTTATCATAAAGGTTTGATTTAAGTGAATATTAGTATTTTGGCCATCAGATTAACAGCTTTTTAGCAGAGGGTACTAACATCTCATTCTACCAGAGGACTGGAAATGTAATGGTCAGAAGTTGATCTGGTGACCCAAAAGAGCAAATCAAGCTTCTCCCTATGACTGTTCCTATCACCTTTTTATCCTGCTGTGCTCACTATCTTCATATCTGTTGCTTCATCCTGTTACTTTGCCACCACCACTGATCAGAGTTTACCTGAAAATCAGTGATGCAGTCGGAACACCAGGCTCCCCCAAAACTATCACTTTCCTGGAGAGGAAACTCTTCTGCCTTCATTGGACATGGACGTGGCTGTTTGGGAACACTGAAAATGGACTCTAAACTTCAGAGGAAAATATCTGAATTTTCTTTCTGCTGACCAGATTATTTTTGGGCAGGGTAAGAAGAGAGCTGGGGGAAGATGACAAATACAGGGTGGAGGACTAAGTGTCTGCAGTCTGCAATTTTACTCTGCTTCCAGTTTATGTAAGTGACTAGAAATGTCAGGACCAAATGCCACATCTGGCACAGCATTTGTATGCACTGCTCTACCTCATCTGGCCCATTCCAAACCTTGCCTTGGTTATTCCTGAGAGCTGTGTGATGATGGGACCTGGGCTGAGCCAGCTCTGTCATGCCAGGTATCCTTCTGTTCTTTGTCCCTGTGCTTGCCTTGTTGTATGTGGCCAGATCCTGGCACAGCACTGAATGGTGTGTAACCAACCCCCAAATCCACTGCAGAACCTTTTCTCCTCCCAGCATCACTCTCTTGGTCCTCATCGCCCTCAGTTATCTCCATGCCTTCCACTCATGATGGTGACTGAGGGATCTGCCCATAAAAGCTGCGGTTTAGCTCCTGTCGCTTCCCCATTTGTTGTTTTATTGTCATTTCTCTGCCAGGTAAACGGAATTTTCTTCCCCTCTCTCCTCACGCTCGTCTTGCTTGCATAAAACATGATGCTGTATTGTGAACAATGCAGGAATACATTACATAAATTTCCCTTTGATATCCAGCATGTTTCCTGCTGTAATGGAATCGGAACAGAGCAACCTCTCCTCCCCAACATGTCAGATAACTCTCTATCCACTCTCCATTAGGACAAATGTCTGCAAGCCTTTGAAGAGCTAAAACACCATAAAGCAAAAAGAAAATGTTAAGGATGCTCCAGTGGGTATCACTGGAAATAATTGGCTTGAATTAAGCGAAGGGAAAATTTAGGCCAACTAACGGGAATAAAAAAACAGTCTGGTAGGCTGAGAAGTTGTCTCTGAAGCTGTTAGCCTGGGGAATAGTCTCAAAGGAAGATGGTGCAAATTTTAAAGAGCAAAATGTATGATTTAGGGAGGCAGTCTAGAAAGCCAGTTGGTGAAAAATGTATGTCTTTGAGTCATTCTAAGCTAGACTGAAATGAAACATTTTAGACCATAACGCAGCAAAGAACACTTTGTTAGGCTGTGTGGGAGATGCTGACCTGCTGGAACTCTCCCACACTGGCTTGTGCCTTGATCTGTCTTGCTCCATGTGTACTTATCACAGAATCATGGAATGGTTTGGGTTGAAAGGGACCTTAAAGATCATTTTGTTCCAACCCCTTGCTATGGGCAGGGACACCTTCCACTAGAGCAGGTTGCTCAGTGTTCCATCCAGCCTGGCCTTGAACACTTCCAGGAATGGAGCATCCACAAATTCTCTGTGCCTCACCACCCTCACTGTAGAGAAATTTCTGCTAATATCCAGTGCAGTGTCTCTGCACACTAGCTGCAGCCCAGGTATTCCAAAGCAGGCCACAAATCCTGCTTGTAACACCAGGTGAACTGGGGGAAATGAGATACGTCACTGTTTCCCTGGAGTGCCTTCTTATTCCCTCTTGGAAAGCACACCCCCTGTCAAGTTGTTTGTTTCAGGCAGAAACCTGAAGGCAAAATTCTTTGACTTATGTTCCTTTAACGCTCTCTCCCACGCTGCTCTGGGCTGTGGCATAAAACAGCCTGTTAGATGTCACTGAGATGTGCCTGAGCAGGTTGGCATCCCACATGGTCTAATCCACGCAGATTCAATGAGAGACAGGGAGAAAAGCACTCAAGTTCCACCCACACTTTTTGATGCTGACTAGCAACCGAGGCTGGAAACGCTGCTGATACCTTGAGAGAGTGATGGGACCAAGATGCCTTCTTTCATTTAGAGGCTTCTGCTTTGTTTCTTCTTGCTGCTGCTTTTTGATACAGCACTAGATCATATTTTTGTGTTAAAATGTATTTTTTTTTCTCATAAGAAATTAGAAAAGTAATTTTTCTCCTTGGACCGTTAGACTTCCTGACACAATCTTCACAAATCCTCATCTCCATCTGGTGAAGTTCCAGTTCACAGTTCATACCTCCATCTTTGTCCTTTGTTGCCAACCTCACCTTATGTTTCTCTTAGATTTCTCATTCTGAAGACAATTCCTAAATCACGACTGCAGATTGAGGCTGGAAAATGCAAGGCAGGCTGGGGTCGTTGGGGATCGTGCATCGCTCCTGACTTGGAGCTAGTTGATGGGATGTAACTCTCAATTCTACATTTCTCTCTAATTGTGTGAAATCCGTGATTTTATTCCCAGCTATTCATACGAGTGAATTACATCCAAGCTTTGCTTCCTGGGACTCTTGTGTCTGGACATTTTGGCCAGTAACTGCGTTCATTCATCTCCAGTGTCACGCACCTAAAGCTATTAGTACATATGCTCTTTCAAAACTCTCTTGCTCTGCGACTCCCTGTCCCCTTTGCCATCATCAGCACTCAAAAATTCTTCCAGTTTCCTGCTTTCATCCTCCCTCCCGGGCTTGTGCTGATCAGATCTTCTCAATGACGTGCTAAGTTGTTTTCCTGACAGTGATGCATTATGCTGGACTCCATCAGCCAGGCAACCTTTGGGACCAGTCCTGGGAGTCAGGCAGCCAGACAGCTCAACTTGTCTCCATCAATCAGTAAGTGAGACTTTATGGGCCAGAATGAGGGCTACAGGTGTAGGCCACTGTCACAGTTTTAAATAAACACGATCAGTTTGCCGAGTGCTAAGCAACTCTTTCTGAGAGCGTGTTGGTAAATGTGTTTATAAAGCATAAGAGTCCAATCCATCAGCCCTCAAAGAGCCTAATCAATATATTCCAATTTGATCTTAGAGAAGTTTCGCCTCTGGGAAGTTTAATTTATTTCAACTCATGGCCATGAAAAAATGAGCAGCCACAGCACTTTGACAAAATAGAAAAAGTGGATGAGGTTGTATCCAGCACCCGTTCCATTTCAATTTTCCATTTTACCTGAACAAATCACCCCTACGACTTGAATGACCATGAAAACTGATCGAGCGATGGAGAGAGACTATGGGCCAAAGGAAAGACAGGAATAAAATACGGATGGGAAACGTAAATTGCAGGGCTTCTAAGATGCTTGACTGCTTTAGTGAGGTTTGTGCAGAGTATAATTGTAATGGAATACCTGGAACTTAACGTGCAAAGTAAATGGATTGGTTTGCAACTGCACAGGTGCAAACCTGCAAAGCTGGTGTCTGACCAGGCTGGTGTGTGGAAGCCTCTTCCTTGTATTTATACAAAACTATTCTTCTATGCTCTTGTAACTTTGGCGTTGAAAACCCTACTGCCCCTTTCTCACAATCCCAACTTTAGGAACCAACTCAAATGCCTCTTTTAAAACATTACTACAGTGGCTAAACAAAACCATCTGGAACTCTCCTGAGCCATCTCCAAGTGTTGCTGTATCTGAGCAAATCAGAGCCAGGATGAGCATCTGAGGAGCACCTCTCCAGAAAACGCCCGCCTGAACACTGCATCTGTGAATCGGGTGGGTTTGCACCTTCCTGTCTGAAGGTTTCCATGCTTTTCCTTCCAGCTGTCCTTCTAGAAGAACTGGCAGGTGAAGCCTTGCTGAGATGATTGAGGGGTATTTCAGGAAATCCAGCATTTACTGGCAGTGCCTCAGCCCTGTTCTGGAGGTTAAGATCACACTGCTCGGGTTAGATCAATGTACAAGAGACTTCAAAGTGTATTTAACAAAAATACCATGTAAAACAAATGAAACATTTATTTCACTAACCTTCTAAGGAGTTAAGCCAAGATGCTTGACATGTTTGTTATTTACAGTGTGGTGGAGTTTTTTCAATGTTGTTGGTTTCCAGCAGGGATTTTGCTCAGAATGGACCATGAGACTGTGTTATACAGGGATATCCATGGTTTTCTTTAAAGATGGAGGCTGGAGGAGAACAACAGGTGTCTTCCCATTATCAGAGACAATAATTTTTCTTCCTGAGAACCATCACTGTGTAACCAAGATTTTTTTTTCTGGCCTTCCTTGCCCTATGTTGTTAGAAAGGATTTTGGGGAGGATACTCCATTCAATGCTAATTTGTTAAGAATTGAATGTACTGTCCTCAGAAAATGCAAATCAGTTGTTTATACTGAAGCCAGAAAATGTAAAATCAGAAATGAGTATGTTGATTTTCTTTCCTTCAACTGCATTTCATCCTAATGTTTCTGCTTTGATGCTTCTTCCCCAATCTTATTTGATATAGAATCAGAACATCTTTTTTATGTCAAACATTTGCTTCAAAGCTTCTCATAGCCTGTGCTAGTTGTCAAAAGTTGGAGGCAACGTGTTTTAAGCATTCAGCAAGCATTCTTCCGAAAAGAAAACCACTATTTCTAATGAGCGTTTGAGAGTGTGGTGCATTGCAGAAACTGTTTTTCAAGATCTGTCACAAATGATTTACTTTTATTAGTTTTAATGGCCCTTAGCTACAGGCATGGAATATAAGTGAAAATTAAGATATTTTTCACGAGATAAAAATAGATTTCCATCAGAGAGGGTGGGTCTTTCCCTCCCCTCACTGATACCCTCTTTAGTTGTGTTTCTGAATAGACAACCCTGCTCCAAGGAAACAACTTCATGGTGTTATGGCAGGCACTCCAAGCCTGAGATCTGCTGACTTCAGAGGCCCTTTCCCTATTCAATCTCAATGTTTTCCATCAGTAGCATTTGCATAGTTCCCTCTGAAGTGACTTCACAGGCTTTGTTGGGATTTGGCCATGGGACATAAAGTGTTTCTGCTCAGAACCATAGGTTTGTTTTTTCTCTTGTTGAACTGAAGAACTTGTGTGAAGCCAACATTTATTAATCCCCATTCATAATTTCACTCTCTCTTTCCCCTCCTCCCTGCTGTTCACATCCTCTGTCTCAGATAAAACTATGCTCTTCCTCGTTATGTTTTGGCCATGTTGTTCTTTCCAGATTTTGTTATTTTCAGGAGGTTTTTTTAGAATGTGCTTTTATTATGATTTTTATCACCTCATTTTGTTCTGTATTCAACAGAGAAGGAGTGGTTTAACTACACTCACATCGTGGGGGCTGTGCCTGGAGACTCCCAGCATGAGCAAGGCCTTGCCAGGCTTGTTCCAAACCAGGAGCAAAGCTCCAAAGAGAAGATGCCTCTGCGAGAGGATCTCTCCCCTCGGTGCCAACTCCTTTGCTTTGTTTCCAGCCACCATACTGTGTGATTCTTATTCATCAAGAGATTTTTATATCACCTGCAACCCATGAGAGCAAAGCAGGAGTCTGTGGTTCCCTCCATGACTCTGCATCAACGGCTTGTGGACTTACTACAGCTGTCAGTGTGTGGAGTTTGTTCTTTCGTTTCAATAACAGAGAAATTCACTGCATTACTTGTAGAAGTTGCGGATCTAAAACTTCCTAACATCCCAAGCATCTTCAGTTGCCATTTTCTAATCTGTGGCTGGTTTAGAGCTCCAGTCTGCATATGTATCACCACTAGCAGTAAGGAGCTGTGATAACTGAGGAAAGACACCAAAGACACCTGATGCCATGAGCTCTTGCTACATAATCTTTGGATGCAATTTCCAAACTAAAACCGTCATTGTTTTTCCCCTTAGGTCCAGTGCAGCATTCTCCATCTGGAATGTCCTCACTGGGCTGCGGCTCTACTGCCTCTTCCATAATCCTCAGTAATTAAGCTTTTACAACTCGAGTGTAATTGATAACTTTATTGCTGATTAGAAAGACAGGCTATCTTCATCTACTTGCCCACAGCTTCATTGGCTGTGTGGTATTAAGAGAACAACCACTTGTTTTCCCTGGGGAAGTGAGCATTTGGAATGGGAATATGTGGAAATAGTCAGATTGGGCTCTTGATTACCCCAAAGAACAAGAAGACTAATTTCCCTAAGTCAGACTAATTACTCTGGATTTAAATCAAAAGGCTTGGGAACATGGTTTGGTCAAAAGAGCAGATCAGTGGAATAAAACTGAGGTAATTTTACAGGATTTCTTCTCTGAGTGCAGCCACAATTTAATGGTCACCTGTAATTAGTTAATTCATTTGCTACCACAATAAATGCTTTGCAGCCCTTATAAATGTCCATTAAATGTGTCAAATTCCTTCCTCCTTTCTTCCACGCACACGCAATTTCCTTGGCAAGTGAGAAAGCGCAACCAAACTGAAAGGTGAAAAGAAGGATGCAGTATGAAGAGGGCATGTTTTCCCCTGTCACTCACATTCTCATGCTTCAATGAGTAACAAGTGCTCTGTAATGATGTTTTAAATGCAACATATTCCACCCTGGAAAAGAAGGAAGGAAACTCTTATCCCTTTTTTTGTAATTACTGTTTTCGGTGGAACCTTGCTGATTTAATCTGATGGAGGACCCAGTCCTGACTTTGACTGGAAATACCTCTATAGATAAAGGATGGTGAAATAGTCGAAGGTTAATTGGATCTTTTTAATGAAAGAGGTTCTGAATTTGATCTACATCTCATGCTTCAAGGTTTAGATGATTGGTGACTCCTAGAGCCTGGAAGAACACCTGAAAATACAGGTCAGTTATTCACCTTTCTCTTCTGAGGTCTTGCAGCTTCTCCAGCAGCTATCTCTCCCTATTGCACCATCTCTCTCTGTTAAAACACTTGAACGGTGACTCTGCCAAACCCACTCTTCACAGATTGTTGTATTTCTGGAAGGTCTGTGGTGAAACTCAAGTTACAGCAGTTTTGAAAGCCCCTGCTGTATTCTTGTTGCATTCCAACTCTGGTTTGCAAAATCTCAGGAATCACAGTCTGGCCACCAGGATGAGCCAGGCAGGGGTGAGCTGGATCCACGGATTGCTCGTGGTTCACTGAGCAGCTCGGGGGTACCCTCCCTCAATGCAGGTGGGCACCACAGAAAACCCAATTTATCTTCTATCCTTGTATGACCCCTTTAGTAGAATAGAATAGAATAGAATTAGAATAGAATAGAATAGAATAGAATAGAATAGAATAGAATAGAATAGAATAGAATAGAATATCCTGAGTTGGAAGGGACCCACCAGGATCATGGAGTCCAACTCCTGGCCCTGCCCAGGACACCCCAACCATCCCACCCTGTCCCTGGGAGTGTTGTCCAAACAACCCTTAATCTGTCACTTATATAAATCTCCTAAATCCTACCCTTATCCCAGCAGTAGGCTTGGAGCATGCAGCATTCCTTGCCTTGCTGATTTTTCTTTATTTAAATCCTTGGGATGGGTGGATCAGTGGCCGCAGTGTGTAACTGCATCTGGGCTTGAAACCCCATATTTAAACATTACAGACATTACTGCTTATCCACTGAGATTCCATTTAGGAAAAGGGGGGTCACTTCCCCAGCTCCTGCTTTCATCATCTCTTTCCTTGTCTTCTTTTGCTTCCCTCAAAGGAAGTCAGCAGAGAGATGGCAGGAGATTAATACAACAAACTACAACACATTGTGTAATTGAAATGGACCATAATCACTAATATTAAAGACAGTGAATCATTCTAATCGAGCCATGCTCAGCAAACAATGAAAAACTATGTGCCAGAAAAGCTAATGCTGGTTTTAAAATGAACAGAAATGAGGCAAAATGGAACCTCAGTCTTTATTCATGAAGGTCAATTTAACGTGATTATTTTTTCCCTGGCATCACAGCTTTGTGATTACTGTTGTATACCTCAGTGCTATTTTCTAACCTAATAACAGTAAAAAATAACCAGCTGGTGATGATTCTGTTTAAAGCAGAGACTAAATGCTCACAAAAACCTGCCAGTGAACAGTTGCACATGCTAATCAGACACAGCTCAGCCAGATTCCCAGCAGAGTCCATATTTTGCACATTTCAACTGGTTGACTACATTGAGAAATTAGATTACGCCTCGGACATTCCAGGCTTGGAGTGATCCGCATTCATTCATTCCTCCTGGGTGAAATCAAACCCTCCACAGATCCAGGCAGACGCTTTTAATTCATCCCACTCCGTATCTTCCCATAATATTTACCGTCGTGCAGTACAGCCACTTTAGAGACTTGCTGTTCCAGGGGCAGTGACAGGGCAGCTTCTCCCTGGACATGTTTTCACTTCGGAGCAGAGAAGCAGCCCCAGCCTGGGTGAAATTACTCCAGGGACAGCAAGGGAAGGATCTGTCCCCCGGCAGTGTGGCACTGGGAGAGGGCTCTGCTGATGGCACTTGGAGGAAAGCTGACACTGCTAATGATTGATAATTACCAGACTTGCCAACGAATGCTGTGAATTTCGAGGAGCCGGGGCAGGAGGAGGGAGAAAAAAAGTTAATTAAAAAAAATGCCCAAATGTTTCCCTGCTTGGAGGAAAGTGTTGCTGCTACTGGAACGAAGCAATGCCTTTTGTTTTGTTTATTTCTCAGCTGTCTGTAGATCTCAGCAGCAGCAGTGTTACTAGCGTTTATGCTATACAAATGTAGATCTTTTTAATACGTAAATAAATGTATTTTTTTATATGTACCTCAGTTTTTTAAAAATTTTGCTAAAATCCCAAAGAGACAAATTAGTAAAGAGACAGAGCTTTTCCAGGCAGCCTTCATCAGCTCAGCACTAATAACTTCTTTCACCAGCCATGGATAGCTTCTGACATCACAGCTCAAGCTTGTCCGAAAGCTAATTATTTTCCCTGTTATAAAACAAAGGTTCTGTATCAAAGGCCCATAATGTGACACGGCACACGCTCCAGATGCACTGATTTGCAAAATAAATCAACTGTGTCAGGGTGGAATTTGGAGGAGAAATTACAACAAATTGCAATTATACTTGCAGTGGTACACTGTTTAAATGCATTGTCATTTTGTTAAATGCAATGCACCATTTGTGTCTTTTTCCAAGTTATTTGTGGGGGAATAGGAGAGAAAAAATTCTCTTCTGTCAAAGGGGAAAAAATCTCCTTCTCCCCTTAAACCCAGTGCAGCTTCTTCCAGCCTAGAGATACTGGCAGAGCAGGCTTTATAAAACATTTAATGGTGTCAGAGGAAGGCAGATATAACCAGCAGGAGCAAATATTTGGAGGCCATCCCAGCCCAGACAGAAAAAATGACAGAGAGCACTCAAACCTTCCTGATCTCCTTACCTTGTTCAGGCTCCTATGAAACCACATCACCAAGTAACACAGTAGGGTGAGACTTGGTTTGCTTTGTTTTTCTCTTCCATATGGAAACAATTTTCTTCCCTTTCTAAGATTCTCCTCCCTGAACAGTGCCTAAATGGTGGCACTGACTGACCGTCAGGCCAAAGGCCATGTGTCGGGATGGTCACTGAGACCCAGGCCCACACCAGCACAGCTCACCTTGGGTGGTTGGATAAGAAAGGGACAGTGGGAAGATGGAAGGGAAAATTGGTGGAAAGATGTCTGTCTGCCTGGGCTGTTGACCCCAAAATTTCCCCAGTACTCTCAATGCACAGTCAGTCCCTGGAGCACTGACACTCCCAGTCTGAATTCCCTCTCTGCCCTCATAAAATCAGCCTCCTCTTCTGAATCTATGACTGTATTTTCTGCTTTCTTATATTTTTCTCCTTCCTATCCACTCTTTAATTTATTTGCTTATTTTATTCTCCTTTTATCGCGGAATTATCATAGAATCACTGACTGGTTTGGGTTGGAAGGGACCTTCAAGACCATCCAGTTCCAACCCCTGCCATGGGCAGGGATACCTTCCAGTATCCCAGCTTGGTCCAAGCCCCATCCAGCCTGGCCTTGGGCACTGCCAGGGATCCAGGGGCAGCCACAGCTGCTCTGGGCACCCTGCGCCAGGGCCTGCCCACCCTCACAGTGGGGAACTCCTTCCTAAATTTACCTGATTTTGCCTGTGTATTTTCAGCCTCTAATTCTTGCCACATTTCCTGTTTGAACTTCTCCTGTCCCACCTTTTTCTCCATGTTGTCATCTGTTTACTCTTTGCAGGCACTTTTCCTTTCATTCCCAGCACTTGTTTCCCTTCGATTTGTGCCTCTGTGTGTGTCTATACACACATACAGATGCATAAATATATATATATATATACATAAATCTTGCAGCTTTATCCTTTTGCATTTCAAAACTGGCTTGTCCCTGGAGTCAGTTTGTTATTCCAGTCTCATTCGCTTTATTGAGTTATTTTCTTTGCTGCTATCAGTCTCTAAATACAATTCGGTAAAGATACAGCAGTGATTTTTGACAACCTGACCTTTCTCTGCTTTCTTACACTTGTTTAATTAGGTACCACATGTAGCTGTGGCTTGATCTTTACAGTTTTCCAGCCTCCCCCACCTCCTACCTGGAGGTGGGGAGAATAAAAAAAGAGAGAGATGTTGTTGAAAGAAGGTCATTTTTGACAGGTCTGCCAGTAATTTCAGGTGTTGGAAGGCTGTGAGTTCTGCAGGAATGGCAGCCCATGCTGTCTGTATTTTGCTTAACAAGTTAGAGAAAACGTTTGGCTGGGGGAGGTGGGGAATTAGGTGATTTACTGGTTTGATGAGGGCTTGCAGTGATTTAACCTTCAGATATCCAGTTTAAACACATATCTGACAAACAAGAGAGGAAGCTGGGTAAAGATCTGCCAGGCTTTGCTTTCAGAAGCTGGGCTCCCTGGAGTAGCCAGGCTGTGGGGTTGTGTGCAGAGAGGAGAAATTCCCCCTCAGATCCTTAGGCACAGAAAGTCCTCACACCATCCTCAAGGGGTGATGGTGGCCAATCTTTATGAGCAGATTGTGGGTAAAATGTGTTAGTTCTGGGAGTGTATGAGTTCATTTATAAAATCAGAGAGGCTTTTTCAGTTTCTGGTGGATCAGAGACTCATGGAATAGTTTAGGTTGCAAAAGACCTTTAAGATCATTGTATCTGTTAACCCAGCATGCCAAGCCCTGTCCCTGAGCACCACATCCACATGTCTTTTAAATCCCACCAGGGAAAGATTTTTGCTCCAGGAGTCAGGCTCTCAGCAGGCACACATCCCACTCCCAAACTCTCTCCTCCCAAGTCAGCACCCTTGCTGGTAGGTCTGAGCCACGAGGACCAAAAGCCACTGTGAATTATCTGTCCAAGTAGTGTCCTCCTGGCAATTTTTGCCCAGTTTTGGCAGGAAGGGAGAACATGTTGCCATTGTCGCACGTGAACTGTAATTACACACCCAAACACACGTGAAATCCCTTCTCATCTGGCAGGGAAATGGAGAAATGATACCCAGGGGTGGTGTGGTGTCTGCAGTCAGAGGCCACATCTTTTTGTGGACGTATTGCTAGCTTTATTTATCAGACTGCCCCTGGTTCAGCAGTGGTGGCTGCTGCATTTTCCCACTGTGGCACACATTCTAACTCAAACAATCTCCTACAGGACCATTCAAAGCCCATGGAAGACGACTGGAGTCCTTCAGCTTTCCTGTGTCCTCCAGAACAGATCTTTCTGTCCTGACACAGGCAGATCCCCCGCTGATTTCCAGGTGCACGCATTACTTGTAGTTTGGTATGGATATTATTTAAGCAAAAGGACATGACAAACTGCCTGGTAACGCTGATTAATGGCTGCCCCTGGGGAATAGTGAGGCATGAGATGAAGTTAAATAACTCCAGTGTGCATTACTCACCACTACCACACCACCTGAAGTGTCTCATTGTGCTTAAAAAATGGATTCCCTTTTAAAAAGGAGCATTTTTAATGTTTCACATTAATTTTCTCCAAAGTCCTTACACTGTGAAAAATATTCCCCATGGAAAGCCCTCTCCCCACCTCCACCATCACCACCTCCCACCAAGCCTTGCCCTGCAGGTGTCAAATGTGTATTTGACAAGGTGAAACAGCTCAGTGCAAGCACTGATAACCCTCATGCCTACCTTGATTTATCCTGTATGCTCAGGTATATCTCTTTGCAAACCAATCGCTTCCTAATGGGATGCAAAGCTGACTTCAATATTTTTTCACTGGGCAAAGCATCCTAAAAATGGTTCTGAGCTCTTGGACTCCATCTGCAGCTACCCCAAAGCACCACTGCTACACCAATCATGGAGTCATAAAGGTTCCAAAGCCCCCTGTGATCATGGAGTCCAGCTCAGTGTTCCCCACTAACCCACGTCCCCGAGTGCAATATCCACAGGTCTTTTAAATCCCTCCAGGGATGGAGGCTTCACTGCTTCCCTGGCCAGCCTCTTCCAATGCCTGACCACCACTTCTGTGATGAAATTTTTCCTAATATCCATTCTAAATCTCCCCTGGTGCAACTGGGGGCCATTTCCTCCTGTCCTGTAGCTTTTACATGAGAAAAGAGCCTTGACCCCACCTTGCTACAGCCTCCTGTCAGGGAGTTGTAGAGAGCAAGAAGGTCTCCCCTGAGCCTAAACACCCCCAGCTACCTCAGCCACTATTAACTGACACCTGCATGAGCTCTGACCATCCAAAATTCTCCTTTGCTAATACCACCACCTGTTTGCTAATCCCCTCCTTATGGGCACATAATCTGTCCTGAATTCTGTGTGAGTGTGCAGAAAGAAATGGGCAGCTCCCAATGTCCTTGAGTTTCATAGCGGAAGGACTTTTTTCAATGCCTTGCAATGTGATGACTCAAAATTTTTAAGTTATGCTTGTGCTTTTCCCAGATCTAGCAGAGAATGCAAGTCTTTGTGCTAAAAAAAATAAGTCTTTCTGATGCTTAGTTAAACAAATCATGTACTCATAGTAGGCCGTGGTTATTTTCATTTTGATTTTAGACAGTAATAAATTTATGGTTACTAAAGATCAGAGATTTAACACAAGGATACAAAACAGCATTCTCTGATTGTATTCACAAGAGATACCAGATCCTACTATCACATAGTCCACTCTTCCAACAAAAAGATCTGGGTAGAGATAAGAGCCACTTGGTCATTTATCACACTCTGGAACTCAACAGGCCACATGGATAAATACAGAAAACAGCATTTTCCAGAACAAAAAATGCTCCTTTGAAATTTATTCACCTAAAATATTAGCGTGCACTACATAATATAGAGTAATAATGTCTGAACTTAAAAAAAATTATGGTGTTGAGTTAAAGGGACACTGGAAGCATTCTCTTCCTCTAGGAGGAAGCTCTTGGAACAGGAGGGTTTGATACCTAAGGCTAAATTTAGGGAAGGATGATAATTGCTTCCTTGAGTCTCAGAAATGTGTCAAATCAGCCCAAGGACTCAGGGTCTTTTAGACCACTGGAAATCAGTATTTATCCCACCAAAATTTGTGGTTTAACTTGCTGCTAGAAAAGAATGGAGGCCCATTTGTTTTCAGTGACTCTCTTTTAACCTCTATCAGTTTATTAAGGAAAAAAAATGAGTATGTAAATAACTGTCATTCAGCTGCAGAGTCCCCAGTGCAGGTGTGAATTCTATACTACCAAAGTGAGCCTTCAAAGGGGAAATTGTCCTTATGAGGCGATGCCCCTGGGCAGGCTGCAAATGGCTGTGGGTAGCCAAGTCCCCAGCCTCATCCTAAAGCAAATATCTTGCATGATGAATTTCAAGACAGAGCAAATTTTGGCAGTCCCGTGATGAGAAACTGGAATTTGCACGTCCTGGTGCAGGTGTGGCGGTGCTGTCACACAGGTGGTGGGGCTGGCTCACGTGGGAGCTGTCACTTGTCCCAGGCACTGAGAACAGAGGTGGGTTTTACAGTGACTTCTCAGTAGCTTTTTCTGTCCTTAGGCTGGAGACGTGGTAGTTGTGCTCCCTAAAGCCCAGAGCCATGAGTAGGATGCTGCTCCCTTGGTGTTGTGGAAACAATTTGATTTACGGAATCCTCACATTCCTCTCTTTTATTCTGAGGCAGGAAGACTTCAGAAAAAACTGTGTTTAGGGTCTCATCTTCTACTTCACTTGCTCCACCTGAATTCAGCTGTGCTGCAGAGTTGAGACTTTGCCAGTGAGCGAAAGGACCCACCTGCAGCAGTGAGGGTGCTCCACTGGGATCTGACTGGTTTTCATCTTGGAGATGGGGCAAAATAACCCTTGACTCTTGCTCTGCATTTGCAAGGGCTGTGGATCCGCAGCTCAGCCTTGTTAAAATCTGATGTAGGAATACAAACTAAAGGGAGCCTGTTTTCAGTGCCCATCAAGACGAACTGCAGACCTCAAGAATTCTGGGAGCTAGGCTGCTTGGTTTTAAA
The DNA here is from genome assembly GCA_013396875.1 of Vireo altiloquus. Lineage (NCBI taxonomy): Eukaryota > Metazoa > Chordata > Aves > Passeriformes > Vireonidae > Vireo > Vireo altiloquus. The sequence continues at coordinate 532,679 of VZRF01006272.1, forward strand.
CATCTCCAACTGGAGTGTTTAAATTAATAATTTATCAGAGTACAGAGGCAGACATTTTTCATAACTGGCCTGAGGAGCAGCCCACAGATGAGGGGAAGTGCAGGCACAAGTCCCCTGCATATCCTTCTCCAAATCCAGACTAAGACAAACCCTCCACAATCTTTCTGAAGTTTTGAGATATGGATGAGGTATGTGCAAGGTCTGCGAAAAGCTGGGCTGGCAACAGAGCACTAAAAAGTGCTGTCTTGTCTGTCAAATGCTCCGAAGTATCTGCAGACACCGAAACCACATATCTGAAAATGATTGAGTTACTCAAGTAATTATTAAATTCAATACCACTCAAATCTGTTCTGCTCTTTATTGTACACAGTGATTCACCATTTATAGGGCCATAAATCCATTTGAAAGAAGCAGCAAACCCAGGCTGGGAACGTGCTGCAGAGCTTTGGGAGCAAAGCCGGAGCCTCCAGGCTGGCTCCTCTCCAAGGGGCCAAGACGTGGAGCCCTCTGATGTGGAACTGCTCCAGCAGGATCTCAGCACCGACCCAGCCAGCCTGGCCTGCCAGAGCAGGGCTGAAAGGGCATGAAAAACATGTGTACGGTGAAAGAAAGGCTTTGCCCCTCTGCCAGAAGTCTCTCTGTTCTTTTTCACGTTGCTCTCTTATCCACTCTCTCAGCCATTCTTTCTGACCACCCTCCACCAAGCCAATTTTTCATCTGACAATGCATTTTCTGGTCTTAAAGCAGTTCTTTAGCAAGGATTCGCTTGTTTAGTCATTTTCCTTTCTGTGGAATGGTTTAAATCACCATGCTTTGATCACCGATTTTCCCTCCCCACATATACAGACAAGAAAAATAAAAAATAATTCCAGTGAAAAAAGGTCTGTTTTGCAAACAACCTAATTTGGGGGGGACAGTAATAAGTGGGGAAAAATGCTTAATCGCAAGTATTTTGGACATCCTTTTGTTTTCTCCTGCTCTTATTCCCCTGGCAGCTGGCAGAAGCAGATTTTAGAAAATTGCCATCCAGCACTCAGAGGCACCGATGGGCTTCGTTAGACTCCTGAGTTTCACCAGGCAGGCACTGCCCAGGGAAAACATCTTGCTGTGGTAGTGATTTTAAACTAAAATATTTTCCTCCACACATACCTTCTGTTGTTCTTATACAAGCCTAAATGAAAAACTTCACTTTTTTGAGGCCTGGATGCATCAGGTATCAGTCAGAGGAAACAGAAAGGAAATTTCCACTGTATTGCTTGTAGCTGATGCATCCATTCAATTGCTCATTAAAACAATCTGGTCATTTCTGCCCAGTACTGGCTGTTCTTTCTGGGCTCAACTTCTCCAACCTGCTCAAAGGATTCCCATTTTTTAAAGACCTCTGTCAGAAGGAAGATAAAAAAGCATATTTTCTCTTCTGCTCTGACTAATAAGGTAGAAGAAAAACCTCACCCAAATCCCATGAATTACATTATCCTGCTAATTGCAAAAGTCTTTGTTTTTCCATCTGTCAGGGGCAAGGACTCAGTTTTGCAAAACTGTTGGGGAAAGAAAAAAAAAGAATTGGGAGTTCTTTGCCAGTGTGAATGTAGAAAGCATTAGTGAGTCTGCAGACTTGGATGAAATTCAGTTACATTTTGCACTGTGAACTTGAAAACCTCAGTTTGGCTGAGAAAATATGTTAGAAAGTGGAAAAGCAGATGCTGCTTTCCAGGTCTGTCATTCACTTTTTAAATGTATTGCTCAATAATCACTAAAACACAGCTTTCTCAGGTGTTAAAACATCTGGGAGTCGACATCTCTCTTAACCCAGATCACTGGGAATTCTGAATTGATTCACCAAGTTTCACAGAACAGAGAAGGTACCTGGGCTGAATTTAATCCCATTAGCTGTACGTCCACATTTCAGCAGCCTCAGCTCCTGGATCTGAGCTGTCAGCAAACATCTCCTCTGCGTGCACAAAGTCGGTGTTTTGCAGGAAAATGCCACAGAACAGCCGGAATATCCAAACAAACTGTGCTTCCACACTGTCTGCGACACTGCAGGGGGGGAAACGTGTGGGCAACCAACTTGGCACTCCCAGTTGTCTGTACCAGCTCTGCCTGTGAGGCAAACCAAAGCTGGATGAAGTCTGACCCACGGGAGTGTGTCTGTGGTCTGGCACAGCAATGGGCTTTCTCAGAGCTCTGTGGTTGTTCCGAGCTGCTCCACACCCACAGCAGGTCTCCAAGAGCATTGCAGCAAACATCAGCCCTGAATGCAGAAAGAAAGACCTTGGCCACCTCTTCCACCTCCTCCTCACCCTTCCTCTTAAAATATTCCCTGCGCTGTTGCAGCTCACTAAAAGGGAGGCAGGAATGCTGTGCAAAATATGGATTTGCTTTTAAAAACAAGTAATTTTCTGGTCACTGATTGTGCGTTAATTGGTATCATTGTGTCCCTCCTCTTAAGAAAAATGATCCACAGGTGGCTTCAGCCTGAGAAAAAATGCAGTTTTTGTTCTAGCAATCCTGTTTGTTTCCTGCCACCACCCCTCCAGCTACCTTCTAATTGAACATAGTGGACTTAATTTGAATTAAACTGTCAAAAGTCTTCCACTTAAATTGATTTATCCTCCTTCCTGGCTGAAATGGATTCATTTCTGCACAATATATATGAAGTGTGTGTTGATGGATTGCATTTCGCAGAATGGAAACATTTTTTATGCATCTTCATTAGATTCAGCTCAGGTATGGAAAGGAAAGGGGGGAAGAAGGGAAGAGGGTGGGAGAGGGAAGAGTAAGTGCACAAGAGCACAAGAGAGAGGGAACACAAGACAGAGAGCTCCAACTTGAGAGTAATAAAATAATATTTTCACTGACTTTGTGTGCCCAGAGCCCCTGCAGAGTTAATGTTCACCCCCACTGGTGAACATTGTGGGTGTTTGAGCCCCCCTGGGACAGCCAAATCAAACCTTGCAAAACGAGGCTTCTGTGGAAGGAGCATTAGAGAGAGGAAAATCCAAAACTTCAGCCAGCTCCACTAACGGCCTTTCAACTGTAAAAAAAAATTTTATTTCTGCTGTTTTCCTAACCTAGAGTGTGTTTAATGCAGTAGGAACCATTTGACAAACTCAATTAATTTCCACTTAGAACAAGGTATTTAATCTGAAGAGTTTTATATTAACTGGGCCAGGTGCAGTTGGACTCTCTGATTGATTAAATTAAACTTCTATTCATTTCCTGCCATGCCAGATCCAAAAATTTTTCAGCAGTTTGAATCTCCTGCTCCTTCTGCCTGGCACATTTTCTTTCTGTCCTTCTGGACACGAGAATGGTGGATGGGATTCAAAAGGGGCAGCAGTTCCTGAAAATGGTTGAAGGAAAAGTCACAGGCAAGGAATACTGAAGTGGATGGCCAATGTGGAGAAAGCAAATGAATTTCACTGTTTGTGGGCAAGGAAGGCAGGGAGGGGGAGAGGTTGTTTATTGAAAGTTATCTGAGCAGTGCTTGATGGTCAGGAGAGTGAAGGATTTGCATCCAGCTAAGCAGAGCTGGGAGGATGGATTTTTCTGAAGGATTGATCATGTGGAGTGCTGAGCACCCAGCTCTGTTCCAGGTAACAAAACCCCTGAGAACAAGATCTGAGCTTTCACTGAAAATCACTCTCCACCGGCCTCACACAGACTGATCAAAGCCACCAGGAATGTTTCCCGTGGTTTCAGTGGGCTTTGGAAAGGTCTGAAGTCAGCAGATGTACAATTCCTGGTTGTGAAACCTCCTGCAGAAAATCAGAGAGCTCTGCCACCGGTGAGTGCACAGCAACATCCCAGCCCTTACCAGAACCTGGCTTCTGATGAAGGTTGTCAGAAGGAGATGCCAAAAGTCTGCTCCCCTTACACCCCCTCCCTCCTGCTCTTTCTCCAGCAAGAATATGAATCAAGCCTTGAAGAGCGCTGTCAGTGAGGGATGATTTTCCTGTGATTATTGCTTGGGTGTGAGATTATGCCTTGTTTTTTTGCAAACTGCCTTATTTGCAGAGCAGAACACATTGGGCTCATGTCCAATTGATACATTCCTCTTCAAACAGCAGATCCAACTACAGAGTGAGATGCAAATTTAATTATTCCACATGTAGGAAACAGAAACGGAATCTCATTGTTAAATTTGTTCTCCTACGTCGGAAAGATAAAAAACAAAAAAAGATGCTGAAGTGGCCTGTGTGAGCTGAATACATTTCACTCCCTAGAGCTGGAGAGAAATGAACTCTGTTCCTGCTGCAGAAGCCTCACTGGATAGAATTCCCTTTTTTTTTTTTTTTTTCCCCTTTCTTTTCCCTATTCAGAATTACAATGTGCTGCTGAAACTTCTTCCTCATTTGCATGTGTATGTGCAATTCATGCCCCTTTTCCAGGGAGTGTTTTGGGACTACATCACTTCCCTTTGCCAGTGGTCTCCCAGGATGAGAACCAAGCTAGTTGGACTTTGGATAGTTGGACATCTAGACCAGAATTGACACAAATGGTTTTCCTTGAGGATTTGTTCCTCTTGTCATAGCTCAGTGAAAGCTTCTTAGGGGACCACGGTGTCATCTGCAGACTGTTCCCTGCTGTGCTTTACAAGCAGGTGGGAGACTTCTCCCACTTCTCTGCTGGTGTCTGCAGTTTCTGAGAGGGAAAAGGGATCTTTCTGGAATGTTTTTCTCTCTTTCCTTCTCTCTCTGCTAATTGCTGCAGCTTTCTTCATGCCCTGCTTAGCTCTTGTACCAATGGAGCACAGATGTGCTGTGGGCATTACCAGTGAGAGGAGGTTTGTGGGAGTGAGCACCACCCTCTTTGGCACTGGCTTATTCATCTCAAGTGTTTGTGGAGGACAGATCTGAGCAACTTTGAGGACAAGGTGATCATCCATCAATCTACCTCAACACCATCTGGTGCCAGGGACTGGTGCCCCAGCGAGAGGAGAACCCAGAAGGTTCCTACAATCATCTGCTGCAAGAACTGATGTTATTTAAGGGCAGCCTGAGCTCAGAGGTTGGTCTGTTTACCAAAAATGTGGTCTTGTGCAAGGCTGTGCTCCAGGGCTGTACCCTTGAACCTGCAATTCAGGGATGGCAGGTTTGTCTCAAGGAGAGTTTGCCGGATCTTGTTTGAATGGCACCAGGGATCCCATCCATAAGCGAAACATTACTGATGAGGTCTGTTCTACAGCCTGGAGCTGCTGCAGCTCCTCCCCTGCCTTAGACTGGCAGCTGCCCCAGAGCCAGTGCCCTGCTGGACCCATTCAGAATAGCTCTTACCTCTAGGTATCAGGAATAGGTCCTGTGCACTGTCACCCACAGGAAAACTCCAACTTTTATCTCCCTCATAGCTATCACCTACTGAGTAACATTAACAATTTACAGAGATGGGGAAAATGTCCGTGGAAGCAGCCTGGGTAATAGATGACAAGTCACCCCACAGAGCAGAGGCATTCCTGGGGCACTCACCTCCTGCTCCTTCTTTGCAGGTGCCCCCAGGATCATCTTTTTCCATGAGTGGCCTGTAACTCACCTCTGGAGATGTGCTCCTTTCCTGCACACAAACACACCAAGATCTGCTTTGTCTGAGCAAATTTCCCTATCAGGAACAGCACAAGAGATGAGCAGGACTCCAAGCCAATTCAGAGTGTGATGGGGTTTAGATCCATGCTGTGCACTGGCAATGGCATTTTTAAGAGGATCCCTCTCCTGAAATGATCAAGCAGGGTGTGAGGGGCAGGTGTTTGTGGGTTTTAAACATGGATCATTTCTGTGGTATGGTTTGCAGTACAACCCCCTGACAGAGGCACAGGTGAGGAGGTGCAACACAAGGGCAACTAGAGGCAAGGAGTTTTAAATTAGTTTTTACGCTGGAAAAATGCTTTGTGCGGTCACACTTTTAGCACAAGGGAATCATTAACCCAGCCTTACATAGCCTGAGCCTGCTTACCACAAAAAGGAATAGGAGTTTGCCAAACAGAGCAAATAAACATTGAGTTGCAGCTAAAAGAACATAATTTTCTCCCGAATTCTTTCTATGTTTACCATATTAAATGATCAAAACATTTGCAGTGGATCACAATGCTACAGATGGAGCATTGAAAGGTCAGCTGTTAACCTGCAGAAGCAGAGAGACTCCACATCTCCCTTTAAGATGATTCTCCATCCTGAATTGGTCCCCGTGGAACTTCTAAAATAACATTAATGCTCCGAGTGGCCATGCAGCAACTCTCATTTGCACTGCCTGGAACCTGTTCATTAAGACTCAAACTCCTACTCTGAGGATGCATCCTGACTTTCTGGTGGTGCTTGGACAACTGGGGTAACTGAGACACGAGGAGATTAAATTCTTTCAATTAAAATAAAATCAGTCTCAAATTCCTAATTCTCAGCCTCTTCTTCCAGTCTTCAGGTTTCTACACTGTAGAGTTTGTTGTATTAAATATTCAAAAAATCATGGAACTGGGAAATTTTATAGATTGTGGGTCTCTTCTGGCTAAATTGTTCAGCTGTTCGGTCAGTAATTCTAAAAGAATTAAAATGAAAATACCTTTGATTCTTGAAGGAATAGGAAAATCCGAGGCAATGAAGAACAAGGTGTTTCTCATGCTCATATTCACGGAATCCCAGCTGGTCTGCCCTTGGGGCCAGCTTACAAACTAAAAGCTGTGTTATTACTTAGCCACTTTGGGACAGATAAGAACTCTGTGCCAGGCTTGATCCTTAGAGCCTGGCAGGCTCATGGATTTGTTTACATTTGGGTTCAGGAAAGAATTTAAGTCCCTGTTTATCTTTAAGGCTCCTGGCAGATGCACAAACTCCCAGGTATTTTTCATTGAAGAATGAGCCCCTCAGTGAATCAAAGCCTCGTTAGATCCCCACAGCAGATGGAAGAGGTGAAAGCCTGGTCCCACCTTCCCAACTTGCTAATGGAGCAGCTCAGCTGGAATGCAGATGTTGCTATGCTTGCCTTTATTTCAGAGGGAGCCAGGAGTGGAAGGTTTGAGATTTAGAGCATATCCGTACTCACAAGACTATGCAAATCATTTATTACTCTGGCTTCAAGCCTGAGCTTGGAGGTACAATATAGGTTAATTAAAGACACAGGAGAGTGTGGGGAAGATGCACAAATTGGATCAAGCAATAGTGATGTGGCCAAGGCTGAGGAAAGAAGTCCCAAGTTGATTCCTGGAGAGAAAATCAACGCCACAAACCAGCTTTGCCTTTTTTTTCTGATAAGAAAAGCACAGCATTGTGCACAGAGCAGAGCTGGTGCAGAAGAGGAATGGTCAGTGTTTGTTTTGGTTATCTCCATGACTTCAGCAGCATTGGGAATCTGGGGTAAATTCCTGTGTGTGCTGTGAGTCACTTTCAGCTTGAGATACCCTATGGATCTGTGATTCCATGAGTACTCTTCAGCCTGCTAATGAGTCCCAGAGGGCAGAGAGTCTCACTCTCCAAATATGGGGAAGCAGGTTTGCCACTCTTCTGACAGAGTGAAATCATGAAGCCATGGGATGAGCTTCTGGAGGACAGGCTTCAGTCACACACCTTCTGCTCCTTGGGTCAGAAAAGGAGCAATCACTGGAAATTTGGTAATGGGTACTGAGGAAGGAATCAGGCTGAATTACCCAATATCTTGTCCAAGTCTCAAATACTTTAGTGGTCTTTGCATGCCATGACTTTTTTGCCTCTTTTATCCACACATTTGAGGCTCAGCAAAGAAATTAGTCTGAAATTGTTGTTCCTACCACTTCTACAAGCACTAAATCTTGCTTTGTTTTTCCTATTTTCTTTTCTTCATTTTTTCTTTAATAGCCATCCAGGCTCCTTTACTGAAGCTGTAAAGAACACAGGTTATGAAAGGCAAAAGGGAAAGGCTGTTTCCAGGCACAGGAACTTGTCTCTGGATATGTTTGTGGACTGAGCAGCACGAGAGGGGGCCCCATCCTCAATATGTTTGTAGGATGCATCACACCACAGAGACCTGAATGTAGCCCTCCAGGCACAACTGTAATGTAAATATTAATTAACATTAATGGTCTGTGGCCTTGCCTGTCAGCTGGAAGCCAGCAAGGCTGTGTGTGGCTGAGGATATTAATTTGGTTCTGGAGCCCTGAAAGCAGAGGGACTGTTGGTACAATCAGCAGAGCAGCTTTACTCCCACTTGCCCACCCCGCTCTGCCTCTGGGTCATTTTCAGGGAGGGAAATCACAACTGGGATGGGATTTTGGGGCTGCTGCAGAGAGCACCGGAGGCACAGGTGCGAGATGGGCTCAAGCTGAGCTCCGTGCCCTTCTGTGTGCTCCTCATGTTGCCAGCTCCAGGCACAGTGCCATGGATCTGGCGTGCTGGGAACACCGTCTGCAAGGGGTAGGTCACACTTCCAAAAGCATCTCTCACTCTCTGGGCAGGTCTCTCCTCGCTGTGCCTCACTCCTCTTGTAGCCAGGCACACAGCAATCCTCCGGGGCTCCAGCTGGAACATCTCAAGTTCCCACTTGCTCCCACAGTGTGGGCCCAATTCTCAGCATCAGCACCTCGCCTGCTCTCCCTCCCTCTCTCTGCAAGCACCTCCAATGAATTATTAATTGCAGCTCATCCAATTAAAGGGCTCCTTCATGTTAATAATTCATGGCTGTGGTTGGCTGGCAGGCTGTGCAGCACGAGGGCTGGGGCTTGGGTGAACAGAGAGGAGTGAAGTGCAATAAAAAAGGAAGAAATCAATAGTGGAGCACAGGCTGTACACATCCAGGAGACTCTTTATTATATCTGAGAATTGCTTTCTGTGATTGCTACCATCATTACTTCTGTATTTATTTTTTAACAACTCGTCCATCATGAAGCCCGAATACATAACGAAAAAAAGGCCAATTGCACTAAACCAGTTAAATTCTTCTAATGCCTGGCACTGTGTGAAAGCAGTAATGAGTTCGTTTTGTCTCTACTCCCACTTATGGTGAAAGCTCCCTCATCCAGGAGCCAGTTTCATTGCTCTCTCTGTAGGTTAGGATAGATCCACTGCTTTTCCCTCTGGAAATGGACCCATCAATGATGTTCATGGGAGTAACTTTCAGCTCAGCAGCTCTAGTATGAGTATATCAGGCAGTTCCCAAGACAAGGGAATGCCGGCAGAGTATTCAGAAGAAGCATGAGTGTGGTGCTACTGCAAAACTGACCTTTTATCATGGCAAGGAAGAAAGGAAACAGGACTGGAAACCTCTTCCAAGACTGGAGATGAGTTGGCATTAGGGAGAGAGTTGACAACATAATCTGGGATGATGTGCATGTTAGGGGGGATTCAGCCTCCTACAGGGCAGATCTGAAATGTGAAGGAAGGGACATTGTAGATTGTTGTTGTATGGGAGCACAGTCACAGGGACCAATCCAGACTGGCAGGTGCCCAACCTCCTTGCTGTCTCAGAAAGAGACACACAGAGAATGCAGGGTTGGAGGAGAAGGCCAGAGGAAATCAAAGTAGAAATGAGATTCACCTTTTTTGCCTGAGATGGCAGCCCACTGAAAGGAAATGCTCAGAAAGGCTTTCAGCAAGGGTGTGTGGAGATGGAAATCACAGTGAGACTCAAAAGCTCCTGAAAGGTGTGTCTCAAGCACAGGGTGATGGTTTACAGCCAATAAACAACCCAGTAAACTGGTGGGGACTCTATTGAGCAAGAATTCAGCTCAAATCAAACCCATGTGCCCACAGAAGTCTTTTGTCTTCCTTTCACAGGGGTCATACCCTCCTTTTATAAGCCTGGGGACTATGAAGAGGGGGCCAGGCAGCTGCTGGGGAACTCTTTTTGCAGCCTCACATGGTGGGGATATTCTCCTTTAAACCACATTTGATGGAAGCCATAAAACACCTATTGTTAGTGTGAGGTACAGCCAGTGGTGCCTGTGGGCTGTGAAGTGGTTTTGAAAGAAATCCTGAGTTTGTGCAGCGTCTGCTACAAGACTTGGAAACAAGGCTTTCCACCACTCTGCAAATGCACAGAGTAATGAAACACTGCTCCTGTTTCATGGGAGTGTGATGTGACTGAACCACACATTTAAAAATATCTAAGAACTTGCAAAATAATAGTTATTCTTTTTTTAATGCAAGTGATTTTAGTGCTGATTTGAAACCCTGAGGAAAATGTGGAGTTCAGTCTTCATGGCCCATTCAGTCTTTGGCCTCTCAGCTGCGATTTCCAATTAGTGCTAATTTGATTGTGGTTTCTGTGGTGTGGACCAGGAGGACCTTTTACACTCAGCTGATCTGGCACTGCAGCTTGGTGGATCTTCCCCAATGGACAGCAGATAATTTGAGACTCTGCCCCCAGCCCAGTTTAAATGTTTTGCTCAGCCCCAGTTCCTCGTTAGGCTGGTTCTGAAGGGGTTCAGGCTGCCATCCATTCACTCATCATTTCTGTTTCCCAAAGTTACATGCTAATTCCTGGCTCCATATACTAAATGTGCACTGTGTGTGTCAGACACCACCAAAATAAGGCCACAAAACGATAAATTGGCACAAAAGGAGGGGACAAATCCCATGAAATAGCAAGGGAGATGTAGTGGAGGGTGACTGAGGAGGCGCCTCTGGTCCAACTCCTTGCATGAATGGCTCAGTAATCACATGCTGAACGTGCTCAAGGGAAAGGGAAATTAGTGAGAGTTATTTTAATACCTCAGGAGGAAGAGAGGACAAGGTGGATCTGGGCATTGCCATCCCAGGCACAGGAACCAGCTCGTCTGCACAGGTTTGGGGACAGGACCTGGCATGTAGTGCACACCACTGCCAGCTTCCCCAAGCCACAGCTGCACCCACACAACTTTCTCCTTTAAAAACAAAAAGGGAACTATGGACACAATTTTCCAGGTTTTTGCAATATCTCAATTTGTTCCCTGTGTACTCAAAGATCAATTCCACAGAATGAAACCAAAGTAAACCTGTACATCACTGTGCTTGTAAACAAGAACAAATTCAGCAGAAAATAGCAGAAGACAAAATTTCTGCTTTGGTTTTTTTGGTTGTTTGGGTTTTTTTACCTTTACTGATATTTTCATAAGGGGAAAATTGATCTTACCTCGAATCTGGAGTTGAGTTCTTGGAAAAATCTTGCTTTCAGCTTTCAATAAAAAGGTGCAGAGGTGGGCACAGATGATGCCCCACTTCCAAACACCTCTCTGGAAGCTTCAGTGCAAATCCAGTTCCCTTCCAGCACTGCTTTATACAATTTGATTTTCTACCCGATTCTCTCTCTGCTGTTTGCTTTGTGTGTCTGTTAATATGTAAGTCTGGTCTTTTTTATCTTGCTTGTATTTTTCGTGCTTTTTTCCCCCTTTTCCTTGCTTAGCACTAAACTGCAGCACACGCACTGTGCTTTCAGCTGCCTGTGATCTGTCAGCAGGCCCAGGAGCTTAGTCTGAACAGGCTATGTAAATATTGTCACAAAATTACAAATATTCAGAATGGCAGTAATATATGGAGCTTTTGTAAAAGCATCTTGTTTCATGGGCTTAACCACAGGCTGGGAAGCACAGACATGTTGACGTGTTATTTGTACAAGGGACACACACTCAGGTGTACACGAAAGCACAATATTGTACAAATAGCAGTCCAGGCCATAAATATCTTAGCAAAATTGCTCCCGAATCAGAACAACCCCCCAAAGAGACATGATGGAAATGAAGTCAGACTGCATTGCTTTCGGGGCACACACCCTGCTTGCTTTATTTTTCCCCTCTCTGAAAAAAGGGGTGGAAAACTCCCCATGCTGTGGAGCCTATTCTGGATCAGCACATTTAGTAACAAAATGTACCTTTGTATCTAAAAATCTGAGTGTCATGAATATTTAACGTGGGAGGAAAGAATGATTTTGTCAGTGTGTAAAGCAGTCCCAGAGAGGCTCGAATTCTGCCTGGTTTCTATTAACTCTCCTTCTCTGTAAACACACTGAGTCATTTGCTGCAGGAGAGGTGTGCGAGCACCGGGAGGGAAAGGCACACGGGTGAGAAGAAAAATCCCCTCTGCCATGCAGAGGGAGAGGAATGGATTGGCTGGGCAAAATGCTGCCTCCAGCCTCAGTCCTGGCTCTGCACAGCCAAGCTGAGCTGCAGGTTTGAGCCTGACAACAGCACAGATTTGTAATGTCTCCTGCACTGGTAAAAAAAGTATGAAGCCTGTCTGTATACACTGACCAACCTCCCACAGGGCAAATCAGAGCCCCAGAGCCACCCAAGGGGAGTCTAACGTTGGTGAAAATGTGAATGAAAATATCTTTCCTCTGCTCATCTCCAGTTGCTTCACACCAAACTTGTTGCCTGTGGAAAGACATTGAGGTTATTGGGGTGTGATGGGCACCCAAGGACCTTGTGAGCCACGTGAACACATGAAACCTCCAAGCTACAAACAGAATGAGAGCAGGAGCTGTCTCTGATTTTGTGACCCTGGCTTGGGGAAGCCTCTGGATCAGGCAATCTCCTTTCCTAGGATTGAAGTTGAAGGCAGCAAACCTCTAAATTAAACAGATCTTGATAATCTGGCTGTGTATCAGGGCTCCAGCAGCTTCAGTTTGTTGTTCTCTATTCTGTTTTTCTCTGTGTTTGCTGAGATCACTCTGTATTTCATATTCCTTAGTCCAGCCTTCGGAGAGCAGCAGGGCTGGGTAAGTGCTTATTTAAACCTCCCTAGGTTTATAGGGTGGGACTTTTGGGCTATGTGGGAAGGGAGATTAACCTGGGGAGAGGAGGGTGCTGTAGCCTTCCCTTCCCCACTCTGCACCAGCACATCCCAGGGGTGCCCAGGGTACAACAGGTTTAATAGGATTTGCCCCTTCCATCTCTCCATTACTCCAGGCTTCATATTACAAGGGACACAGAGCTCATATATTCTGCCTGGACCAGTTGTGCTGTTTTGCAAAAGGAGCTGGTTTGCCATCAGCCAGCAGCTGAGAATTTTATCCTAAGTTGCTTTTCCCCTCCTGTCTCTACCATGCAGGTGCCTGGAGCAGCCTTTGAGATGGGCTGCTGTTACCAGGCTGCCATCCAGAGGGGAAAGACACGGTGCTGGGAGCAGCAGGCACTTGCTGGATAAGGCACTAAAGGGATAGTTCTGGTCAGGAAATCAGAACCAGGTTTCCAGCTGGGGCAAGGATGGGTTTTGAGGAAGCTCAGATGTTTCAAATAATTTTCAAGATCCTGCTGGCTTGAAGCACACACTTGCTCCAGAATCCTTTCCAGTGAAAATCCAGATCATGAGCAGCAGCAAAATTTGCAAATGAAAGGAGATAACAATAATTGTTGCACATGACACTTGTCACTGCAAGATTTCAAGCACCTTACCCTCTGAATCTTTACCGCTCTGCTCACTCTGTTTTGGGGGTAATAACTCATCCTCTGGCCACATACTTGAGACTTTCTCTCTGTAGGACTCAAGACCTAACCCTGGACTGTGTCAGTCTAGTCTTCCCAGGCAGAGGTGGTCAAAACTGTGAACAGGACACAGAGCAGCTGTTCCCTGCTGTTTGAGCAGGGCCTGCTGGTGTCTGCTCCCCAAACTCCCAGACCATGTCCCTCAATTCCCATCAGTGAATGAGATGGACACACTCCAGGAGGACAGGTAAACCTATACATTCCATACCTGTTAGCCTTTTCCACCACTGGGCTCTGTGTGTGTGTGCATCTGTACAGCTGGACACATCTGTGCATACACTCAGGACCTTTTAAGTGTGTAGATATGAATATATGCTAGTGTACCTGCTACATATAAATGCAGAGCCAGCCTCTTGCTTTCTCTATAAATGCAGTGTGATCAATAACATTTCTAGTGCAGGGGGTGAGCAAAGTGCCTTGTTAAACTAATAATTGCACAGGAACCAAATCCTTTCTAATAAAATCTTTTAAAACCTTTCTAAAATTTCTACTCCAAGGCCAGTTTTTCCTGTGAGACGTGTAATTATTGAGAGTGGAAAGAAAGGAGCATAACTACCCTCTCTTAGCAGCTGCCCAATGGACACAAAAATGGGGCTGCAGTGAGCAGGTGGCCCCTGTGGAGCCTCCTGATTGAGACACAAACCTGTGGCTTGTGCTGTCCATCTACTCGCAGGGTTTATAATTAAAGCTGTATTGCTGTTTATATTCCAGCAGCACCTGAAAGCCCCACTGCAAAAGGTGCTGTGCAAACAGAGAGGCAGCAGCCTCGCTGCAAAGGATTTACAGCCCTGAGAGATAAGTGTGCAGGGGGGAAGGCTGCGCAGAGGGGTGAGGAAGAACAAGGACAGTGAGTCCTTCAAGGTAGTGTCTTAACAGAAAAAAAAGTCAGGGGCCAAGGAGCTGCCACTCAGCCTCTCAGATTTAATCTCCAAGAAACATGTGGGGCTTTACCCAGGCACATCCATGTTATATTTATGCATGTGATGGTTCTACAGGGCAGCAGTGATGCCTCTTAGCTGCACCTGAGGTTTTTGGTACCTCTCAGGCATTATCTGACTGCAGGAATCCCCAAAGTGAAGAATATGTAGAGTGGTGGAGCTCCCAGTGAAAACACCCTTGCTCCAAGCACTGCTCCAAGGAGGCTTCTCTGGAGTTGGGGAAGGGGCAGGGCAGCTGCTCTGTGCTGCAGTTGCATGACACTGAGGTCCTGTTCCTGGCCAGCAAGGCAAGGAAAATCTGGGAGGTCTGTGCCTGTGGTTAACAGAACCGGAGGATGCAGACATGGTCTGGGTGAGCTGGAGAGGAAGAACCTCCAGGCTGAGGGTGTTGAGATGCATCTCCTACAGCAAATCCCATTGCAGCGGGTGCAGTGAGGATCACTCCCAGCCAGAGGAGGCAGGAAAGTGTGCCAGTGCCTTGTCCTCAGCAGCATCCTGCCTGCCCTCCTTAGAAAAATCACCTGTGAATGAGGCACGATTTTCCCTGGCAAGGCCATTGTTTCTATGAGGCTTTTCATTAGCTGGGGAGTCATCCATCCCAGGCAACATTAGTGCTACAGGGAAGGAAGGCAGGAATCAGGAAAGGTAGCGAGTTGTGGGCTGTATTTGGTTAAACACTGTCTTCAGGCTTCAAAACTAATGCATATGGAAGGGGGTGTGATGTGGGGACACTCAGCTTCCTTCCTCTGAGTTAATTAACCTCCCTCACCTCCGTGCTGTTATAGACACAGACACTTCTGCTGCATATGTCAAGGGCATAATTAGCACAGCCTGAGCAAACCACACACAGGATGGAAACGTGCCTGCAAGATGGACACAAGTGACAGCTAGGCATGGGCAGGGACAGCCAGCCTCGGCACAGTGACCTGGGATGGCAGGAGTAAATCTGAGCTGCTGGACAGAGAGATAAGGGCTGCTCTCTCTCCATTTCCTTCATCTGCTGTCTGCTGGGAGGCTGCAGCCACCAAAGGGGAGCAGATTCCCTCCTGAGGGAATGACAAGGGTTACGAGCAGCTCAGTGACGGAGAAATGTTTTCCTCAATTTCTATTCATCTCAGACCCTCAGCATTTCCACCTTCCTGGTGCCCAGAGGGCACAACCTTCCTCCCTCATTAAGATCCTCAGGGAGCCCTTCTCCATCACGCTGGAGAAAGTCTGCACCCTCCCTGCCCCCTCTGCAGCTTTGCCCACCCCTCAGCTCCCAGCACCTCTGCAGCCACCCCCCCATCACCCCCCAGTACCCTAAGTTCTATATTCCCATCCCTCGGGATGCTGACATCTCTGCTGTGAGGAGAATGACCCCCTTTGGCAGGGGAGACTGAGGAGACCACTGATAGAGGGAAACTTCCCTGCCTGAGGGCAGGTCTGCAGGGATGGATCCCTAGGGAGGTCCAGCACTGCTCATTTCATGCAACCATTGCCCCTCTTTCCTCAGTCTCAGTGGATCCTTCCATGGCTATGCATCAATTCCATCCATGCTGGCTCCTGTTCTTCCATCCACTTCATTTATTGCTTCCCCTGACACACCTCTCCCATTGATTTCAGGCCCATGATTTTCCCATTGAGGTGACTCTGCTCCACCACTGAAGATCCTCAGGGCCACTGTCGTGCAGATCCCTGTGAGTGGAAGAGGTGAGAGGAACAGAACGGAGAAAGCTGATGATTCCCTGCAAGGCCTCCCCTCTTCTGCAGCTCCCAGCTCCTGGCATGGCCTCCTCCCTTCTCCCCAAAACCACAAAACACACATGCAAAACATCTCAAATTTTTAAATGTTGCTGTTTTAGAGAAACTTACTGCTTGTTCCAGCTGCAGGCACTAAATCATCCCTCTCCCCTGGACCTGTGCTGAGAAAGGGAGGCCAGTGATGAATGGGGCTGTCCGTATTTACACTGGGAGCAGCACAGCTGTGTGAATCTCACTGTGCAACCAGGACTCTGTGCAAACTCGGCATCCCCCCTGCTTCCTCCCCTCCGAGTGACAGTGACTGATTGTCCACTTTTGCAGAGCACTGCCCAGCACCAGCCATGGCTCCCAGCACCTCCTGAAAGTGAGGAGGAGGGGGAACCTAACCCTCGAGTCATCAGAGTTCCCGCATTTCCTTGGCAAGCCATAATTCCTGTGGTGACTTTGCAAACAAGCAGGACACAGAAATAAAAGAGAAGTGCTGGAGAATTGGAAGTGAGGCGGGGGGAGGAGAAAGGGTAGCCTGCATTTTTCCTGCAAGGAAATGCAGCCAAAATGTTGAGCACCTGTAGCACTTTTCATCCTTCAGACAAATTCTCAAGGTAAATATTGATGCCCTAATGGAATGTAATCAGATTGCAGTGCTCTGCATAGAGCTCTTGGACTGGGGGTTTAAGAGAGCTTAAATTGTTGGCAAGGCTTAGGCAATGAATGGATAACCCATACAGGCTCCCCACACCTTTTCCTGCTGTTTCTGCCCAGAGAAGCTGTGTCTGCCCCTGGATCCCTGGAAGCATCTAAGGCCACGCTGGATGGGGTTTGGAACAGCCTGGGACAGTGGAAGGTGTCCCTGCCCATGGCAGGGGCTGGGATGAGATGAGCTTTGAGGTCCCTTCCAACCAAAACCATTGTAGGATTCTGGGATTCCATGTTTCATGCCTGCCTTGATGTACATGGCTGCTGCCTTCACTTGATGGTCCAATCTCAGCCCTAAGGAGACAGAAATATGTAGTTCTTCCAGAAGATCTGGATGGAATCCTGCCACTGAACTTCCCTCTCTTCTAGCAGACTCCAACAGTTATGGACATTTCTTTTTTCCTCAAAACCTCTATGCCTGTAAACCAGCAGGAAATTTTCCAGAGATGATCGTGGTCTGTCAGGGGCTCCATTGCAATTACCACATCTCAGCAGAATGCTTTGCTTTCACCAAATCACCACGCTCTGAGAGGAAAAATAGGAGAGTCCCAAATCAGTCGGAACATTTCTGATCATCTCCCCATTCTCCTCCTTAGCTGATGGAGGTGTGCTGTGTACCAGAAACAGAGTTATGGAAAAGGGGATGAGCTCTAGGGCTCACCCCACTTGCCTGGAGGGGAAACAAGGGGCTAAAGAAGGAAAGATGTTGAGATATGAGCTTCATCCAGAACTTTACATAAAACAACTTAACTTAGAGCAGTAGGATGGGTGGCCTCACTGCATAGAGGAGTCCTGAGAGTGTGCCTGAAGAAAGGCCCTTGGCTCTGTGCTTCAGAGAGGTGACAGCATGAGAGGCTCTTACCTGCTCTAAGCAGACCCAGGTGAAGAGAAGGTGTATAATCACTGGCTCCATTTGTACAGGCAGCTCCTGTAGCAGACCAGAGGAAGGGTTACCTCAAGACCCCAAACCATAGGTCCCGTTGAGGTAAGGTTTAGCCCACAGGTGCTGTCCACACCTGGAGTCATTCCAAACCAGACCAGTGCAAGCTGGAGATGGACTAAAACCCAGGGCTCTGTGGTCAGAGACGCGTCTCCTCCCCAGTCATGGGCTGAGTGCCTCGCTGAAGGGGGAAAAGAAAGAACTGCAAATGGAAAATGGCATTTTCAATATGCTGGAGTGTCTGGGAATGAAGGTAGACCTGGGGAACGGCAGTGAGAAGAATGGCAGGGAGCTGGGAATGGTTCCTTGCCTTATTCCTATGCTGCTCCACTCCCCACTCAGAAAAAGCCGTCCCTTCTCTCCAGCCTTCTCCTTTCTAGTCACACACTCTGTTGGTTAATTCTCTCCTCGTCGAGATTGGAGATTAGATAGAGCCTGGATTTATAGCTAGTGAAAATAAAAAGAGCTGCTCCTATCAAGGATTCAAATGATTAAATATCCCACCATAGAAATACTTTTAACTTCACTTACAGTACAATTTCACTTACACGCTGATGCAGTTGACAGCACTAACAAAAGCTGCTTGAGTAATATGGAGCCTGAAGAGAGAGAGAAAGAAGCTGGAGGAATGAGAACAAGGGATAGAGACAGAAATGGAGGGAGAAAGAGAAAAATGGGATTAGATAGTGAGATGTAAAGAGAGGAAAGGAATGGCAGGAAAAGAGAAGGAAAGGAGGTTGGCTCTCTCTGCCTGCAGCATTAAATGTACAAGAGCTAAACCAATTAAACAATGAAAGGAAAGCAAAGGATTAAATGAAGGGCTATGTAAAACAGCTCCTCTAATCCAGCTCATTTACTGCTCTTTATTCTCCATTTCCCTCTCATGTTGATCCTCAGATTCAGCAGCACCAGACTCGCTGTGCCTCACCCACGCAGGGTCCTGCTGGCACCGTGGTGTTCCCATGTGCTCCTCCTCCTCCTCCCCTGCTCCTCCCGGGGCCACCCAGGCGGGGGGACAGCAGAGCTGAGGGGTGACAGCACTGACCTGGGGATGCTCCGTGGCAGAAGGAGCCTGTCCCGTGCTGTGGCCTCATCCAAGGCTGGACTTCTGCTCCCTGGCCAGGGACAGCCTCAGCAAAGCTCTGAGAGCTTTTCTGTGAGACAGGGCTGCCCTCCACCATCACTGCCAACAGATCATGGGAGGGACCGCTCCACTCTGGGTGCTGCTGGAGACCCCATTTTGGACAAAGACTCTGAGATGCTGTGGTCATCCAAAGGACAAAGAGGAATTTTCAGGGCAGTTTCTGGTCCTGCCTTCTCTGTGGCTCCTTATTTCCCTCAGTCCCTTCCTTTTCACAGATGCACAGACAGAAGAGCTGTGAGATTGGGAGCAGACAGCCCCAGTGACACAGGATTGCTCTGCCCAAGGCACAGCCTTCATGGGAAAGAACATTTCCACTCCCTGTGCCACAGCTCCTGCATGCCCTGCTGATGCTGGGATCCACCACAGCTGCCCTCATGTGCTGTGTGGGTCAGGGTGTCCGGCAGAAACCACAGCACTCATGGGGAAGGTGACTGGTGGCTGAAATGCAACAAACAGGACATGGATGGGGACAAACATCGCTTACCCACCTTCTCTTTTCCCCCTCTTTCTCACTTGTCTGATGGCCAAGAATGATTGTTTCTTTTCTGGTTACTTCCTACAGTTCTGATCTCAGCCTCAGGGAGAGCAGAGGGAGCGCAGAGCAAGTCATTTGGGGAGGGATGCTGGGGGAAGTGTGGCTCCCTGGAGGAGGTTATCTGTGCCTGGTCACTGTCTGCAGGGATGCAGTTCTATTTGGAAATTAGTTTTTTTCCCCTTCAGCACTCCAGAGCCATAGATCATTTGAATTCACCCTCTCCTTTCCTTTCAGGAGACAGAAAGGCCCCAGCCGTACTTGAAATGAGACAGATGCTTATGGGATTGTGGTTTTAAAAGCATTTTTCAGTTCAGTTCTCTCCTTTTCTACACACAGCAGTCCAATGTGAGCTGACTAATAAATGCATTATCTTTTTTTTTTTCCTTTCCTAGGAGGGTTTGATATGGCAGCTCCATAGATCAGCTTGGTCTCCAGGGATATTTCTGCCCTAAACAAAATGGAAATTGTCTGCCCCCTCACAAGCCCTCAGTGACTCATACAATAAAGAGGACCCATAAATATTTGGGTAATTACAGTCCTTTCACCTAAATTCCATAAGAGGCAGAGCACTTTCTTACTGGGTCCTTAAACGGCTGTCGTGTGTTGCTTTTCACAGTCCTGGGTTGCCATGAGCACCTCATCCCCCCTGAAGTGGTCAAGCTCCAATGGTCTCTTCCCAAGTAGTCAGCAAAGGCTGGCAATGTTGCATAGCAAAAGGGTGAAAATTGGATAATGAATAATAAGTTAGATCATGGCATCCCAGACCAGTTTGAGTTGGGAGGGAGCACAAGCTCATCCCATCCCACCCCTGCCATGGCAGGGACACCTCCCACTGTCCTAGGCTGCTCCAAGTCCCATCCAGCCTGGCCTTGGGCACTGCCAGGGATCCAGGGGCAGCCACAGCTGCTCTGGGCAACCACCTGCACAATAAAGGGTTTCTTCCTGATATCCAATCCAAACCCTCTCTCTGTCAGCGGGAAGCCATTCCCCCTCGTCCTATCACTCCATGCCCTTGTAAATAGTCCCTCTCCTCGTTTCTTGAGGGCTCCCTTAGGTCCTGGAAGACACAATATTGCTTTATTTATTTTTTATGCAGTTCACATAGAGCAGGTACCTTTTGTCTCGTGCCCCATCATGAGTCACCAAGACCCTTCTGCAGCCAGCTCCTGGAGCTGGAGATCAGAGAATCCCTGCCCCTGGAGCTAGGCTTGGCTGGAATCTGCTGGAGCCAGGCCCTCCAGTGCAGTGACAGCCCTGGAGATTAATGCATTTTATAATGATATTATTACTGCGTCGGTGTTAATATTTTACTGCTTGTTGTCACCACTCTGCAAGGCAGATCCAGCTGCACATATATCTGATCTGGCTGGTCTGCAGCGCTTTGTACCTTTCCTGGGATGGTTACACCAGGCTCATGCTATGGCTATTTGCTAAAAGTTACCAGAGAGACCAAAATGGGGAGTATGTATTTCAAAAGGAATGGTTCAGTGAAGGTTTGAGCTGTTTTATTTCCTCTCTCCCTCCTTCCCTGCCTCCTCAGGGAGGACTACAGGGTGTGCAAGAACCATTTAAAAAACCCTCCTTGAAATCAGGATATCTGGAGCTGCCCTGGCTGCACTCCCCAGCCCTCTGCCCCTTCCCCAGGGCTCATCTCTACTCTTTGATGACCTCTTGCAGTACAGCCTTGGTGACAGGACGGTCACAGGTTCACTTTGCCCAGCCCACGGCAGTCACAGAGACCCAGAGTGGATTTGCATGACGTGTTTTACTTTCTCGACTTTCCATGGTCCTCCAAAGAGCACCTCCTCAGCACCAGGTGCCCTGGGCTGGCTGGGACCATCTGGAAAGCAGCAGAGGGAGGGATGGAGAGGGATGTA
This sequence comes from Vireo altiloquus, assembly GCA_013396875.1. Classification (NCBI taxonomy): domain Eukaryota; kingdom Metazoa; phylum Chordata; class Aves; order Passeriformes; family Vireonidae; genus Vireo; species Vireo altiloquus. Next base: position 553,966 of record VZRF01006272.1, read on the forward strand.
GGAATAGGTTTGGGCTGGGCTAGATGGGAGCTCTTGGAGGAGCTGGTGACTGGCAACCCCAGCGTGGCACTGAGAAGCTGTTAAGCTTTTACTCCCATCAAGGGCAGCCTCCTGGCATAACCAAGCCCATCTCCCTCTGGAGAAGGTTTGAGCACTCCTAGAGCCTGGTATCAGACCTTGTCAGTCACAAACTTTTATAGCAAACTGTTTCATCAAATGCTTTATTTTATCTTTTTTTCGTGCCCGCTTCCCTTTTCCTCCTGCTACTTAGGATTTTTTTCTTTCTTTGCTATGGGTGATGGTGCTTCTAATCAGCACTTTCCCTGTCTAATTGCCTCATTGTGAGCTTCTCCCTGAACCTGTCAGACACCAGCTCACACTTCTTGCCTTACTTGTCACAAGAAAAATTGTTCTTTTAAATGTGTCTGGGAGAGACACAAGGACATGGAATGCTCCAGGGAGAGAGGAGGATGGAGGAGCGACTAACTGCAGTTACTCAGTGCATGGGATTTCTAAAAGCTGCCCCTCCCCAGCTTACCTAGAGATACACAAACACAGCAAAAAGACAATTTCTGTCTCAAAGACATCACAGTCCAAAGTCTGTTGACACTGAAAAGTCCCTGCGGAAGTTGTGCCTGCTGTGATTATAGCAGAGGATGAGTGGATTACTCAGTGAAACAAACCATCCATGGCAGGAGGGATAATTTTGCATGTTAGAGGGAGATCTGGGGATTTTAAATACTAATACTCCATTAATGATTAATGTATCTCTTGCATACAAACCAGCTTGATGACCTGTTCCCTCCCTACCTCAATCACAAGTAGAGAAAAAAGTTTGGTTTTGCTGTACCAGGTTTGCATTTAAGTGAGAAATTCCTGTCCTGTTCACAGGGCTCTGAATTCTACCTCCCACATTCAAGTCCTCTGTTATCCACCTAAATTAAATTATTTGTGAGGCAGGTTGATGCTCACCCCTGGTGATAGCAGAGCAGTCTTTCAGGCCGAGGTATTTGTGGTTGTCATCTCCTGATAAGAAGATAACGGTGTTCTTCCGCTGACACATGAGCCTCAGTGCTGGCAGGTTTGCCTCGGAAGAGCTGGCAGAGAGATAGAGGAGGGGTTATGTGTTTGTGCAGCTCAGCTCAGAGTTCCCTTGCGAAGATGAATGATGACCTTGGTCTCACCTCCACCTGCTCTGTCTCAGATTAAGCAGGTGACAAAGCTGATGTCACATCTCCAGGTTTTGCCTGAAGTAATTTGGATGGTTCCACTTCATGGCAGTTATATGATCATGGTGACACATTGGTCTTGTCCTTTACGTTTACTCCCACAAGATTCTCTCTGTAAGCTGCTTCTGCCCATGGTCCCTCTCACCTCCTCAAGAATTAGTTGGGGGCAGAGTTTTATTCCCAGTGAATAATATCTTTATGCATCCGTGCCTTGTTTACAAGTGAAGAAATCACAGCAGTTTCCTCTTCCAGCCTTCTCTTAGTGTTGTGGGGGATTTTTTGTGCTGGGGCTCAGAGAGACCCCCATGGCAGTGGCATTTCAGAGCCTGCTCTTAGGAACAGTGGCAGGAGAAGGTGTCCAGGAGTTCTCAGTGGCATTGCTCTGTTCTTGCTCTCTCCTGGAGCAGTTTTTAAGAAGTTCCCCAAGTTCTCTACCTGCTCAGGATTCTGTGACTTTATGACCCGTGCAGAGCTGGCTGCTGACAGGTGAGGTGGTTACAGAGCAGCTCTGACCTCCTGGGGAGGCACAAGTGCAGAGACAGCTAGCAGGGCACAATCAGAGGGCAAAGTAGAGAGAGGGAGAGAGGTTGGCTGGTGGCCACGGGAAGTGACACACCTGTCAGAAACTGACGGTAACCTGCACATTTACGTGTAAAAATATTCCTTCAGTCAAGGAAAGATCTGCCTCTCACAAGGACAAAGCTAAGGCAGCGTCTTCTCCTTGTCTCAGAAACTTAATTTAGAATAAAAAGTGTGGAGGTTTCAAGAGCAGGAGGGTAGGAAGGAAAGAGATCAAGCAGTGCCTGTGCATTGTCCCATGCCCCTGCCCCTCTTGTCTCTGCATCCCACTGGGGACATGGTACAGGTATTTTTTCCAGGAGGAGAACTTCTGCTTCATGCCCTAACACACAGTTAAAGCCCCCAAAGCTGGTGAAAGCCTCAAAAGTGGTTTTACCTTTAAATCACCTCCTGATTTAATGCCAGCTCCCTGCCCAGGAAGGCACCCAGCAGTGTCCAGCCCCATCCTCAGCCCCACAGCTCCCGGGAGGCAGGGTCACCCCAGGATGATACCTTTGCCCAGCTCCTGCCACATTCCACCAGATTCTTGTGAAGTGAAATAGAGCTGAGTTTGGCTCTTTTTTTCCTGATTATGCCAATAATCTTTTTGCTGCTCTTTTCAAATCCCTCGCTGCCTGCATGTGGGATACAAATGACTCCACCTATGCATTTCATGGCATTTGTGAATCATTAGGCCTCACTTAAGAGGGTTTACATCACTCCACGCTCATCTTTCTCCTCCTAGCCTAATTCTGGGCTTTGGCCAAATAGCATTCAGGCTTCGCTTCCATCCCTTTACTTTCAGTTCTTTATGTATTATTGAATTATTCAGGCACTTTCCATTGGGATGAATTGGAAATACACAATGGAAAATGCAGTTTCTCAAAGGAAAAATTTACATTTGCTGGAGTTGGTTTGTTTATTTGGAAAAATCAACATGCAATATAAACTTTCAGACAGAAAAAAAACTGATTAAAAATAGAACCATGGCTCAAACATTTCAATTTTCTAAATGCTTTGCTTGAAAGCAGTCAAACAAAATAATGAATTTATTTTAATTATGACACTCTAAACACTGCCTCATAAAAAATTGGGAGCTGGACACCTCCTCCAGCTAAGATCTCTGGAGAGGAATTCCTCTTGTACTTGTGATTCACAGTGTATCAGGCTCACTGCAGCACTCCAGGATATTTTTTGGATATTCTTTGGAATTCTGTTATCCCTATTTTTGCAGCAGTCTGGGATTCTACAACTCCAGCAAGGAGTCCATCACTAAAGGCAAAGGGATGTTTAATACTGAACTGTTCTGAAAAATTTCAGGGACATTCAGGAAAACAAACCAAAATGTTTCATTTCTTTTGGTACTGCTTTGGTTTGGGTTTTTTTTCTTTTAATTTTTCAAAAGTGGAAGGAGTTGCAATGGAAATATTAAAATTTCAGTGTTTTTTCATTTTGCACTTTTTTTTTTAGCTTTCCTCATCTATAATAAATGTCTAATTAAAGTTTTTACTGCAAGCTAGGAAAAAACCTGTGGTAGAAATTCCAAATGGAGCTCTGTGCTGCTTTTTATGATGACAGAAAATGAAGCAAAAAGAAAAATTGGAGTGAGACTCTTTTCCCACATGTTGATCACAGTGGGCTCACAATAATGAATTTAGGGGGAATTTTGGGCAGGTACAAAGTAGGGATCATCACTGTTTAGTCTAAAGCATCACAAGGACAGTCCTGCCTAGAGAAGAGCAGAGTGAAACTTCAGCTGTGCTCAGGCTCCGTCTCCACTGAGGTTTTGGCATTTCCATCACCACTCTGTGGTTTTGGGATAAAAGCCTGGCTCACTCCAGTGATTCCAGGGAGACAGCTGCATTTTTAAGACGTGCCTGTCAAAATGCACGACCCCAGGGAAACCCTGGACATCCTCATCATCCTCACCTGGTCCCTTCTGTATCCCACATAACCTTTTCCCACCCTGGAAACTGAAAAATCCAAAAGGCTTCTGCACCCTCTGTGCTTTTGGGGGGTTTTTATCACCAGTAGGATTCATATTGAGTTTGAACTGGTCTTGTTTTCCTGAACTCAGGAGCTGGCAGAGTCTGGACATCATTTCAATCTCTTCAGCACTCCCAGGCGTAGGGTGCCCTCTTTTTATTTTTAAGGCACGTAATAAAGAACAAAATTAATGCCATGTCTGATTTATGCCCAAAGCCACCATTCTTTGTTCTTCCAGCTGAGATTTGATTGGATTTCATTAGTTTCTTTCCCACAGAGGCAGATAATTTTATTCAGGTTTAAGTTGGAGTGTTTCTGGGTTTGTCTGGGGCTTGGGGTTGTTTTGTTATTATTGTTAAATAGCTGAGAAATAAATCCTAATATTTGTCTGTATGAAGCCATTCAAACAAAAATAAAGAACACACCTTTTTAAAGTCAAAAGCACAAAAGTTTTGCCTAGATAAATCTGTTCAATAATTCTTTCATTTTGCTATTTATTGACTCTCCTGTGTCATTAAAAGGTATTGTCATGAAATGCTTTTGGCACATTTATAACAGACCCAGCAAATGATTTACTTGCCCCTTGTCTTGCAGACCTGCATTTTCTAACAATTCCAGCTTAGCAGCTTTCATCTAAAAATAATAAAAACAGAGTAGACATGCCTAGATGGGCTGGCAAATTCCTTTCCTGCCTTATGCTTCCAGAAGGAAATAAAATATTCCTCCCTGATCTGTTGATCCCACCTTTGAGAACAGATTGGCTTAAGGATATGGCTGGGGTTGGCAAGGCCAGGTTCTGGGACGAGAGATAACAGGGACTGTAACAACACACACCAGGTTATCAGAGCTGAGCCTGAACACAGCCAGCACTCACATCTGACTCCAGAGTGAGTCCTTGCTGGTCTTGACCACTTAAAAGGAGTCTGAGCATGACCCTGGTGAGATGGAACAGAGGGAAAAGGAAGGGAAGGGAAAAGGGGAGGGGGAAGAGAGAAGAGAAGAGGAAGAGGAAAAGAGAAGAG